>CM061752.1:220762731-221282731 GCA_030979885.1 Lolium multiflorum
ATTGAGCACAACAAAATTCAGGATGCAGAACATAGTACCAAAAGCTCGTAAAAGGGGGTCATTCATAAAGACCTCAATAAACAGTAAACCAGACTTTGCTGCTTACAATAACAGCCAGCAAGTTTTTAGCACCAAGTAGAGTTTTAAGCATCACAATGTCACCACCAAATCCCATTTCCCAGCAAAACATTTGTAACCTCCCCCTGTGCACCATCAATACCACCATCGATAAGGCAAAAGGACCAGCAGACACCAATATAGATCAGGTGTGCCACACACGTTTAGGTTCACCTAGGTATTTTAGATAATAATATATACACCGAGAGGAGAGGGTGCGCCGCAGCTAGTCCCAGCCAGAGGCACTGATGCTTGTCGTGCCCATGGGGTAGGAAGGGTAGTACCGCGGAGGTGGATCATTTGCCCTGGAGGAGCCCCCTCCACTGGAGTATCTGCCACCACCATCACGGGAGTAGCTGTTGCCGCCACCATCACCAGAGTAGCTCCTGCCACCACCACCGCCGCCGCCATCACCCAAGTAGCTCCTGCCACCACCACCGCCATCACCAGAGTAGCTCCTGCCGCCACCACCACGACCACCTGAGTAGCTGTCACCGCCATCACCCGAGTAGTTTCTGCCACCACCACCACCGTAACCACCACGGCCACCACCACCTGAGTAGCTGTCACCACCACCACCCGAGTAGCTCCTGCCACCACCACCACCGTAGCCGCCACGGCCACCGCCACCACCGTAGCCACCACGGCCACCACCACCTGAGTAGCTGTCACCGCCACCACCACCGTAGCCACCACGGCCACCACCACCACCGTAGCCACCACGGCCACCACCACCTGAGTAGCTGTCACTGCCACCACCACCAGAGTAGCCAGAATAGTCCCCACCATTGCGATAATCTCTGCCGCCAAAGCTGCTGCCACCACCGCCATTGGAACGGCCTCTTCCACCGTAGCTCAACCCTCCATAGCATGGCCTCCCTGCGTAATCCTCTAGCCAGCCAGGAACGTTCTGTTTTGCCTCAGTCGTCAGTTCCAGCAGTCCCTTTGCAATGGGGTGGTTCTGTTCAGTGAAGAAGGCGGTGGCAGACCCAGCATTTCCAGCTCTCCCAGTTCTTCCAATCCTGTGGACATAGTCCTCAATGCTGTTGGGAAGGTCGTAGTTGATCACATGACTAACATTTGGGACATCCAGGCCACGCGCGACTACATCAGTGGCGACCATGATAGGAGTCAAGCCAGACTTGAAGGATCTCAATGCGCTTTCCCTCTCCTTCATATAACAAGCATACAAATATCAGTCTATAATAAGAAAGATAAACTGCTTAACATATTTACTGGTCTAGAGTAAAGAAAATGACAAAGAAGTGCTATGTCACACATAATCTATTTGCATGGTTACAAGGAAATCAACTAGCAGCACTCTGGAAAGTACATGTCTTAGTTACATGTGCTACTGTG
The DNA here is from genome assembly GCA_030979885.1 of Lolium multiflorum. Taxonomy (NCBI): domain Eukaryota; kingdom Viridiplantae; phylum Streptophyta; class Magnoliopsida; order Poales; family Poaceae; genus Lolium; species Lolium multiflorum. The sequence continues at coordinate 220,764,208 of CM061752.1, forward strand.
GCATGTAAATATGGTCCGACAATTTTTCTCAAGTATCTGATATATAAGACAAAGATGTTCTCTCTTTGTAAAAAAGAAAGTGAAGCACATTCTGGAGCAACTACAAACAGTCAACATTGATACTGTAATGACAGATACAAATTATTTGTCCATTTATACAGCTAAATGAAACAAGTGAACACAAGAGGCAGACAACACTAGTTAAATTGTCAGCAAAGACATAAAGCCTGACAAGAGGTACACACATGCATAAGCTAGATATGTCCTCAAGAGGTAGAATGATATTTGTAACTCAAGCAAGAATCATGGAAATTTAATCTTGGTCCTAAGCTATCAGTGTTGACATAGCATGCCAGATATTTCAGACTAAAATTGTTGATTATATTGTGTAGCCGTATTCTCGATTATAATGTGCAGCCATTGCAGTTTTACAATGCTGCTAAGGAAAAAGTTAGGCCAACACAGAAGAATTCATACACATGCTTTTTACCTCTTGTGTTCTGTCACCATGGATCGCTGTTGCGGGGAAACCTTTGTTGTATAGCCAATACCTCAATGAATCAGCATCGCGTTTTGTCTCCACGAAAACTAGTGTTAGAGGCTGCTGCGGCTAAACAAACAATAAAACTAACATAAGAACATATCTCATAGAACAAACATCCAACTAGTCCAATCGTTACATCCAAGATTGAACGAATAATACCTTGCCATCAGATGAACAGAAAGATTGCTCCTGCAGGAGATTTAGCAGGTAGGTTTTTTTCTCATCGTGAGTGACAAACTCAAGTTTCTGGGTAATTAGATCGGTACTTGAACCCACCCTCCCAACAGTGATAAATATGTACTTCGACAAAAAGTCTGAAGCCAGTCTCTGGATAAAAGCAAATATTAGCCAAATATATCAAAGCAGACATAATCAAGTGGATATCATCAGTTCAATCATTTCCAACTAGATAGCACTAAGCTAATAAAGATGCAGTCATCCACTGGGGAGGTATAATTTATCAACAAATCACATAATTTTTCGTACAAAATCTAAGTGCTATCCACTTGCTCATATGTTTGTGGCAATGTATGTTACAGGAACTTAGGACTCATCATTATGCTATTGCAGAAAACAGAAACATGAAAACATTCAATTATTTTATTCTTAATCATACTTATGTTGATGCATGAGAAGTAAATAAACAATTCATTACCTGTATTTGTGGTGGAAAGGTTGCACTGAAAAGCATAGTTTGTCTCATGGACTTTCGAGGCATACCCATGCCATCAACGATCTTTCTTATCTGAGGCTCAAACCCCATATCCAGCATCCTGTCAGCCTCGTCCATTACCAGGTACTTAATTGCCTCGAGAGAGACCCTTGCTCTTTCAATCATGTCCACAAGGCGGCCGGGTGTAGCAACAAGAATGTCCACACCTCTTTCTATATCACGTAGCTGCTAAACAAGCAGGCACAGAAACTGCATGTTAGATGAGGAATGCAAAAAGACAGATGACATAAACATACATCAAAGTTATACTGATTGGCCAAGCAACAAAAGACATGCAGTATAACATCTGAGTGCTAGCATATCAATTATATTTAAGAAATGCAACATAAAAGTTCCACGTTATATTTTCCACTCCAACATTTAAACTAATTTCTGCACAGCTAAGCTACTTGAAAATTAAGATAAGACATCACGCACAGAAGCCTAGAATCGGCAATCACCTGTTGAATCATTGAAGTTCCTCCATATGCCACCTTAACTTTGATTCCAGTTTGGTGAGAGAACTTCTTGGCCTCCTCGTGAATCTAAAAAGTGTGCTATCATTAGCAATGAAGTCATGGCACAGGTAACAGTGACATTAATGAATCAAAATCTTTTCGCCTCACATGCCCTCAAAACCAAGAAATATTAACACACTCCACGTTCAACAGAATAATAAAAATGAAGTACACATGAACAGTAGTATTTCAGATGATATGATGCACAAAACACTAAATTGAGTTAGTAAGTCGTAACACCACAGACACTTTGCTCACATAATTAAAGGCCAACTTCCACTTGAACTCAGCCCGACAAGCAAAATCAAATGCAACCACAGTTATTTGTTTTTCATTGACAAAACTTCAGGGTACTCTCAGTCTCATTTCAAAATCATTTCAAAAGCAAACAAGCCAACAGAAACAAGAAGCTAGTTTGGCCGAACAAGAAGCTAGTCATTAGACACGGAGAAAGCTCCAGATATCTGAAACTAATGTATAGTTTGTTGAGGCCCGGAGCTAACTGATACTAATACTACCACACAGCAACTCTGTATATACGTTGCAAAGCAAGGATGGATAACATCAGAAAAGAGCTACCAACTTCTACATCAGCAGCAAAGAATGCAGATGTACGCAAGTTTTACTTCCCAGCAAAATAACAAAACTTACCCTTACCTTGATTGATATCATGAAATGCAAGTCAAATAGAGAAAGGAAAAATGCTGAGACATAGGTAGTTACCTGATCATAAATAAAGTACAAATATAGAAAAAAAAACTTAAGTTATCCAGATGAAGGAGAGCAAAAACATGAAGTTGTACATAAATCAGACCAAACCTAATCCACCCAGGGCACCCAGAAACAATCAGGAAGAATGAAGCACAATGCCTGGGATTAACTACCAAAGTAGGATACCATGAAGATGAAAATTAATGCAACACAGGAATATCTGAAGTTATGCCTTAAAAAGGTGAAAGGTCCATCCGTATTCTGCAACATACAACTAGTAAAGGAAGTTTGGGCAAGAATGTAATGAAATCCACATTACTGAAGAAGCACTAGCCCATCGAGCATTCTGATTTTATAAATGGTCAGACAATACTCCATAACAGACTAATAGTTACTCCCAGCTAATAAAACGCAACGTGAAAAAAAAAAACAGAAGGGGGAATGAACATAATGTCCTATGAAACGACAAAATCTTAGCAAATCCGTACTCCAATTAACACGATGAGCAAAATAAATTGATACTGAAGAAGCACTAGCACACCGAGTATACTGATTTGGTAAATGGATAGACAAATTTACTACATAACAGACCAATTGTTACTAGTACAACGTGCAAATAAAACATAACATGAACGAACTGGTTATGAACTGATTATCTGTTGCTTTTTCAGTGCACACATACTGTTCAATATAAGCAGTCGACAATGTTCAAATAATCAATGCTCTCAAAACTAAAACCCAATGTTTGTACAGCAAACTTTGCATGACATTGCTTATAATAACACATTACAATTCAGTCTTCAGTACAAGTGTTCACCTCATTTTCTTCTCGTAGGTCATACTCAACAATTAGACCAAGATTGTCAACAAACTTGTGATACACCTGACACCCTGCGCACTGCAGGTGCAAACTATTCAACATCTGAACAGATTATTTCAACAAAGTTACTTAAGCAGTACTATATTCCTAATTCAATTGACGGCACCACTTATTGAGGACTATTTCAAACTAATTTACATTGCAGGCTGTGGTAATGGGCAATGTGTGGTGCAGGCGTGCACCGAATCCCCCGTAACTCAGTGGTTCAAAACTTCACATGCATCACATTGCCAACGTAGCTACGTGCAATGGTAGAAGAATTACACACAGATGACACTAAGATTTCTTTTGTTTGGAGGGACATATATAGGGAAGAGTTCTGCCTACTTATGGATACTATAACAGAGTAACAGACACACTCGGTATTACTTGCAAGTGCACGATTTAGCCCTTCACAAACTACTGGGTCACTTCATCCATGTCGTTATGGGCAGTGCACATTTAGTAGGGCCAAAAATGTTGTGTTATTGTCACTTCCAGGAGACACTGCAAAATTGATGGCAACTGTCCATGTGTTTTCTCAGTAGCATGCTGCATAACAAATTGACAGGGAATATCAGTACATCTAACTCATCGAATTTTTAATTCCAGTGAACCTTTTGATGGCATTTAGTTTTACAGAGCCTGGGCCACAAACGTAATTATGTCAGGCAAATTCTCCGCGCCCTGCAAACCCAAATCTCCTGCGCCCAAATTGCGTTGGGGCGCTCCCTGGACCAGTCAGGGAAATCTCCCTTACGTAACAGCATAAACTCGGAAGAATTCACAGCAACTTAAATCGTCTCCCGTCGCACAAATTGATCCCGTAAAGCTTACCCCTACTGGCAGCAGTAGACTCGCCCATGCCCAAATCCCCAACCCAAATCCCCCATGCCCAAATCGCGTTCGGGCGCTCCCTGGACCAGTCAGCGAAATCTCCCTTACGTAACAGCATAAACTCGGAAGAATTCACAACAACTTAAATCATTTCCCGTCGCACAAATTGATCTCGCAAAACTTACCCCTACTGGCAGCAGGGCGCGTCCATGCCCAAATCCCCAACCCCCATAAACGCCCAGCCCTCCCCCAAAACCATCAAATACGCGCTCGAATTTGCATCAAACCCTAGAGTCGAGGACTGGAGGTAGGGAGAGCAAAACTCACCGGCTCGTCGGCGTCCAGGGGGCCGCCGCCGCCGCTTCCTACACGCGACCCGCCGCGAATCTCGCCGCCACTCGCCGGAGGTGAGCTAGACGCTCCACCAGAGTCTCCTGTGCTGTGAGCGCCACCGTTAGGGCAAACCCCAGCCAGAAGACATGTGGAACAGGGTGGAAAACGAGCGCCAAGGGCCAGTAGTGGATGGATTCCTCGAGGAGATGCTCCACGAGGAGATGGAAGGCGACGACGAGCACGAATCCAGCGCACGCCCGAAGCCATCTCGGCATAGTCGAGAGGAATTGAGGAAGAAGGCGGGATTTTGGTTTTGGGGCGCGCGCGAGGAGTGGGGAATCGGCGGGGGATTTTCTGCGAGCAGCGAAAAGCGTTGGCTGTTTTGTGGGAGAAGCCACGGGTGGGGGTGGTCTCCGCTTATATAGACCCGGTATCCAGTCCACTGGTGACTGGCCGCCTCCGTTCAAAGGTTGGAGATTTTGCTTCTGCAAATCTGGACCCATCCCAAAGATGAACACAATTTTTTGCAATGGAAATCTGAGAGAGAAGACCAAAAGAGTGAAGCAAGAGAATGAATATACGAGGGTCACCTAGGAGGTCCAAGCTCCATCATGCTTTGTGAAATCCCAGCTCAATCACTTAAGTTAATCACCAGCGACACCGTGGGGCGCGTCCCTGGGGTAGACCGTCACCTGCGCCGGTGCTGGTGGGAACAGTTCCGGTGGTGCCTCTCTGGTGGCCATGGCACCACCATTTGCCGCTACCGCAGCTAGGGTTCGAGCTGGGGGTGTCTGCCGTGGGCCTTGGGGTGGGACAAAGGCCTTGGGACGCGGTGTTGTGACTTGGCCCATTGATCACCCAACCAATTCTGTTATGTCCCGGAAGGGTTCCCATGGTTGCCATGTGTCCAAGGGGTAAGTTTTGATGGCCAGCCATGCGCCAGAGGGGATGGTGGACCGAAGGCACGCTTCTACCCTCGACTCTTCACTCCAAGCGCGATCACCGCCACTACTTAAGTGGAAGTAGATCCCCATTGGAACCCTAAATGCAGTTCTAGGATTTTCAGCTACACCAAGAGACGGCGTGCGCAAAAATAGAAGAAGCTTGTCTTCGACATCAACCCTATTACTATAGAGACGAGCAACGGGCTAGTGGCCATGATAAGGGACTGGCAAGGTAGCAACAAAGGAAAGCGTCCATTCGAGGAAGTCTCTCTGGGCGGCCGACGCTCCTAAGACCAAGATCTGCGACAGAGGATTGATATAGCATCGACAACAGCGCAAGAGGGCCAGGCCAACTCATCGCAGTGGCCCAGGGATTATGACAGGCTAGAACGGGACTACTAGTTCGAGCGGTCTGATACCTTCAATCCGGATTAAGAGATTGTAGTATTAAGTTTTTAGCCTAGAGACCCTAGGTTATCGAAACCACGGGAAGATCGCCTTTGGTGTAAGATCACTAAGGCGAGACTTCGAGTGTTCATTTTACTCTTGACTTACCAGACCATTGTTTTCTTGTGTATGATGGTATATCGATGATTGGGAATAGGCCTGGACTTAAGGTTCCTCCTGCGGTTGTGTGTTAGCAGATGGTATTTCAAAATAAAATGAAGCAAACATGTACAATATCATAGTTAGGGTAAAAGATGCGACATTGATGTGGACGATGCATCCAAACGTGCACCATGATGCACTAGTAGAAAAATCCTTATTAGTGGGGCACCAACTTTGCTTAGTAGTGGCACACCATGGTGCGCCACTACTAGCGCGTCACTACTATCTCACATACTAGTGGCGCACAATGTGGTGCGCCACTACTAGATGCTCGATGCACCACTACTATTCTTGTGAGGTGCCCCACTACTATTTATTAGGTGCGCCACTGTTAAAATTTTGAATTATGGATCTAGATCTCGATCTTGATTTTGTTTTCATTTTTTCGAATAATTTTTTCGACTATATTTTGTTCCGCTCCTGGCGGTTGCTCTCCGGGTTCGGGTGTTGGAGGTCGAGCAGTAATTCACCGGGGTGGGTCATGGCGGCGGCAGGACAGGGGTCGGGGAAGGCCGACATCAATGTTGGGCAACGTCGGGCTCGATCGTCGGTGAGGAGGAGGAGGATGAGGTTTCATGGAGGAGAGGAGGGAGGCGGATGGTTCATGGAGCATAGGAAGGGGCGAGGAAAGAGAGGAGGGAGGAGGAGGTCAGGGTTCATGGAGGAGAAGATGGAGGAGAGGAAGGAGGGGGGAGGTTTCATGGAGGAGAAGAGGGAGGAGAGGATGGAGGAGGGAGGAGGTTTCATGGAGGAGAAGAGGGAGGAGAGGAAGGAGGGAAGGGTAAGTGAATGAAGGAAAGTGATGGATGAGGGGGAGAGGAGAAAGGATAAGGATGAAGGGAGGTGGGTGGTGGGTGGTCGGCCGGCCGGCCGACCTAATCACACCTACTAGTGGCGTACCAAGTGGAGGTGTGCACTGCTATATTAAAAAAATTCTTTACCTGAAATCTAAAAGCTGAAAAAACTATGTTTCCTTTACAATTTTGGGGAATCTAAAATATCGCTAAATGGCCATAGGCGGTTGAAAATTTTCAAAAAGAAATGGTAGGTACATTTTTATATAAAAACGTTTTATTGACGGACATCTCAAGGGATTTTATTTTTCGAGTTATTCATGGTGCGCCATTGGTAGGGTGGGGGCAATTTTGCCCATTTTTTAACCCATGCACAAACTTACTAGTGGTGCACCATGGAATGGTGAGCTACTGCTATCTCAAATAGCAGAAGCCTAGGGGTGGGGGTGATCAGTAAAAAAATAGAAATGGTGCGCCACTAGTATCTTCCCTAGCGATGGAGCACCTAGAAGTGGTGCGCCACTGCTAGCTATATTGTGGCTAGACTTTTTTCTAGTAGTGATGTCGCATGTTGCGGTTTTCACGGATCAATTGTCCACCCCGAGTTCCTACACAACACGTGGAGTTGGGTATTAAGATAGATCAGGCAATAGCCTTAAGTTTTGTGACATCACCGTTACCCCCCTAGATGATAACCACACTATTGACCCTTAATATTGTCACCTCAACATATCGTCAAATCATGCGATTTAACTCTACTCAAACCTTAATACACGATAATTGGGTTCTTGCACCAACAACAGGGTTGTTATAGTACTTGTAGAAACGAATATTATTTATAAAGTTCTTCCCATTAAAGTTTTGCAAGATGGAAACCACACAACCGCGCAACTGTGTTACGCAGTCACGTTCGCACCAAAATTGTGGTTTAGAAATAGCCTATTCTATAAGTTGCGACAAGGGTAATCTTTGGTACTAAAAGTAAAAGAACTAAACAAGAGTAAAGTAGACCAAGACTAAAAGTGAACATGAGTGTGCAAGTGGTTGTGGAGTGAACGGTACGATAAGGGGTTCTCTGGGAGTGTTGTTCCACCACCAGTATCTAGGAATATTAATGATTAGGATAATTCTAGCCATTCTTTATACACGTGTTTGGGAGAAGCTCCACATAGTGTGGTAGCAGACCAACCATCTGTTCAACCGACCTCTCATAACCACATCAATGTAAATGGCAAGCCACCTCAGTACATTACTATTAAGGGTTACCCTAGGATCCCATGGCTATGGATGTCTGCTCTATGAGTTTTATCTTATTCCCCCTTGACCATGTGATACTAGATTAGCGTGAGGGTGTCACTTGACGTCTCCTCTCTACCACATGTCCAAGGGTAATCCCCTCTCTCGTCCTCAGAGACAAATATTGCATGATCGACTTCATAAAATATGAAGATAGACAATTAACACATATTGATAAAGAGATAAATAAAACATCTTTATTTCATTTCTAATCCATAACTAGGGTTTCTCCATCTCCCCAAGAACAAAGGTAATACTTATACATGAAGGCAATCAACATCATCAAAATGATATGAATGAAGGTATGAATGTATACAGTCGAATACAAGTGGAGATCCACACAAAGTTTGGACCGCAACCAATAAGTAGATGAAGGGGATCGATGTTGCAGACGTTGTTGATGATGACGATGGAGATCCATGAGGAAGCCTTCAAGATCCTAGTACCTTCTACTTTGTGTGTGGGTAGTGATGGTGGAGATCTACATGGAGGCGGTGATACATTGCAAATGTATCTGTAATTTTTGATGTTCCATGCTTGTTTTACACCAATTGATATATGTTTTGTTTACACTTCGTGATATTTTTATGCATTTTCGGGAACTAACCTATTAACAAGATGCCACAGTGCCGGTTCCTATTTTCTGTTGTTTTTGTATTTCAGAAAAGTTGTACATGAAATACTATCGGAATTGGACGAAACAAAAGCCGAAGTTCCTATTTTTCCCGACACGAAGACGGAGTCCAAAGCAGAGACGGAGGAGGACCAGGAGGTGGCCACACCATACCTGGGCGCGGCCCCCGCGCCTAGGGGTGGTGTGGGCCCCCAGAAGCCCACTGACCTCGCCCTTCCGCCTATATATTGTCTTCATCGCGAAAACCATAAACACTAGAGTCATATTCCCAGAAAAATTCCGTAGCTCTGCCGCCGCCGAAGACAAGTTTCAGGGGACAAAAATCTCTGTTCCGGCACCCTGCCGGGACGGGGAATTGCCTTCGGAGGCATCTCCATCGACTCCACCGCCATCTTCATCACTGTTGTTGACTCCCATGATGAGGAGGGAGTAGTTCTCCCTCGGGGCTGGGGGCTTTACTGGTAGCTATGTGATCTATCTCTCTCTCCCATGACATGTTCTTTATGTGATCATGAGCTTTGTAATCTAGTTGAATAAGTAGATGTTATTATTCAACTATTATGCTACTCAAGTGGTTTTATTATGTGATCTCCGGAGACACCTTGTCCCACGGTGTGAAGGTGACATTGTTCATACCGTGTGTGTCTCTTAAGCTTAATTTACAGAAACACTTATGAATTGTGGTGTCTTGTTAGTACTATCTTTGTATGCTCAAAGTGATAGCGTGGGGCGTCCATAGATTGGAAACACGAACTTTAAGGAGTTCTTAGCGTAGTGAAGAGATAATATTTATGTATTCAATTATGATATCATTGTTGAGAGTGTCCACTAGTGAAAGTATGATCCCTAGGCCTTGTTTATAAGAATTGAAACACCGTTTACAACCAGTTCTACTACATGTTTGCTTGCTGCCATTTTTATTTCAGATTGCAATTACCACTTATAATCATCCATATTACTTGTATTTCACTATATCTTCGCCGAACTAGTGCACCTATACACCTGACAAGTGTATTGCGTGTGTTGGGGACACAAGAGACTTCTTGTATCATAATTGCAGGGTTGCTTGAGAGGCATATCTTTGACCTCTACCTCCCTGAGTTTGATAAACCTTGGGTGATCCACTTAAAGGAAACTTGCTGTTGTTTTACAAACCTCTGCACTTGGAGGCCCAACACTGTCTACAAGAATAGAAGCATACGTACACATCATGCGACTATGGAGGTGGTGGAGTGTCAGGGCTCCGATGTGGCGGTGCGGATGGATCTTCTTCTCTCCCTTGTCTCCCACTCCTTTATATAGGCCTAGGAGGGTCCTCCTTAGCCCCCAATACCGCCTCAATGACCTAGGGAAGGTCCAAGTACAATTAGGGGTGAACTCTATTTAAGAAACGCGGAAGTTCATGAGGTTTTCGTTTCCTGGAAGCTACGGTACGGCCGGGGTGCCGCACTATGCTTGTGACGGTAAAGCACACGTCCGTTGGGAACCCCAAGAGGAAGGTATGATGCGTAAATGCAAGTTTCCCTCGATGAAACCAAGGTTATCGGACCGAGGGAGTCAAGAAGCACGTTGAAGGTTGATTGCGGCGGAGTGTAGTGTGGCGCAACACTGGGGATTCCCCAACGTGGAACCTGCACAACACAACCAAGATACTTTGCCCCAACAACAGTGAGGTTGTCAATCTCACCGGCTTGCTGTAACAAAGGATTAGATGTATAGTGTGGATGATGATGTTTGCAGAAAACAGTAGAACGAGTATTGCAGTATTGTATTCGATATAAAAGAATGGACCGGGGTCCACAGTTCACTGTGTCTCTCCCATAAGATAAATAGCATGTTGGGTGAACAAATTACAGTTGGGCAATTGACAAATAAAGATAGCATGACAATGCACATACATGTTATGATGAGTGTGAGATTCAATTGGGCATTACGACAAAGTACATAGACCGCTATCAAGATGCATCTATGCCTAAAAAGTCCACCTTCAGGTTATCATCCAAACCCCTTCCGTATTAAGTTGCAAACAACAAACAATTGCATTAAGTATGGTGCGTAATGTAATCAACAAATACATCCTTAGACATAGCATTGATGTTTTATCCCTAGTGGCAACAGCACATCCACAACCTTAGAACTTTTTGTCACAGTCCCAGATTTAATGGAGGCATGAACCCACTATCGAGCATAAATACTCCCTCTTGGAGTTACAAGTAACGACTTGGCCAGAGCTCTACTAATAACGGAGAGCATGTAAGATCATAAACAACACATAGATGATAGATTGATAATCAACATAACATAGCATTCATTATTCATCGGATCCCAACAAACGCAACATGTAGCATTACAAATAGATGATCTTGATCATGTTAGGCAGCTCACAAGATCTAACAATGATAGCACAATTAGGAGAAGACGACCATCTAGCTATGCTATGGACCCATAGTCCGGTGAACTACTCACATCACTCCGGAGGCGACCATGGCGGTGAAGAGTCCTCCGGAGATGATTCCCCTCGCAGAGTGCGAGGCGATCTCCGAATCCCGAGATGGGATTGGCGGCGGCATCTCTGGAAGGTTTTCCGTATCGTGGCTCTCGTCGGGGTATTCGCGCGAAGACTTTAAGTAGGCGGAAGGGCGGAGGGAGGCTGACGGGGGCCACACGCTAGGCCGCGCCGCCTAGTGTGGCGGCGCCCGTCGCCCACTTCGTTTCCTTTCGGTGTTGAAGCTTCGTGGAAAAATAAGCCCCGGGCGTTGATTTTGTCAAATTAAGAATATTTCCTTACGAGGATTTCTGAAACCAAAAAGAAAACAGAAATGGCTCTTCGGCATCTTGTTAATAGGTTAGTCGGAAAATGCATAAATATGACATAAAGTATGTATAAAACATGTGTGTATCATCATAAAACAAGCATGGAACATAAGAAATTATCGATACGTTGGAGACGTATCAGCATCCCCAAGCTTAGTTCCTACTCGTCACGAGTAGGTAAACGATAACAAAGATAATTTTGAAGTGACATGCTATCATAATCTTGATCAATACTATTGTAAGCACATGTAATGAATGCAGCGATCCGAAGCAATGGTAAAGACAATGAGTAAACAATTGAATCATATAGCAAAGACTTTTCATGAATAGTACTTTCAAGACAAGCATCAATAAGTCTTGCATAAGAGTTAACTCATAAAGCAATAAATTCAAAGTAAAGGCATTGAAGCAACACAAAGGAAGATTAAGTTTCAGCGGTTGCTTTCAACTTCAATATGTATATCTCATGGATATTGTCAACACAGAGTAATATAATAAGTGCAATAAGCAAGTATGTAGGAATCAATGCACAGTTAACACAAGTGTTTGCTTCTAGGATGGAAGGAAATAGGTGAACTGACTCAACATAAAAGTAGAAGAATGGCCCTTCGAAGAGGGAAGCATCGATTGCTATATTTGTGCTAGAGCTTTTATTTTGAAAACAAGAAACAATTTTGTCAACGGTAGTAATAAAGCATATGCATTATGTAAATTATGTCCTACAAGTTGCAAGCCTCATGCATAGATTACCAATAGTGCCCGCACCTTGTCCTAATTAGCTTGGATTTACATGTATTATCATCGCAATACATATGTTTTAACCAAGTATCACAAATACCTCTATGCCGCCTGTAAAGTCTAAGGAGAAAGCTATTGGATTTCTCGCTTTGATTATTCTCAACTTAGACATCCATACCGGGACAACATAGACACAGATAATGGACTCCTCATAATGCATAAGCATTCAACAACAAATAATATTCTCATAAGAGATTGAGGATTGTTGTCCAAAACTGAAACTTCCACCATGGATCATGGCTTTAGTTAGCGGCCCAATGTTCTTCTCTAACAATATGCATACTCAAACCATTCAACTCATGATAAATCACCCTTACTTCAGACAAGACGAACATGCATAGCAACTCACATGATATTCAACTAAGATAGTTGATGGCGTCCTCAGGAACATGGTTATCGCTCAACAAGCAACTTAATAGGAAATAAGATACATAAGTACATATTCAATACCACAGTAGTTTTTAGGCTATTTGTCCCATGAGCTATATATTGCAAAGACAAAGAATGGAATTTTAAAGGTAGCACTCAAGCAATTTACTTTGGAATGGCGGAGAAATACCATGTAGTAGGTAGGTATGGTAGACACAAGTGGCATAGTTTTTGGCTCAAGGATTTGGATGCACGAGAAGTATTCCCTCTCAATACAAGGCTTAGGCTAGCAAGGTTATTTGAAGCAAACACAAGTATGAACCGGTACATCAAAACTCACATAAAAACATATTGCAAGCATTATAAGACTCTAAAATGTCTTCCTTGTTGTTCAAATCCTTACTAGAAAATATCTAGACCTTAGAGAGACCAATCATGCAAACCAAATTTTAGCAAGCTCAATGTATTTCTTCACTAATAGGTACAAAGTATATGATGCAAGAGCTTAAACATGATCCTTATGAGCACAACAATTGCCAAGTATCAAATTATTCAAGACATTCTACCAATTACCACATGTAGCATTTCCGTTTCCAACCATATAACAATTAACGAAGCAGTCTCAACCTTCGCCATGAACATCATGAGTAAAGCTGAGGACATATTTGTCCATATGCAACAGCGGAGCGTGTCTCTCTCCCACATAATGAATGCTAGGATACAACTTTATTCAAACAAAACAAAAACATACAGACGCTCCAAGTAAAGCACATAAGATGTGATGGAATAAAAATATAGTTTCACTAGAGGAACCTGATAATGTTGTCGTGAAGAAGAGGATGCCTTGGGCATCCCAAGCTTAGATGCTTGAGTCTTCTTGAAATATGCAGGGATGAACCACCGGGGCATCCCCAAGCTTAGAGCTTTCACTCTCCTTGATCATATTGTATCATCCTCCTATCTTGATCCTTGAAAACTTCCTCCACACCAAACTCAAAACAACTCATTAGAGGGTTAGTGCATAATCAAAATTCACATGTTTAGAGGTGACATAATCATTCTTAACACTTTTGGACATTGCACAAAGCTACTGAAAGTTAATGGAATAAAGAAATCCATCAAGCATAGCAAAACAGGCAATGCGAAATAAAAGGCAGAATCTGTCAAAACAGAACAGTCCGTAAAGACGAATTTTTAGGTGCACCAGACTTGCTCAAATGAAAATGCTCAAATTGAATGAAAGTTGCGTACATATCTGAGGATTACTCACGTAAATTGGCAGATTTTTCTGAGTTACCTACAGATACTACTGCTCAAATTCGTGACAGCAAGAAATCTGTTTCTGCGCAGTAATCCAAATCTGGTATGAACCTTACTATCAAAGACTTTACTTGGCACAACAATGCAGTAAAATAAAGATAAGGAGAGGTTGCTACAGTAGTAACAACTGCAAGACTCAAATATAAAATAAAAGTGCAGAAGTAAAATCATGGGTTGTCTCCCATAAGCGCTTTTCTTTAACGCCTTTCAGCTAGGCGCAGAAAGTGTGTATCAAGTATTATCAAGAGACGAAGCATCAACATCATAATTTGTTCTAATAATAGAATCAAAAGGTAACTTCATTCTCTTTCTAGGGAAGTGTTCCATACCTTTCTTGAGAGGAAATTGATATTTAATATTACCTTCCTTCATATCAATGATAGCACCAACAGTTCGAAGAAAGGTCTTCCCAATATAATGGGACAAGATGCATTGCATTCAATATCCAAGACAACAAAATCAACGGGGACAAGGTTATTGTTAACCTTAATGTGAACATTATCAATCCTCCCCAAAGGTTTCTTTGTAGAATTATCAGCAAGATTAACATCCAAATAACAATTTTTCAATGGTGGCAAGTCAAGCATATTATATATTTTCTTAGGCATAGCAAATACTTGCACCAAGATCACATAAAGCATTACAATCAAAGTCATTGACCTTCATCTTAATGATGGGCTCCAACCATCCTCTAACTTCCTAGGAATAGAAGTTTCACGATTTAGTTTCTCTTCTCTATGAGAGCATTTGTAATATGTTTTAAAAAATTTATAGCACTAGCATTAGGACTTTTAGCAAGTTTTTGTAAGAACTTTATAACTTCAGAGATGTTACAATCATCAAAATCTAAACCGTTATGATCTAAAGCAATGGGATCATTGTCCCCACATTAGAAAAATTTCAGCAGTTTTATCACAAGCAGTTTTAGCAGTTTTAACAGGTTCCGGCTGTTTTAGGCTTTGCATTAGAAGTAGAAATATTGCCAACACCAATTATTTTACCATTGATAGTAGGAGGTGTAGCAACATGTGAAGCATTAGCATTACTAGTAGTGGTAATAGTCCAAACTTTAGCTATATTATCCTCTTTAGCATTTTCTTCTTTTTCCCACCTAGCACGCAATTCGGCCATCAATCTTATATTCTCATTAATTCTAACTTGGATGGTTTGCTGTAGCAAATGACTTAATATCATTATTTTCATTAGGCATAACTTTCGATTTTAAAAGATCAACATCAGCAGCAAGACTATCGACTTTAGAAGCAAGTATATCAATTTTCCCAAACTTTTCTTCAACAGATTTGTTAAAAGCAGTTTGTGTACTAATAAATTCTTTAAGCATGGCTTCAAGTCCAGGGGGTGTATTCCTATTATTTTTAGAATTACCATAACCATTACCATTATTATAAGGATATGGCCTATACTAGAATTATTATTAAGCATTGTTGTTGAAATTATTATTTTTAAAAGTTCACATCAACATGTTCTTCTTGAGCAATAAATGAATTATTAGGATCAACATTAGTCCTACCATTCAGCATAGACATAATAGCATCAATCTTATCACTCAAGGAAGAGGTTTCTTCAACAAAATTTACCTTGTGGAGCTCTTTCCGTGTGCCATTCAGAGTAATTAATCATCATATTATCAAGAAGCTTTGTTGTGGTGCCTAGAGTGATGGACATAAAAGTACCTCCAGCAGCTGAATCCAATAGGTTCCGCGAAGAAAAATTCAGTCCTGCATAAAAGGTTTGGATGATCATCCAAGTAGTCAGTCCATGGGTTGGGCATTTTTTAACCAAAGATTTCATTCTTTCCCATGCTTGGGCAACATGCTCATTATCCAATTGCTTAAAATTCATTATACTACTTCTCAAAGATATAATTTTAGCGAGGATAATATCTACCAATGAAAGCATCCTTACATTTAGTCCATGAATCAATACTATTCTTAAGGAGATAGCAACCAATCTTTAGCTCTTCCTCTTAATGAAGGAAACAAATTTAATTTTATAATATCACCATCTACATCCTTATACTTTTGCATTTCACATAGTTCAACAAAATTATTAAGATGGACAGCAGCATCATCAGAACTAACACCAGAAAATTGCTCTCTCATAACAAGATTCAGTAAAGCAGGTTTAATTTCAAAGAATTCTACTGTAGTAGCAGGTGGAGCAATAGGTGTAGGGGTGGAATCGAGCCGAGCCGAGCCGGCTCGTGGCTCGGCTCGACCAGGCTCGTCAAAATCGAGCCGAGCCAGGGCTCGGCTTGTCACTTGATTTCCCTTAGAAAGTGGGCTCGTGGCTCGGCTTGCAAAGCTCGAGGCTTGGCTTGGTCGGCTCGTGAGCCTGCCTCCATATCCCAGGCTTGCACAGCGCACCCCTCCCTGTACACGATTCTCCTCCTGTTACTGACCCCGTCTCTCACCAGGGCCAGCGCCGGCGCCGCCAGTCCCCGCCGTCGCCGGCCGCCACAATCAACGTCGGTCGCACCACGTTTCCTCAATCTGCTCCGCTGCCTCCGCACATGGCTCCTGCTCCCGCAATCTCTTCCAGATTCCCTCCGATGTGCGCGGCGCATCTGCTGTAATTAGCGCTGTGCTACCGGCCGTTCGCCGCCCGCCGTCCGGTATTGCGAATTTTAGTGGTGAGAAGCCACGATCTTGACACTAGAGTTTGGATTTTGGGGCAGAATTTCAGGGGCTTCAGGATGTGTTCTTGTAGTTCCACCTTTGTCCGGCACAGGCAGCCTGGTCTTCTCCTCCAACCCATATTTTCCAATTGATGCTTCTTTTCTGATTCTCCACCACCGGCTGCTTCTCTGTTCGTCTGAATCAATTAGGGGCAGGAGGCAACGATCAGATAAGTTGTACTAGTCCCAAGGAAGGAGATAGGAATAATCCGAAGATGGACAACATCCGTAATCTGTTGCCCTCTAAATTAACTTGAAGCTTCCCACGGTGCCTCCAATTAGTAAGTAAATAAATATGTACATAGTAGGTAAATAAAAATGTATAAGATTTGATAAATTTGTGATATATGATATTCTTACTGTTATTGATACTTTGTAAAACTCTTTAGACAATGTTATGGACGTATTAATGCTCAATTGTTGCTTATAATTGTGAAACACTACATTTTAGTAAATATTATGATGAATTTATTTATTACATCGAGCCTTCGAGCCGGCTTGCGAGCTTCATCGAGCGGGCTTGTCGAGCTTCGAGCCTTGCTCGAAAGGTTAAGGCTTGGCTTGTCTGACCTTCGAGCCGAGTCGAGCCCGAGCCAAGACTTGTCGAGCCCGAGCCGAGCCTCGAGCCTTGAGCTTTATGTCCACCCCTAAATAGGTGTGCATAAGAAATCATTATTATTTGTGTTTGTGAAGTCACACAACTTAGTATTTTCAGGAGTACCCATTTTAGCAATAGTAAATAAAGCAAACTAGATAAAGTAAATGCAAGTAACTAATTTTTTTGTGTTTTTAATATAGAGAACGCAAACAAGATAATAAATAAAGTAAAGCTAGCAACTAATTTTTTTGTGTTTTAATATAGTGCAGCAAACAAAGAAGTAAATAAAAATAAAGCAAGACAAAAAACAAAGTAAAGAGATTGGAAGTGGAGACTCCCCTTGCAGCGTGTCTTGATCTCCCCGGCAACGGCGCCAGAAAAAGTGCTGCTTGTGACGGTAAAGCACACGTCCGTTGGGAACCCCAAGAGGAAGGTGTGATGCGTACAGCGGCAAGTTTTCCCTCAGTAAGAAACCAAGGTTATCGAACCAGTAGGAGTCAAGAAGCACGTTGAAGGTTGATGGCGGAGTGTAGTGCGGCGCAACACCAGGGATTCCGGCGCCAACGTGGAACCTGCACAACACAATCAAGATACTTTGCCCCAACTTAACAGTGAGGTTCTTGATACGTCTCCGACGTATCGATAATTTCTTATGTTCCATGCCACTTTATTGATGACACCTACATGTTTTATGCATACTTTATGTCATATTCATGCATTTTCCGGCACTAACCTATTAACAAGATGCCGAGCGAGCTGTTTTCTGCTGTTTTTGGTTTCAGAAATCCTAGTAAGGAAATATTCTCGAATTGGACGAAATCAACGCCCAGGGGCCTATTTTGCCACGAAGCTTCCGAAGTCCGAGGAGGCGAGTGGGGCCACGGGCGCCGCCACACGGCGGCGCGGCCCGGGGGGGGGCCGCGCGGCCCTAGCGTGTGGGGCCCCGTGACGCTCGACCTATCTCCTCCGCCTACTTAAAGCCTTCGTCGCGAAACCCCAGCACCGAGCCACGATACGAAAACCTTCCGGACGCCGCCGCCGCCAATCCCGTCTCGGGGGATTCAGGAGATCGCCTCCGGCACCTTCCGGAGAGGGGAATCATCTCCCGGGACTCTTCACCGCCATGGTCGCCTCCGGAGTGATGAGTGAGTAGTTCACCCCTGGACTATGGGTCCATAGCGGTAGCTAGATGGTCGTCTTCTCCTAATTGTGCTATCATTGTTGGATCTTGTGAGCTGCCTAACATGATCAAGATCATCTATCTTTAATGCTACATGTTGTGTTTGTTGGGATCTGATGAATATGGAATACTATGCTATGTTTATTATCAATCTATTATCTATGTGTTGTTTATGATCTTGCATGCTCTCCGTTACTAGTAGAGGCTCTGGCCAAGTTTTTGCTTGTAACTCCTAGAGAGAGTATTTATGCTCGATAGTGGGTTCATGTCTCCATTAAATCTGGGGGAGTGACAGAAACCTCTAAGGTTGTGGATGTGCTGCTGCCACTAGGGATAAAATATCAATGCTATGTCTAAAGATGTATTTGTTGATTACATTACGCACCATACTTAATGCAATTGTCATTGTTTGCAACTTAATACTGGAGGGGTTCGGATGATAACCTCGAAGGTGGACTTTTTAGGCATAGATGCATGCTGGATAGCGGTCTATGTACTTTGTCGTAATGCCCAATTAAATCTCACAATACTCATCATAACATGTATGTGCATGGTCATGCACTCTTTATTTGTCAATTGCCCAACTGTAATTTGTTCACCCAACATGCTTATTCTTATGGGAGAGACACCTCTAGTGAACTGTGGACCCGGTCCATTCTTTTAATCGAATACAATCTCTGCAATACTTGTTCTACTGTTTTCTGCAAACAATCATCATCCACACTATACATCTAATCCTTTGTTACAACAAGCCGGTGAGATTGACAACCTCACCGTTACGTTGGGACAAAGTATCTTGGTTGTGTTGTGCAGGTTCCACGTTGGCGCGAATCCGGTGTTGCGCCGCACTACCTCCCGCCGCCATCAACCTTCAACGTGCTTCTTGGCTCCTCCTGGTTCGATAAACCTTGGTTTCTTCCGAGGGAAAACTTGCTGCTGTACGTATCACACCTTCCTCTTGGGGTTCCTAACGGACGCGTGCTGTACGCGTATCAAGACTGTTTTTTGAAATCTCCAATTAACTAAGGAACTTTGCAAACTAAAAGTGCTACAGCAACTAGAGCAAGTGGAGAAAGAAAGAGATGTTGTTTACCTCCTCTATGCATATAAAAGGTATTTGTTAACAAGGTTGATCAAGTCTTGCCACCAAATAAATTTTACATAGCATAAGAAGAAATAAACCTCAAATCAATCATGTTACCTTGAATTGTATTGATATGGATCCAATCACGAGAGTTTGATATTCTTCTTTAGGCTCATATATAGGACAATCAATAGTTCCAACTTTGATAGTTCTCACATTATAAATAGTATTGACTCCACATACTTTATCAATCTTCTTGGGGAAATAGACGGTATGCTCCTTATCATCAACATTGAAAGTAACCTTTCCTTTATTGCAATCAATAACAGCCCCTGCGGTGTTAAGAAAAGGTCTCCCAAGAATAATAGACATATTATCATCTTCAGGCATTTCCAACACAACAAAATCAGTTAATATCAAGCAGTTAGTAGTAACTTGAACAGGAACATCCTCACATATACCAACAGGAATAGCAGCAGATTTATCAGCCATTTGCAAAGATATATCAGTAGGTATCAACTTATCTAAATAAAGTCTCTTATAAAGAGAAAAAGGCATAACACTAACACCGGCTCCCAAGTCACATAGAGCAGTTTTAACATAATTATTCTTAATAGAACAAGGAATAGTAGGTATACCTGGGTCGCCCAACTTCTTTGGAACTTTGCCATTGAAAGAGTAATTAGCAAGCATAGTGGAAATTTCCTCATTGGGGATTTTCCTTTTGTTAGTAACAATATCTTTCATATACTTTGAATAAGGAGGCAATTTAATAGCATCAGTCAAAGGGATTTGCAAGAATAAAGGTTTCATCCAATCGCAAAATTTATTATAGTGTTCTTCTTCCTTTGATTTTAGTTTCTTAGCAGGAAAAGGCATTTGCTTTTGGACCCAAGGTTCTCTTTCATTACCATGTTTCTCAGCAATAAAATCTTCTTTAGTGTACTTTTTATTTTTAGCATGCTTTTTAGGTTCTTCTTCAACATCTTCTTTATCAGAAGCATCATTCTTATCATTATCTTTATCATGTTCATTACCACTTTCAGTTTCAGATCGAAATAGAAATAATATTAGGATCATTAACAGGTTTAGAGGATTCTACAACATTCTTATGTTTCTTTTTCTTTTTCTTCTTAGAAGGAGCACTAGGTTCAATGCGTTGAGAATCTTGTTCAATTCTTTTGGGATGCCCTTCAGGATATAGAGGATCCTGGGTAGAGACACCACCTCTAGTTGTTACTTCATAAGCATGTTTCTCTTTAGAATTATTCCCCAACAAGTCATTTTGCACTTTAGTGAGTTGATCAATTTGAGTTTGAACCATATGAAAATGTTTAACAAGCATCTTAACATCATTGGAGGTTCTTTCTACAATATCATGCAATTCACTAATAGCTCGAGAATTTTCCATTAAATGATTCTCTACTCTCATATTAAAATTTTCTTGCTTAACAATATAATTATCAAACTCATCTAAGCATTGTGCAGGAGGTTTCGAATACGGAATATCTTCCCTAGTAAAGCGTTGAAGGGAGTTTACCTCAATCATGGATGAAGGGGGAATTATCTCACATATATCTTCTATGGGAGGAAGATTCTTCACATCTTCAGATTTAATACCTTTCTCCTTGAGAGACTTCTTGGCTTCCCTCATATCTTCATCATTTAATTTAATCATACCCCTCTTCTTTAATATTGGCGTTGGAGTTGGTTCAGGCGTAGTCCAATCATCATGATTCCGGCCTATTTTAGCCAATAATTCTTCAGCGTCGTCTGGAGTTCTTTTCCTGAAAACACAACCAGCACAACTATCCAGGTATGCCCTAGACTCAATGGTTAGTCCACTATAAAATATATCAAGTAAATCATGCTTTTCCAAATCATGATCAGGCTGAGCTCTAATAAGAGAACAAAATCTCGCCCAAGCCTCAGGCAATTTCTCTCCATCTCCCTGATCAAAATTATAGATTCTCTGCAAAGCAATATGTTGAGCACTAGCAGGAAAGTATTTACGGAAGAAAACATCAAGCAATTATTTTGGACTTTTAATAGAATTAGGTGGCAAACTATTATACCAAGTTTTAGCGTCATCCTTTAATGAGAATGGAAAGATTTTAGCAACAAAGTAAGTACGCTTCTTAACATCATCAGAAAACAAGCTACTCAGAGTAGATAGCTCAATCATGTGTTCAACAGCACTTTCTTTTTCAGTACCACAAAAGGGTGTTTTCTCAACAATAGCTATATGAGAAAAATCAAGAGAAAAATCATAATCTTTATCCTTAATGTTTATAGGAGATGTGGCAAACTTAGGATCAGGAGACAGTTTATATCTAACAGCATGTTCTGCAAGCAACTTTTTAATTTTTCTTGCATCAGTAGTAGCATTGCATTTTTCAATAAAATCATCATTAAGCTCCACATAATCTTCATCGGGATCATCACTAGAATAATCAAGTTCAGGTGAATTAACAGGTGTAGCATTAGGAGTTTCAGTATTTTCAATTTGTCTAGACCTAGCAATCGTAGCATCTAGAAAGGATCCCAATGAACCACTATCATCAAGCACAGCAGAAATATTATCAATATTATGAGAGTTTTCAGATTCAGCAGAAGTACCAGCTTGTGGCGGTGAGACAAGTTGACTTATCACCGATGGTGAATGATGGCGTGTATTTCACACGTTCGTTGGGCAACCCCAAGAGGAAGGTATGATGCGCACAGCAGTAAGTTTTCCCTCAGAAAGAAACCAAGGTTTATCGAACCAGGAGGAGCCAAGAAGCACGTTGAAGGTTGATGGCGGCGGGATGTAGTGCGGCGCAACACCAGGGATTCGGCGCCAACGTGGAACTGCACAACACAACCAAAGTACTTGCCCCAACGAAACAGTGAGGTTGTCAATCTCACCGGCTTGCTGTAACAAAGAGTTAACCGTATTGTGTGGAAGATGATTGTTTGCAGAAAACAGTAGAACAAGTATTGCAGTAGATTGTATTTCAGTAAAAGAATTGGACCGGGGTCCACAGTTCACTAGAGGTGTCTCTCCCATAAGACGAACAGCATGTTGGGTGAACAAATTACGTTGGGCAATTGACAAATAAAGAGGGCATGACCATGCACATACATATCATGATGAGTATAGTGAGATTTAATTGGGCATTACGACAAAGTACATAGACCGTCATCCAACTGCATCTATGCCTAAAAAGTCCACCTTCAGGTTATCATCCGAACCCCTCCAGTATTAAGTTGCTAACAACAGACAATTGCATTAAGTATTGCGCGTAATGTAACTAGTGACTACATCCTTGAACATAGCACTAATGTTTTATCCCTAGTGGCAACAGCACATCCGTAACCTTAGTGGTTCTTGTCACTCCTCCAGATTCATGGAGACATGAACCCACTATCGAGCATAAATACTCCCTCTTGAGTTACTAGCATCAACTTGGCAGAGCATCTACTAATAACGGAGAGCATGCAAGATCATAAACAACACATAGCATAACTTTGATAATCAACATAACAAGTATTCTCTATTCATCGGATCCCAACAAACGCAATATATAGAATTACAGATAGATGATCTTGATCATGTTAGGCAGCTCACAAGATCCGACAATGATAGCACAATGGGGAGAAGACAACCATCTAGCTACTATGGACCCATAGTCCAGGGTAGACTACTCACACATCACTCCGGAGGCGACCATGGCGGCGTAGAGTCCTCGGGATGATTCCCCTCTCGGTCCGGAGGCGATCTCTGGATCCCCCGAGATGGGATCGGCGGCGGCGGCGTCTCCGGAAGGTTTCGTATCGTGGCTCTCGACTGGGGTTTCGTCACGGAGACTTTTATAGGCAGAAGGGCAGGTCAAGAGGCGGCACGGGGCCCCACACCACGGGGCGCGCGGCCAAGGGGCCGCGCCGCCCTATGGTGTGGCCCCTCCGTGGCCCTCTTCGTCTCTCCTTCGGACTTCTGGAAGCTTCGTGAGAAAATAGGCCCCTGGGCTTTGATTTCGTCAATTCCGAGAATATTTCCTTACTAGGATTTCTGAAACCAAAAACAGACAAGAACGGCACTTCGGCATCTTGTTAATAGGTTAGTTCGAAAATGCACGAATATGACATAAAGTGTGCATAAAACATGTAGATAACATCAATAATGTGGCATGGAACATAAGAAATTATCGATCGTCGGAGACGTATCAGCATCCCCAAGCTTCTTCCGTCCCAAGGTAAAACGATAACACGATAATTTCGAGTGACATGCCATCATAATCTTGATCATACTATTTGTAAAGCATATGTAGTGAATGCAGCGATCGAAACAATGTATATGACATGAGTAAACAAGTGAATCATATAGCAAAGACTTTTCATGAATAGCACTTCAAGACAAGCATCAATAAGTCTTGCATAAGAGTTAACTCATAAAGCAATAATTCAAAGTAGAGATATTGAAGCAACACAAAAGAAGATTAAGTTTCAGTTTTTCAACTTGTAACATGTATATCTCATGGATATTGTCATAGAGTAATATAATAAGTGCAATAAGCAAGTATGTAGGAATCAATGCACAGTTCACACAAGTGTTTGCTTCTTGAGGTGGAGAGAGATAGGTGAACTGACTCAACATTGAGAGTAAAAGAATGGTCCTCCATAGAGGAAAAGCATCGATTGCTATATTTGTGCTAGAGCTTTGATTTTGAAAACATGAAACAATTTTGTCAACGGTAGTAATAAAGCATATGCATCATGTAAATTATATCTTATAAGTTGCAAGCCTCATGCATAGTGTACTAATAGTGCCGCACCTTGTCCTAATTAGCTTGGACTACCGGGTCATCACAATGCATGTTTTTACCAAGTGTCACAAAGGGGTACCTCTATGCCCCTGTACAAAGGTCTAAGAGAAAGCTCGCATTGGATTTCTCGCTATTGATTATTCTTCAACTTAGACATACCGGGACAACATAGACAACAGATAATGGACTCCTCTTTTATGCATAAGCATATAACAACAATTAATAATTTTCTCATTTGAGATTTGAGGATTGTTGTCCAAAACTGAAACTTCCACCATGGATCATGGCTTTAGTTAGCGGCCCAATGTTCTTCTCTAACATATGCATGCTTAACCATATGGTGGTAGATCTCTTTACTTCAGACAAGACGAACATGCATAGCAACTCACATGAAATTCAACAATGAAAAGTTGATGGCGTCCCAAGAACATGGTTATCGCACAACAAGCAACTTAATAAAAGATAAAGTGCATAATTACATATTCAATACCACAATAGTTTTTAAGCTATTTGTCCCATGAGCTATATATTGCAAAGGTGAATGATGGAATTTTAAAGGTAGCACTCAAGCAATTTACTTTGGAATGGCGGAAAATACCATGTAGTATAGGTAGGTATGGTGGACACAAATGGCATAGTGGTTGGCTCAAGTATTTTGGATGCATGAGAAGTATTCCTCTCGATACAAGGTTTAGGCTAGCAAGGCTTATTTGAAACAAACACAAGGATGAACCGTGCAGCAAAACTCACATAAAAGACATATTGAAAACATTATAAGACTCTACACCGTCTTCCTTGTTGTTCAAACTCAATACTAGAAATTATCTAGACCTTAGAGAAACCAAATATGCAAACCAAATTTTAGCATGCTCTATGTATTTCTTCATTAATGGGTGCAAAGCATATGATGCAAGAGCTTAATCATGAGCACAACAATTGCCAAGTATCACATTACCCAAGACATTTATAGCAATTACTACATGTATCATTTTCCAATTCCAACCATATAACAATTTAACGAAGGAGAAACTTCGCCATGAATACTATGAGTAGAAACCAAGGACATACTTGTCCATATGCTACAGCGGAGCGTGTCTCTCTCCCATAAAGTGAATGCTAGGATCCATTTTATTCAAACAAAACAAAAAACAAAAACAAACCGACGCTCCAAGAAAAAGCACATAAGATGTGATGGAATAAAAATATAGTTTCAGGGGAGGAACCTGATAATGTTGTCGATGAAGAAGGGGATGCCTTGGGCATCCCAAGCTTAAACGCTTGAGTCTTCTTAATATATGCAGGGGTGAACCACGGGTGCATCCCCAAGCTTAGAGCTTTCACTCTCCTTGATCATGTTGCATCATACTCCTCTCTTGATCCTTGAAAACTTCCTCCACACCAAACTCGAAACAACTCATTAGAGGGTTAGTGCACAATATAAATTGACATATTCAGAGGTGACACAATCATTCTTAACACTTCTGGACATTGCATAATGCTACTGGACATTAGTGGATCAAAGAAATTCATCCAACATAGCGAAAGAGGCAATGCGAAATAAAAGGCAGAATCTGTCAAAACAGAACAGTTCGTATTGACGAATTTTAAAATGGCACCAGACTTGCTCAAATGAAAATGCTCAAATTGAATGAAAGTTGCGTACATATCTGAGGATCATGCACGTAAATTGGCTTAATTTTCTGAGCTACCTACAGGGAGGTGGACCCAGATTCGTGACAGCAAAGAAATCTGGAACTGTGCAGTAATCCAAATCTAGTACTTACTTTTCTATCAACGGCTTAACTTGGCACAACAAAACACAAAACTAAGATAAGGAGAGGTTGCTACAGTAGTAAACAACTTCCAAGACACAAAATAAAAACAAAGTACTATAGGTAAAAACATGGGTTGTCTCCCATAAGCGCTTTTCTTTAACGCCAGCTAGGCGCAG
The DNA here is from genome assembly GCA_030979885.1 of Lolium multiflorum. Lineage (NCBI taxonomy): Eukaryota > Viridiplantae > Streptophyta > Magnoliopsida > Poales > Poaceae > Lolium > Lolium multiflorum. The sequence continues at coordinate 220,790,616 of CM061752.1, forward strand.
AAAGTGTGTATCAAGTATTATCAAGAGACGAAGTGTTAACATCATAATTTGTTCTCATAATAGAGTCAAAAGGTACCTTCATTCTCTTTCTAGGGAAGTGTTCCATACCTTTCTTGAGAGGAAATTGATATTTTATATTACCTTCCTTCATATCAATAACAGCACCAACAGTTCGAAGAAAAGGTCTTCCCAATATAATGGGACAAGATGCATTGCATTCAATATCCAAGACAATAAAATCACGGGAACAAGGTTATTGTTAACGGTAATGCGAACATTATCAACTTTCCCCAAAGGTTTCTTTGTAGAATGATCAGCAAGATTAACATCCAAATAACAATTTTTCAGCGGTGGCAAGTCAAGCATATTATAAATTTTCTTAGGCATAACAGAAATACTTGCACCAAGATCACATAAAGCATTACAATCAAAATCTTTAATCTTCATCTTAATGATGGGCTCCCAACCATCCTCTAACTTTTTAGGAATAGAGGCTTCACGCTCTAGTTTCTCTTCTCTAGCTTTTATAAGAGCATTTGTAATATGATGTGTAAAAGCCAAATTTATAGCACTAGCATTAGGACTTTTAGCAAGTTTTTGCAAGAACTTTATAACTTCAGAGATGTGGCAATCATCAAAATTCAAACCATTATAATATAAAGCAATGGGATCATCATCCCCAATGTTGGAAAAAATTTCAGCAGCTTTATCACAGGCAGTTTCAGCAATTTTATTTTTAGTGATTTCGCGCTTTGCATTAGAAGTGGAAACATTGCTAACACCAATTCTTTTATTAGTATTAGTGGGAGGTGCAGCAACATGTGTAGCATTAGCATTACTAGTGGTGGTAATAGTCCAAACTTTAGCTATATTCTTCTTTTTAGCTAGTTTTTCATTTTCTTCTCTATCCCACCTAGCACGCAGTTCAGCCATTAATCTTATATTCTCATTAATTCTAACTTGAATGGCATTTGCTGTAGTAGTAATTTTATCATGATGATTCTCATTAGGCAAAACTTTTGATTTCAAAAGATCAACATCAGCAAGACTATCGACTTTAGAAGCAAGTATATCAATTTTCCCAAGCTTTTCTTCATCAGATTATTAAAAGCAGTTTGTGTACTAAAAATTCTTTAAGCATGGCTTCAAGTCCAGGGGTGAACTCCTATTATTGTTGTAAGAATTCCCATAAGAATTACCATAGCCGTTGCCATTATTATAAGGATATGGTCTATAGTTGTTACTAGAATTGTTCCGGTAAGCATTGTTGTTGAAATTATTATTTTTAATGAAGTTTACATCAACATGTTCTTCTTGTGCAACCAATGAAGCTAACGGAACATTATTAGGATCAATATTAGTCCTATCATTCAAGCATAGACATAATAGCATCAATCTTATCACTCAAGGAAGAGGTTTCTTCAGAATTTACCTTCTTACCTTGTGGAGCTCTTTCCGTGTGCCATTCAGAGTAGTTGATCATCATATTATCAAGAAGCTTTGTTGCTTCACCAAGAGTGATGGACATAAAGGTACCTCCCAGATGAATCCAATAAATTCCGTGAAGAAAAATTTAGTCCTGCATAGAAGGTTTGGATAATCATCCAAGTAGTCAGTCCATGGGTTGGGCAATTTTTAACCGAAGATTTCATTCTTTCCCAAGCTTGAGCAACATGTTCAGTATCTAATTGTTTAAAATTCATTATGCTACTCCTCAAAGATATAATTTTAGCGGGGGATAATATCTACCAATAAAAGCATCCTTGCATTTAGTCCATGAATCAATACTATTCTTAGGCAGAGATAGCAACCAATCTTTAGCTCTTCCTCTTAATGAGAAAGGGAACAATTTTAGTTTAATAATATCACCATCTACATCTTTATATTTTTGCATTTCACATAGTTCAACAAAATTATTAAGATGGGCAGCAGCATCATCAGAACTAACACCAGAAAATTGCTCTCGCATAACAAGATTCGTAAAGCAGGTTTAATTTCAAAGAATTCTGCTGTAGTAGCAGGTGGAGCAATAGGTGTGCATAAGAAATCATTATTATTTGTGGTTGTGAAGTCACACAACTTAGTATTTTCAGCGTTGGCCATTTTAGCAACAGTAAATAAAACAAACTAGATAAAGTAAATGCAAGTAAACTAATTTTTTTGTGTTTTAGATATAGCAAACAAGATAGCAAATAAAGTAAAACTAGCAACTAATTTTTTTGTATTTTGATTTAGTGGAACAAAGTAGTAAATAAAACTAAGCAAGACAAAAACAAAGTAAAGAGATTGAAAGTGGAACTCCCCTTGCGACGTGTCTTGATCTCCCCGGCAGCGCGCCAGAAAAAGAGCTGTTGACGTGGGAGTTGAAAATCTTGGTGGTGTAACTTTTCTTCGGTCCCCGACAATGGCGCCAAAAAAAGCTTGATGGCGTGTATTTCACACGTTCGTTGGGCAACCCCAAGAGGAAGGTATGATGCACACAGCAAGTTTTCCCTCAAAGAAACCAAGGTTTATCGAACCAGGAGGAGCCAAGAAGCACGTTGAAGGTTGATGGCGGCGGGATGTGTGCGGCGCAACACCAGGGATTCAGGCGTAGCGTGGAACACAACCAAAGTACTTTGCAACGAAGCAGTGAGGTTGTCAATCTCACGGCTTGCTGTAACAAAGAGTTAACCGTATTGTGTGGAAGATGATTGTTGCAGAAAGCGATGAGAACAAGTATTGCGATGGGTGTTGATAAAGAGAATTGGGGTCACAGTTCACTAGAGTGTCTCTCCCATAAAGAAAATAGCATGTTGGTGAACAAATTACAGTTGGGCAATTGACAAATAAAGAGGCATGACCATGCACATACATATCATGATGAGTATAGTGAGATTTAATTGGGCATTACGACAAAGTACATAGACCGTCATCCAACTGCATCTATGCCTAAAAAGTCCACCTTCAGGTTATCATCCGAACCCCCAGATTAAGTTGTAACAACAGACAATTGCATTAAGTATTGCGTAATGTAACTAGTGACTACATCCTTGAACATAGCACTAATGTTTTATCCCTAGTGGCAACAGCACATCCATAACCTTAGTGGTTCTTGTCACTCCTCCAGATTCATGGAGACATGAACCCACTATCGAGCATAAATACTCCCTCTTGGAGTTACTAGCATCAACTTGGCCAGAGCATCTACTAATAACGGAGAGCATGCAAGATCATAAACAACACATAGCATAACTTTGATAATCAACATAACAAGTATTCTCTATTCATCGGATCCCAACAAACGCAACATATAGAATTACGGATAGATGATCTTGATCATGTTAGGCAGCTCACAGATCAGACAATGATAGCACAATGGGGAGAAGACAACCATCTAGCTACTGCTATGGACCCATAGTCCAGGGTAGACTACTCACACATCACTCCGGAGGCGACCATGCGCGGCGTAGAGTCCTCCGGGGGATGATTCCCCTCTAGCCAGGGTGCCGGAGGAGGCGATCTGGATCCCCGAGATGGGATCGGCGGCTGGGCGTCTGCGGAAGGTTTTCGTATCGTGGCTCTGGTCTGGGGTTTGTCACGGAGACTTTTATAGGCAGAAGGGCAGGTCAAGAGGCGGCACGGGGGCCCCACCCACAGGGCCGCGCGCCGGGGGGCCGCGCCGCCTATGGTGTGGCCCCTCCGTGGCCCTCTTCGTCTCTCCTTCGGACCTGGAAGCTTGAGAAAATAGGCCCTGGGCTTTGATTTCGTCAATTCCGAGAATATTTCCTTACTAGGATTTCTGAAACCAAAAACAGAAAACAGCTGGCACTTCGGCATCTTGTTAATAGGTTAGTTCCAGAAAATGCACGAATATGACATAAAGTGTGCATAAAACATGTAGATAACATCAATAATGTGGCATGGAACATAAGAAATTATCGATACGTCGGACGTATCAGCATCTGCTTAGTTCTGCTGTCCCAGCAGGTAAAACGATAACACAGGATAATTTTGGAGTGACATGCCATCATAATCTTGATCATACTATTTGTAAAGCATATGTAGTGAATGCAGCGATCGAAACAATGTATATGACATGAGTAAACAAGTGAATCATATAGCAAAGACTTTCATGAATAGCACTTCAAGACAAGCATCAATAAGTCTTGCATAAGAGTTAACTCATAAAGCAATAATTCAAAGTAGAGATATTGAAGCAACACAAAAGAAGATTAAGTTTCAGCGGTTGCTTTCAACTTGTAACATGTATATCTCATGGATATTGTCAACATAGAGTAATATAATAAGTGCAATAAGCAAGTATGTAGGAATCAATGCACAGTTCACACAAGTGTTTGCTTCTTGAGGTGGAGAGAGATAGGTGAACTGACTCAACATTGAAAGTAAAGAATGGTCCTCCATAGAGAAAAGCATCGATTGCTATATTTGTGCTAGAGCTTTGATTTTGAAAACATGAAACAATTTTGTCAACGGTAGTAATAAAGCATATGCATCATGTAAATTATATCTTATAAGTTGCAAGCCTCATGCATAGTGTACTAATAGTGCCCGCACCTTGTCCTAATTAGCTTGGACTACCGGGTCATCACAATGCATTGTTTTTACCAAGTGTCACAAAGGTACCTCTATGCCGCCCGTACAAAGGTCTAAGGAGAAAGCTCGCATTGGATTTCTCGCTATTGATTATTCTTCAACTTAGACATCCATACCGGGACAACATAGACAACAGATAATGGACTCCTCTTTTATGCATAAGCATATAACAACAATTAATAATTTTCTCATTTGAGATTTGAGGATTGTTGTCCAAAACTGAAACTTCCACCATGGATCATGGCTTTAGTTAGTGGCCCAATGTTCTTCTCTAACATATGCATGCTTAACCATATGGTGGTAGATCTCTCTTACTTCAGACAAGACGAACATGCATAGCAACTCACATGAAATTCAACAATGAAAAGTTGATGGCGTCCCCAGTGAACATGGTTATCGCACAACAAGCAACTTAATAAAAGATAAAGTGCATAATTACATATTCAATACCACAATAGTTTTTAAGCTATTTGTCCCATGAGCTATATATTGCAAAGGTGAATGATGGAATTTTAAAGGTAGCACTCAAGCAATTTACTTTGGAATGGCGGAAAAATACCATGTAGTATAGGTAGGTATGGTGGACACAAATGGCATAGTGGTTGGCTCAAGTATTTTGGATGCATGAGAAGTATTCCCTCTCGATACAAGGTTTAGGCTAGCAAGGCTTATTTGAAACAAACACAAGGATGAACCGTGCAGCAAAACTCACATAAAAGACATATTGAAAACATTATAAGACTCTACACCGTCTTCCTTGTTGTTCAAACTCAATACTAGAAATTATCTAGACCTTAGAGAAACCAAATATGCAAACCAAATTTTAGCATGCTCTATGTATTTCTTCATTAATGGGTGCAAAGCATATGATGCAAGAGCTTAATCATGAGCACAACAATTGCCAAGTATCACATTACCCAAGACATTTATAGTAATTACTACATGTATCATTTTCCAATTCCAACCATATAACAATTTAACGAGGAGAAACTTCGCCATGAATACTATGAGTAGAAACCAAGGACATACTTGTCCATATGCTACAGCGGAGCGTGTCTCTCTCCCATAAAGTGAATGCTAGGATCCATTTTATTCAAACAAAACAAAAAACAAAAACAAACCGACGCTCCAAGAAAAAGCACATAAGATGTGATGGAATAAAAATATAGTTTGGGAGGAACCCGATAATGTTGTCGATGAAGAAGATGCCTTGGGCATCCCCAAGCAAACGCTTGAGTCTTCTTAATATATGCAGGGGTGAACACCGGTGCATCCCCAAGCTTAGAGCTTTCACTCTCCTTGATCATGTTGCATCATCCTCCTCTTGATCCTTGAAAACTTCCTCCACACCAAACTCAAAACAACTCATTAGAGGGTTAGTGCACAATATAAATTGACATATTCAGAGGTGACACAATCATTCTTAACACTTCTGGACATTGCATAATGCTACTGGACATTAGTGGATCAAAGAAATTCATCCAACATAGCGAAAGAGGCAATGCGAAAATAAAAGGCAGAATCTGTCAAAACAGAACAGTTCGTATTGACGAATTTTAAAATGGCACCAGACTTGCTCAAATGAAAATGCTCAAATTGAATGAAAGTTGCGTACATATCTGAGGATCATGCACGTAAATTGGCTTAATTTTCTGAGCTACCTACAGGGAGGTGGACCCAGATTCGTGACAGCAAAGAAATCTGGAACTGTGCAGTAATCCAAATCTAGTACTTACTTTTCTATCAACGGCTTAACTTGGCACAACAAAACACAAAACTAAGATAAGGAGAGTTGCTACAGTAGTAAACAACTTCCAAGACACAAAATAAAAACAAAGTACTATAGGTAAAAACATGGGTTGTCTCCCATAAGCGCTTTTCTTTAACGCCTTTCAGCTAGGCGCAGAAAGTGTGTATCAAGTATTATCAAGAGACGAAGTGTTAACATCATAATTTGTTCTCATAATAGAGTCAAAAGGTACCTTCATTCTCTTTCTAGGGAAGTGTTCCATACCTTTCTGAGAGGAAATTGATATTTTATATTACCTTCCTTCATATCAATAAGCACCAACAGTTCGAAGAAAAGGTCTTCCCAATATAATGGGACAAGATGCATTGCATTCAATATCCAAGACAACAAAATCAACGGGAACAAGGTTATTGTTAACGGTAATGCGAACATTATCAACTTTCCCCAAAGGTTTCTTTGTAGAATGATCAGCAAGATTAACATCCAAATAACAATTTTCAGCGGTGGCAAGTCAAGCATATTATAAATTTTCTTAGGCATAGAAATACTTGCACCAAGATCACATAAAGCATTACAATCAAAATCTTTAATCTTCATCTTAATGATGGGCTCCCAACCATCCTCTAACTTTTTAGGAATAGAGGCTTCACGCTCTAGTTTCTCTTCTCTAGCTTTTATAAGAGCATTTGTAATATGATGTGTAAAAGCCAAATTTATAGCACTAGCATTAGGACTTTTAGCAAGTTTTTGCAAAGAACTTTATAACTTCAGAGATGTGGCAATCATCAAAATTCAAACCATTATAATATAAAGCAATGGGATCATCATCCCCAATGTTGGAAAAATTTCATGACTTTATCACAGATTTCAGCGATTTTAGCCAGGCAGTTTCTCGCGCTTTGCATTAGAAGTGGAAACATTGCTAACACCAATTCTTTTATTAGTATTAGTGGGAGGTGCAGCAACATGAGTAGCATTAGCATTACTAGTGGTGGTAATAGTCCAAACTTTAGCTATATTCTTCTTTTTAGCTAGTTTTTCATTTTCTTCTCTATCCCACCTAGCACGCAGTTCAGCCATTAATCTTATATTCTCATTAATTCTAACTTGAATGGCATTTGCTGTAGTAGTAATTTTATCATGATGATTCTCATTAGGCAAAACTTTTGATTTCAAAAGATCAACATCAGCAGCAAGACTATCGACTTTAGAAGCAAGTATATCAATTTTCCCAAGCTTTTCTTCAACAGATTTATTAAAAGCAGTTTGTGTACTAAAAATTCTTTAAGCATGGCTTCAAGTCCAGGGGTGAACTCCTATTATTGTTGTAAGAATTCCCATAAGAATTACCATAGCCGTTGCCATTATTATAAGGATATGGTCTATAGTTGTTACTAGAATTGTTCGGTAAGCATTGTTGTTGAAATTATTATTTTTAATGAAGTTTACATCAACATGTTCTTCTTGTGCAACCAATGAAGCTAACGGAACATTATTAGGATCAATATTAGTCCTATCATTCACAAGCATAGACATAATAGCATCAATCTTATCACTCAAGGAAGAGGTTTCTTCGACAGAATTTACCTTCTTACCTTGTGGAGCTCTTTCCGTGTGCCATTCAGAGTAGTTGATCATCATATTATCAAGAAGCTTTGTTGCTTCACCAAGAGTGATGGACATAAAGGTACCTCCGCAGATGAATCCAATAAATTCGTGAAGAAAAATTTAGTCTGCATAGAAGGTTTGGATAATCATCCAAGTAGTCAGCCATGGGTTGGGCAATTTTTAACCAGAGATTTCATTCTTTCCCAAGCTTGAGCAACATGTCCAGTATCTAATTGTTTAAAATTCATTATGCTACTCCTCAAAGATATAATTTTAGCAGGGGATAATATCTACCAATAAAAGCATCCTTGCATTTAGTCCATGAATCAATACTATTCTTAGGCAGAGATAGCAACCAATCTTTAGCTCTTCCTCTTAATGAGAAAGGGAACAATTTTAGTTTAATAATATCACCATCTACATCTTTATATTTTTGCATTTCACATAGTTCAACAAAATTATTAAGATGGGCAGCAGCATCATCAGAACTAACACCAGAAAATTGCTCTCGCATAACAAGATTGGTAAAGCAGGTTTAATTTCAAAGAATTCTGCTGTAGTAGCAGGTGGAGCAATAGGTGTGCATAAGAAATCATTATTATTTGTGGTTGTGAAGTCACACAACTTAGTATTTTCAGCGTTGGCCATTTTAGCAACAGTAAATAAAACAAACTAGATAAAGTAAATGCAAGTAAACTAATTTTTTTGTGTTTTAGATATAGCAAACAAGATAGCAAATAAAGTAAAACTAGCAACTAATTTTTTTGTATTTTGATTTAGTGCAGCAAACAAAGTAGTAAATAAAACTAAACAAGACAAAAACAAAGTAAAGAGATTGAGAAGTGGAGACTCCTTGCGGCGTGTCTTGATCTCCCGGGCAACGGCGAAAAAGAGCTGTTGACGTGGGAGTTGAAAATCTTGGTGGTGTAACTTTTCTTCGGTCCCCGGCAACGGCGCAGAAAAAGAGCTTGATGGCGTGTATTTCACACGTTCGTTGGGCAACCCCAAGAGGAAGGTATGATGCGCACACAGCAAGTTTTCCCTCAGAAAGAAACCAAGGTTTATCGAACCAGGAGGAGCCAAGAAGCACGTTGAAGGTTGATGGCGGCGGGATGTAGTGCGGCGCAACACCAGGGATTCCGCGCCAACGTGGACCTGCACAACACAACCAAAGTACTTTGCCCCAACGAAACAGTGAGGTTGTCAATCTCACCGGCTTGCTGTAACAAAGAGTTAACCGTATTGTGTGGAAGATGATTGTTTTGCAACAGAGAACAAGTATTGCGGTAGATTGTATTTCAGTAAAGAGAATTGGACCGGGGTCCACAGTTCACTAGAGGTGTCTCTCCCATAAGACGAACAGCATGTTGGGTGAACAAATTACAGTTGGGCAATTGACAAATAAAGAGGGCATGACCATGCACATACATATCATGATGAGTATAGTGAGATTTAATTGGGCATTACGACAAAGTACATAGACCGTCATCCAACTGCATCTATGCCTAAAAAGTCCACCTTCAGGTTATCATCCGAACCCCCTCCAGTATTAAGTTGCTAACAACAGACAATTGCATTAAGTATTGCGCGTAATGTAACTAGTGACTACATCCTTGAACATAGCACTAATGTTTTATCCCTAGTGGCAACAGCACATCCGTAACCTTAGTGGTTCTTGTCACTCCTCCAGATTCACGGAGACATGAACCCACTATCGAGCATAAATACTCCCTCTTGGAGTTACTAGCATCAACTTGGCCAGAGCATCTACTAATAACGGAGAGCATGCAAGATCATAAACAACACATAGCATAACTTTGATAATCAACATAACAAGTATTCTCTATTCATCGGATCCCAACAAACGCAACATATAGAATTACGGATAGATGATCTTGATCATGTTAGGCAGCTCACAAGATCCGACAATGATAGCACAATGGGGAGAAGACAACCATCTAGCTACTGCTATGGACCCATAGTCCAGGGTAGACTACTCACACATCACTCCGGAGCGACCATGGCGGCGTAGAGTCCTCCGGGGGATGATTCCCCTCTCCGGCAGGGTGGGAGGCGATCTCCTGGATCCCCAGAGATGGGATCGGCGGCGGCGGCGTCTGGAAGGTTTTCGTATCGTGGCTCTCGTACTGGGGGTTTCGTCACGGAGACTTTTTATAGGCGAAGGGCAGGTCAAGAGGCGGCACGGGGGCCCCACACAGGGCCGCGCGGCCAAGGGGGCCGCGCCGCCTATGGTGTGGCCCCTCCGTGGCCCCTCTTCGTCTCTCCTTCGGACTTCGGAAACTTCGTGAGAAAATGAGCCCCTGGGCTTTGATTTCGTCCAATTCCGAGAATATTTCCTTACTAGGATTTCTGAAACCAAAAACAGCGGAAAACAGCAACCGGCATCTTGTTAATAGGTTAGTTCCAGAAAATGCACGAATATGACATAAAGTGTGCATAAAACATGTAGATAACATCAATAATGTGGCATGGAACATAAGAAATTATCGATACGTCGGAGACGTATCAGATAGTAGAGGTACTCAGGTGTACCTTTTCTTGTAGTGGATGGTAATATGGCGACTTTAGAATCGCGAGGTTTACCCATGATGGAGAATTTGCAGCGACAATATCAATCCAAGTGAACTTCCAAATAAAGCTATGCTCCCGGCAACGGCGCTTAAAATAGTCTTGATGACCCACAAGTATAGGGGATCGCAACATCTTCGGGAAGTAAAATCCAATTTATTGATTCGACACAGGGAGACAAAGAACACTTGGAAGCCTTAACAGCGGAGTTGTCAATTCAGCTGCACTTGAAACAGACTTGCTCGCAAGAGTTTATCAAGAGTAACGTTTTATAGCGATGGCAGTAGTGAAATAACAGCGCCAGTAGAGACAGCGGTAGTGATTTTAGTAAACAGCAGGATTAAAATACTGTAGGCACAGGGATGGATGAACGGGCGTTGCATGGATGAGAGAAACTCATGTAAAAATCATAGCAGGGCATTTGCAGATAATAATAAAACGGTGTCCAAGTACAAAGCAATCAATAGGCATGTGTTCCATATATAGTCGTGCGTCGCAATGAGAAACTTGCACGACATCTTTTGTCCTACCAGCCGGTGGCAGCCGGGAGGGAAACTACTGGATATTAAGGTACTCCTTTTAATAGAGTACCGGAAAAAGCATTAACACTCCTTTAACACATGTGATCCTCACATCACTACCATTCCCTCCGGTTGTCCCGATTTCTTCGGGGCCATCGGTTCCAGGACAGCGACATGTGTATACAACTTGGGTAAGATCAATAAACAATGAATATCATGATGACAGTAACATGTTCAGATCTGAGATCATGGCACTCGGGCCCTAGTGACAAGCATTAAGCATAACAAGTTGCAACAATATCATCAAAGTACCAATTACGGACACTAGGCACTATGCCCTAACAATCTTATGCTATTACATGACTAATCTCATCCAATCCCTACCATCCCCTTCGGCCTACAGCGGGGGAATTACTCACACATGGATGGGGAAACATGGCTGGTTGATGTAGAAGCGTTGGCGGTGATGATGGCGATGATCTCCTCCAATTCCCGTCCGCGGGTGCGGAACGGAGACTTCGGCTCCCGCGACGGGTTCGCGATGTGGCGCATTCTGGAGGTTTGGCGACCGACTTCTCCCCGTGCGTTTTTAGGTCGAGCCAATAAGTAGTCCGAAGGAGGGCGTCGGAGGCCGGCGGGGGCCACACCATAGGGCCGCGCGGCCCCCTAGGCAGCGCCGCCTTGGTGTGGGGCCCTCGGGCCTCCACCTTACTGTCCTTCGGCTCCGTCGATATTCTGGGAAAATAGGGTCTTCGCATAAATTCGAGGATTTTCCCGAAAGTTGGATTTCTGCACAAAAACAGACACCGGGCAGTTCTGCTGAAACAGCGTTAGTCCGTGTTAGTTGCATCCAAAATACACAAATTAGAGGCAAAACAATAGCAAAAGTGTTGGGAAAGTAGATACGTTTTGGACGTATCAACTAAAAAAGCTTATCTTCTTGTTTGCATCCTCATATTAAACACACAAAATTAGTTACTTGCATTTACTTTATCTAGTTTGCTTTATTTACTGTTACTAAAATGGGTACTCCTGAAAATACTAAGTTGTGTGACTTCACAACCACAAATAATAATGATTTCTTATGCACATATATTGCTCCACCTGCTACTACAGCAGAATTCTTTGAAATTAAACCTGCTTTACTGAATCTTGTTATGCGAGAGCAATTTTCTGATGTTAGTTCTGATGATGCTGCTGCCCATCTCAATAATTTTGTTGAATTATGTGAAATGCAAAAGTATAAGGATGTAGATGGTGACATTATAAAATTAAAATTGTTCCCTTTCTCACTAAGAGGAAGAGCTAAAGATGTGTTGCTATCTCTGCCTAAGAATAGTATTGATTCATGGACTAAATGCAAGGATGCTTTTATTGGTAGATATTATCCTCATGCTAAAATTATATCTTTGAGAAGTAGCATAATGAATTTTAAACAATTGGATAATGAGCATGTTGCACAAGCTTGGGAAAGAATGAAATCTTTGGTTAAAAATTGCCCAACCCATGGACTGACTACTTGGATGATCATCCAAACCTTTTATGCAAGACTGAATTTTTCTTCGCGAAACTTATTGGATTCAGCTGCTGGAGGTACTTTTATGTCCATCACTCTAGGCGAAGCAACAAAGCTTCTTGATAATATGATGATTAATTACTCTGAATGGCACACGGAAAGATCTCCACAAGGTAAGAAGGTAAATTCTGTCGAAGAAATCTCTTCCTTGAGTGATAAGATTAATGCTATTATGTCTATACTTGTGAATGGTAGGACTAATGTGGATCCTAATAATGTTCCGTTAGCTTCATTGGTTGCTCAAGAAGAACATGTTGATGTAAACTTCATAAAAAATAATAATTTCAACAACAATGCTTATCGGAACAATTCTAGTAACAACTATAGGCCATATCATTATAATAATGGCAACGGTTATGGTAATTCTTATGGGAATTCTTACAACAATAATAGGAACACACCCCCTGGACTTGAAGCCATGCTTAAAGAATTTATTAGTACACAAACTGCTTTTAACAAATCTGTTGAAGAAAAGCTTGGGAAAATTGATATACTTGCTTCTAAAGTCGATAGTCTTGCTGCTGATGTTGATCTTTTGAAATCGAAAGTTATGCCTAATGAAAATCATAATAATAAAATTGTTACTACATCAAATGCCATCCAAGTTAGAATTAATGAGAATATAAGATTAATGGCCGAATTGCGTGCTAGGTGGGAAAAAGAAGAAAATGCTAAGGAAGATAATATAGCTAAAGTTTGGACTATTACCACCACTAGCAATGCTAATGCTCCACATGTTGCTGCATCTCATATTATTAATGGTAAAAGAATTGGTGTTGGCAATGTTTCCACTTCTAATGCAAAGCGTGAAAAACTGCCTGAAACTGCTGAAACTGCCTGTGATAAAACTGCTGAAATTTTTCCAACATTGGGGATAATGATCCCATTGCTTTAGATTATAATGGTTTGGATTTTGATGATTGCCACATCTCTGAAGTTATAAAGTTCTTACAAAAACTTGCTAAGAGTCCTAATGCTAGTGCTACAAACTTGGCTTTCACAAAACATATTACAAATGCTCTCATAAAAGCTAGAGAAGAGAAATTAGAACGCGAAGCTTCTATTCCTAGGAAGCTAGAGGATGGTTGGGAGCCCATCATTAAGATCAAGGTCAATGACTTTGATTGTAATGCTTTATGTGATCTTGGTGCAAGTATTTCCGTTATGCCTAAGAAAATCTATAATATGCTTGACTTGCCACCATTGAAAAATTGTTATTTGGATGTTAATCTTGCTGATAATTCTACAAAGAAACCTTTGGGGAGAGTTGATAATGTTCGCATTACCGTTAACAATAACCTTGTCCCCGTTGATTTTGTTGTCTTGGATATTGAATGCAATGCATCTTGTCCCATTATATTGGGAAGACCTTTTCTTCGAACTGTTGGTGCTGTTATTGACATGAAGGAAGGTAATATTAAATATCAATTTCCTCTCAAGAAAGGTATGAAACACTTCCCTAGAAAGAGAATGAAGTTACCTTTTGATTCTATTATTAGAATAAATTATGATTTTGATGCTTCGTCTCTTGATAATGATACACACTTTTCTTTGCGCCTAGCTGAAAGGCGTTAAAGAAAAGCGCTTATGGGAGACAACCCATGATTTTACTACTGCACTTTTGTTTTATATTTGAGTCTTGGAAGTTGTTACTACTGTAGCAACCTCTCCTTATCTTATTTTGTTGCATTGTTGTGCCAAGTAAAGTCGTTGATAGTAAGGTTCATACTAGATTTGGATTACTGCGTAGAAACAGATTTCTTTGCTGTCACGAATCTGGGCCTAATTCTCTGTAGGTAACTCAGAAAATTATGCCAATTTACGAGAGTAATCCTCAGATATGTGCGCAACTTTCATTCAATTTGAGCATTTTCATTTGAGCAAGTCTGGTGCCTCTTAGAAATTTGTCTTTACGAACTGTTCTGTTTTGACAGATTCTGCCTTTTATTTCGCATTGCCTGTTTTGCTATGCTTGATGGATTTTTCGATTCCATTAACTTTCAGTAGCTTTGTGCAATGTCCAGAAGTGTTAAGAATGATTATATCACCTCTGAACATGTGAATTTTGATTATGCACTAACCCTCTAATGAGTTGTTTTGAGTTTGGTGTGGAGGAAGTTTTCAAGGATCAAGAGAGGGAGATGATACAATATGATCAAGGAGAGTGAAAGCTCTAAACTTGGGGATGCCCCGGTGGTTCACCCCTGCATATTTCAAGAAGACTCAAGCGTCTAAGCTTGGGGATGCCCAAGGCATCCCCTTCTTCATCGACAACATTATCAGGTTCCTCTAGTGAAACTATATTTTTATTCCGTCACATCTTAGGCACTTTGCTTGGAGCGTCGGTTTGTTTTTGTTTTTGTTTTGTTTGAATAAAATAGATCCTAGCATTAATTGTGTGGGAGAGAGACACGCTCCGCTGTTGCATATGGACAAATATGTCCTTAGGCTTTACTCATAATATTCATGGCGAAGGTTGAATCTTTTTCGTTAAATTGTTATATGGTTGGAAACGGAAAATGCTACATGTAGTAATTCGAATAATTTCTTGGATAATTTGATACTTGGAAATTGTTGTGCTCATGTTTAAGCTCTTGCATCATATACTTTGCACCTATTAATGAAGAAATACATAGAGCTTGCTAAAATTTGGTTTGCATAATTGGTCTCTCTAAGGTCTAGATAATTTCTAGTAAGGGTCGAACAACAAGGAAGACGGTGTAGAGTCTTATAATGTTTACCATATGTCTTTTATGTGAGTTTTGCTGCACCGGTTCACCCTTGTGTTTGTTTCAAATAAGATTGCTAGCCTAAGCCTTGTATCGGGAGGAATACTTCTCATGCATCCAAAATCCTTGAGCCAACCACTATGCCATTTGTGTCCACCATACCTACCTACTACATGGTATTTCTCCGCCATTCCAAAGTAAATTGCTTGAGTGCTACCTTTAAAAATTTATATTCTCCACCTTTGCAATATATAGCTCACGGGACAAATAGCCTAAAAACTATTGTGGTATTGAATATGTACTTATGCACTTTATCTCTTATTAAGTTGCTTGTTGTGCGATAACCATGTTCTGGGACGCCATCAACTACTCTTTGTTGAATATCATGTGAGTTGCTATGCATGTCCGTCTTGTCTGAAGTAAGGGCGATTTACCACTAGTTGAATGGTTAGAGCATGCATACTGTTAGAGAAGAACATTGGGCCGCTAACTAAAGCCACGAATCATGGTGGAAGTTTCAGTTTTGGACAAATATCCTCAATCTCATATGAGAACATTAATTGTTGCTAAATGCTTATGCATTAAAGAGAGTCCATTATCTGTCTATGTTGTCGGTATGGATGTCTAAGTTGAGAATAATCAAAAGCGAGAAATCCAATGCGAGCTTTCTCCTTAGACCTTGTACAGGCGGCATAGAGGTACCCTTTTGTGACACTTGGTTAAAACATATGTATTGCGATGATAATCCAGGTAATCCGAGCTAATTAGGACAAGGTGCGGGCACTACTAGTATACTATGCATGAGGCTTGCAACTTGTAGGATATAATTTACATAACACATATGCTTTATTACTACCATTGACAAAATTGTTTCTTGTTTTCAAAACCAAAGCTCTAGCACAAATATAGCAATCAATGCTTCCCTCTGCGAAGGGCCTTTCTTTTACTTTTATGTTGAGTCAGTTCACCTATTTCTCTCCACCTCAAGAAGCAAACACTTGTGTGAACTGTGCATTGATTCATACATACTTGCATATTGCACTTGTTATATTACTTTACATTGACAACTATCCATGAGATATACATGTTACAAGTTGAAAGCAACCGCTGAAACTTAATCTTCCTTTGTGTTGCTTCAATGCCTCTACTTTGAATTATTGCTTTATGAGTTAACTCTTATGCAAGACTTATTGATGCTTGTCTTGAAAGTACTATTCATGAAAAGTCTTTGCTTTATGATTCATTTGTTTACTCATGTCATTTACCATTGTTTTGATCGCTGCATTCATTACATGTGCTTACAATAGTATGATCAAGATTATGATGGCATGTCACTCCAGAAATTATCTTTGTTATCGTTTACCTACTCGAGACGAGTAGGAACTAAGCTTGGGGATGCTGATACGTCTCAAACGTATCGATAATTTCTTATGTTCCATGCCACTTTATTGATGATACCTACATGTTTTATGCATACTTTATGTCATATTTATGCATTTTAAGCACTAACCTATTAACAAGATGCCGAAGAGCCGGTTGCTGTTTTCGCTGTTTTGGTTTCAGAAATCCTAGTAAGGAAATATTCTCGAATTGACGAAATCAACGCCCGGGGCCTATTTTGCCACGAAGCTTGCAGAAGTCCGAAGGACGAAGTGGGGCCACGGGCGCCGCCACACTAGGCGACGCGGCCCGGGGGGCCCGCAGCGGCCTAACGTGTGGGGCCCCGTGACGCCCCCGACCTATCTCCTCCGCCTACTTAAAGCCTTCGTGTGAGCCCAGTGCGAGCCACGATCAGAAAACCTTCCCAGACGCCGCCGCCATTCCCATCTCGGGGGATTCAGGGAGATCGCCTCCGGCACCCTGGAGAGGGGAATATCTCCCGGATGACTCTTCACCGCCATGGTCACCTCCAGGAGTGATGAGTGAGTAGTTCACCCCGGACTATGGGTCCATAGCAGTAGCTAGATGGTCGTCTTCTCCTAATTGTGCTATCATTGTTGGATCTTGTGAGCTGCCTAACATGATCAAGATCATCTATCCGTAATGCTACATGTTGTGTTTGTTGGGATCCGATGAATATGGAATACTATGCTATGTTGATTATCAATCTATTATCTATGTGTTGTTTATGATCTTGCATGCTCTCCGTTACTAGTAGAGCTCTGGCCAAGTTTTTGCTTGTAACTCCAAGAGGGAGTATTTATGCTCGATAGTGGGTTCATGTCTCCATTAAATCAGGGGACAGAAACCTCTAAGGTTGTGGATGTGCTGTTGCCACTAGGGATAAAACATCAATGCTATGTCTAAGGATGTATTTGTTGATTACATTACGCACCATACTTAATGCAATTGTCTGTTGTTTGCAACAATACTGGAGGGGGTTCGGATGATAACCTGAAGGTGGACTTTTTAGGCATAGATGCATGCTGGATAGCGGTCTATGTACTTTGTCGTAATGCCCAATTAAATCTCACAATACTCATCATAACATGTATGCGCATGGTCATGCCCTCTTTATTTGTCAATTGCCCAACTGTAATTTGTTCACCCAACATGCTTATTCTTATGGGAGAGACACCTCTAGTGAACTGTGGACCCCGGTCCACTCTTTTAATCGAATACAATCTACTTTGCAATACGATCTACTTTTTTTGCAAACAATCATCATCCACACTATACATCTAATCCTTTGTTACAGCAAGCCGGTGAGATTGACAACCTCACTGTTACGTTGGGACAAAGTATCTTGGTTGTGTTGTGCAGGTTCCACGTTGGCGCCGAATCCCTGGTGTTGCGCCGCACTACACTCCGCCGCCATCAACCTTCAACGTGCTTCTTGGCTCCTACTAGTTCGATAAACCTTGGTTTCTTACTGAGGGAAAACTTGCTGCTGTACGCATCACACCTTCCTCTTGGGGTTCCCAACGGACGCGTGCTGTACGCGTATCAGTTGTCAATCTCACCGGCTTGCTGTAACAAAGGATTAGATGTATAGTGTGGATGAGGATGTTTGCAGAAATAGAAGAGTATTGCAAGAGATTGTATTTGATGTAAAAAGAATGGACCGGGGTCCACAGTTCACTAGCGGTGTCTCTCCCATAAGATAAATAGCATGTTGGGTGAACAAATTACAGTTGGGTAATTGACAAATAAAGATAGCATGACAATGCACACACATGTTATGATGAGTAGTGTGAGATTCAATTGGGCATTACGACAAAGTACATAGACCGCTATCGACTGCATCTATGCCTAAAAGTCCACCTTCAGGTTATCATCCGAACCCCTTCCAGTTTTAAGTTGCAAAAAATAGACAATTGCATTAAGTATGGTGCGTAATGTAATCAACAAATACATCCTTAGACATAGCATTGGTGTTTTATCCCTAGTGGCAATAGCACATCCACAACCTTAGAACTTTTTGTCACTGTCCCAGATTTAATGGAGGCATGAATCCACTATCGAGCATAAATATTCCCTCTTGGAGTTACAAGTAACGACTTGGCCAGAGCCTCTACTAATAACGGAGAGCATGCAAGATCATAAACAACACATAGACGATAGATTGATAATCAACATAAAATAGCATTCATTATTCATCGGATCCCAACAAACGCAACATGTAGCATTACAAATAGATGATCTTGATCATGTTAGGCAGCTCACAAGATCTAACAATGATAGCACAATTAGGAGAAGATGACCATCTAGCTACTGCTATGGACCCATAGTCCAGGGTGAACTACTCACACATCACTCCGGGAGGCGACCATGGCGGTGAAGAGTCCTGCGGGAGATGATTCCCCTCTCCGGCAGGGGGGAGGCGATCTCCTGAATCCCCGAAATGGGATTGGCGGCGCGGCATCTCGGAAGTTTTCCGTATCGTGGCTCTCGCGGGGTATTCGCGACGAAGAATTTAAGTAGGCGAAAGGGCGGAGTCGGGGGCTGACGAGGGGGCCACACGCTGGGGCCGCGGGCCCCCTTGGGCCGCGCCGCCTAGTGTGGCCTCGTCGCCCCTTCGTTTCTCTTACGGTGGAAGCTTCGTGGAAAAATAAGCCCGGGCGTTGATTTCATCCAATTCCGAGAATATTTCCTTACTAGGATTTCTGAAACCAAAAACAGCAGAAAACAACAACTAGCTCTTCGGCATCTTGTTAATAGGTTTGTGCCGGAAAATGCATAAATATGACATAAAGTATGTATAAAACATGTGTGTATCATCATAAAACAAGCATGGAACATAAGAAATTATCGATACGTTGGAGACGTATCACACTACCCTAGTGGTCACCAAACTCTCTGATTGCTTCGATATTTTAGCCGCCATTTCCTCGTAAGAACTCCGATTGATGCGTTCTTTGGATCTTTGGACTCGTATGGACGAGGGCTAAAACACCATTGTCTTAAATTTGAGATGATGGAAAATTTTGCTTTTCCACTCCTCAAATGGCTAAGTCTAGTGCATGTAGCTCCTCGATATTATGCCTTGTTTTCTCCTCTTTCCTTTGTTTAATCATAATCTCCCGTAACACTCATATGCAAATAATACCTAAACTACTAATTGTGCGAAACTCATATGAAAATGAATGCAAACTAGTAATCATGCATAATAAGTAATCATGCATAATAGGCATAGTTTTAGCTAGATGGAGCATGATATGGGTGGCAATATGAATGATTTGTATGCTTAAATATGCGTCATGTTTGCACTCATCAATATCCCCAAGCTTAAAGTTGCTCGTCCTCGAGCAAAAGAGTTGATAACTTAATGCTACCATCTAGCTTACTATTGAAGATAGATGCCTTTTATCCTTACATATTTTCCTGCAAGCTCAAGATAAGATTGCGTATATATTTAGACAGGACATCACAAAGCTCAGTAATATGCATATAGATTCATCAAGACCTCTATGCCTCATGTCAAAATCAAACCTATATTGCAAGAAAACTTGTGATCCTTATATTGCATTTATTTGTCTCCCCCTTTTTAGATTTATGACTTAAAACCATGCATTAAGAGTGAGAGGTCATGTCAAGATAATAATATCATTAGATAAACCCATTGAACTCCCACTTATTAAGTCATGGCTTTTCAATACCTTCTTCAGTTTATTGTCTTTCATGAAAACTTACACTTATTAGTAATGAGACCATCAATAAAAGGTGTAAACATGGCTTAATTTAAGAACACTCGTATGAGGATCATTTGTATTTGTTTGCAAATATTCTCAAGGAGGTAATTTACCGTCATGACACTATTATTACAGATGTTATGCCAGTGGGTTAAGACACGCATACAACAATATCTTATCTAATTTAAGAATTTTTGGCATGAATCTCAGTTAGTTACCGTAAAGCAAGGTTCAATCAAACAACTTATTTCAAAAACTACTTTTAAGTCTATCATTAATTCATATGGATTTGAGTTTACTTCTAAGGATAGACTCTTAAAACAATACAACACTCTAGTCATCATTAAGATATTCTTTCTCATGTTCTACTTTAGTAATTTTATTTTTGAAATGTAGAGATCATGGCAATATTTCTAAGAGGATCATAAATGATATCACAAGCTAGATATAAGTTAAACATGGTGCATCAAGGTTCTAAATTGCCTCTTATGGGGTCTAACATGAACAAGTGTATATGTGACATCCTGGTCCAGGGATCAATAGGAGATATAATACTCATATCAACATGTTGCAACATTTTTCGGAAGATCATCTTCAAAGAACTTAGAGGTTAAGAGTGCTTGGCCTGGAGCAATTTGATAATCTGAGGATGGGTGACCGACCGAGAAGTCCTACCCGGGGGGGGGTCGGGGTGTTACATTTGGTATTTGAGCCGACCTTCACGGTAACACGGGAGTGTGTCCTAGAGAGCTACCAAGGGTAACAAGCCCGACTCATGGGGTGGTCGGAGTGTTACATTTGGTACTAGAGATGACCCTCGCGGTTACACCTATGGGAGTGTGCGGGTCAGGGGTTCGAGCTTGTGGCACATGGCTGGTGTGGCCTGTCGTGGCACACGACATGGCACATGTGCCAGCACTGGACGCACGAACGTGTGCCAAGAGGGCAAGTTCATGGCTTGGGGTTGATCGACAAGGACGTCGATCTTCTAAGGGGGTGTGAGTGTGACATCCTGGCTCATGCCTCAATAGGATTGATAGGATACTCATACATGCAACTTCTTTTCTGGAAGCTCATCTCCAAAGAACTCCGAGGTTAACAAGCTTGCCATGGAGCGATTTGAGGATGGGTGACCAACCAAGAAGTTTTTCCCGAGTGTGCACGAGTGAGGATAAAGTGTGCATAAAAGGCTTATGTTGGTATGTGGGCTAGTCTACATATCCTAGAGATCTGCCCGTGGTAACAGACCCGGCCCCAGGGGTGGTCGGGGTCTTACAGTATCCATATAGATACATGGTTGCATAAAACTTTATCGGATATGATTATTGCACAAGATTCTACACATGTAAAAGTAACTTCCCCAACCTTAAAACTTTGCAAGAACCAAATTTGAGTAGATCAACAAAAAAATGCAGTTATCAAATGAGAGTGTGAGAAGTGGTTACCTCCCTAAATTTAAATATAAGTAAAGGTGGCATACTTTACCGTTTAGATACAAGTTACGTCTCTTCTGATGGATATGAACCTTTGCTTCAATAACTTTTAATTTGTGGCTTGTTGGACTGAAGCAACCAAATGGCTGTTCTGTTTCTATAAGAAATCCATAGTATATATGCCACGTTGAATGTGTAGGTCATTTCTTGTGAACAATGTCAAGACTAAAAATAGTACAAAAGATTAAAAAGATGCAACCACTAGTACAATCCTCACATGCCGCTAAGAATTTGATCTTAGAAGGATCGAACAGCTGAGTTTTTTTTTTTTTGAATAACAGCAGCTATGCTGCTGTGTTCATTTCATTATAAGAAGTTGTAGTTACAGGAAAAGAAGGCCTAAAGTTGGCACTTCTGCAAAAATATGACTAGGAAATTGACCTGGTTCAAAGGGTGTCCCACTTTCTTGTACAACCAGGGGAATGGGAGCTCCTGCTAACCTCCAAATATCGATCTCCTCCATAATCTTGGAAATGAACGCGTGAACTGGAAGTTCTTATTTGTTGAAAATACGGCGGTTACGCTCCTTCCAAATCTCCCAGCAGATCAGGTTGGTCAGGGGGAATGTGATCTTCCTTGTATCTTTGGGTTGGTCTCCGACGACCTTCATATACCAAGATTTGATGTTGTGCTGCTCCATTGGCCATGCTCCCGGGTCAAGCGCCTCTAGGTTTAGAAGGGCAACAACATGTGACCATACTGTTACGTGTAAAGCACACGTCCGTTGGGAACCCCAAGAGGAAGGTGTGATGCGTGCAGCGGCAAGTTTTCCCTCAGTAAGAAACCAAGGTTTATCGAACCAGTAGGAGTCAAGAAGCACGTTGAAGGTTGATGGTGGCGGAGTGTAGTGCGGCGCAACACCAGGGATTCCGGCGCCAACGTGGAACCTGCACAACACAACCAAAATACTTTGCCCCAACGTAACAGTGAGGTTGTCAATCTCACCGGCTTGCTGTAACAAAGGATTAGATGTATAGTGTGGAAGATGATGTTTGCAAAGAACAGTAAGAACAAGTATTGCAGTAGATTGCATTCGATGTAAAAGAATGGACCGGGGTCCACAGTTCACTAGTGGTGTCTCTCCAATAAGAAATAGCATGTTGGGTGAACAAATTACAGTTGGGCAATTGACAAATAAAGAGGGCATAACAATGCACATACATATTATGATGAGTAGTGTGAAATTCAATTGGGCATTACGACAAAGTACATAGACCGCTATCCAGCATGCATCTATGCCTAAAAAGTCCACCTTCGGGTTAGCATCCGCACCCCTTCAGTATTAAGTTGCAAACAACAGACAATTGCATTAAGTATGGTGCGTAATGTAATCAACACAAATATTTTTAGACATAGCATTGATGTTTTATCCCTAGTGGCAACAGCACATCCACAACCTTAGGGCCTTCTGTCACTGTCCCAGATTTAATGGAGGCATGAACCCACTATCGAGCATAAATACTCCCTCTTGGAGTTACAAGTATCAACTTGGCCAGAGCCTCTACTAGCAACGGAGAGCATGCAAGATCATAAACAACACATATATGATAGATTGATAATCAACATAACATAGTATTCCATATTCATCGGATCCCAACAAACGCAACATGTAGCATTACAAATAGATGATCTTGATCCTATTAGGCAGCTCACAAGATCGAACAATGATAGCACATGAGGAGAAGACAACCATCTAGCTACTGCTATGGACCCATAGTCCAGGGGTGAACTACTCACACATCACTCCGGAGGCGATCGTGGCGATGAAGAGTCCTCCGGGAGATGATTCCCCTCTCCGGCAGGGTGCCGGAGGCGATCTCCTAAATCCCCCGAGATGGGATTGGCGGCGGCGTCTCTCGGAAGGTTTTCCGTATCGTGGCTCTCGGTCGGGGTATTCGCGACGAAGGCTTCTTATAGGCGGAAGGGTAGGTTTAGGGGCGTCACGAGGGGCCACACGCCTGGGCGGCGCGGCACCCCTTGGCCGCGCGGCCCTGGCGGCGCTCGTCGCCCCACTTCATTTCCCTTTCGGTCTTCAAGCTTCGTGGAAAAATAAGACCCGGGCGTTGATTTCATCCAATTCGAGAATATTTCCTTTGTAGGATTTCTGAAACCAAAAACAGCAGAAAACAGAACGGCTCTTCGGCATCTTGTCAATAGGTTAGTGCCGGAAAATGCATAAATATGACATAAAGTGTGTATAAAACATGTGAGTATCATCAATAAAGTAGCATGGAACATAAGAAATTATACGTTTGAGACGTATCAAGCATCCCCAAGCTTAGTTCCTACTCGTCCTCGAGTAGGTAAACGATAACAAAGATAATTTCTGAAGTGACATGCTATCATAATCTTGATCAATACTATTGTAAGCATATGTAATGAATGCAGCGATTCAAAACAATGGTAAAGACAATGAGTAAACAACTGAACCATATAGCAAAGACTTTTCATGAATAGTACTTTCAAGATAAGCATCAATAAGTCTTGCATAAGAGTTAACTCATAAAGCAATAAATTAAAAGTAAAGGCATTAAAGCAACAGAAAGGAAGATTTAAGTTTCAGGAGTTGCTTTCAACTTGTAACATGTATATCTCATGGATAATTGTCAACACAAAGTAATATGATGAATGCAAGTATGCAAGTATGTAGGAATCAATGCACAGTTAACACAAGTGTTTGCTTCTAAGATAGAAAGAAGTAGGTAAACCGACTCAACATGAAAATAGAAGAATGACCCTTCGAACAGGGAAGCATGGATTGCTATATTTGTGCTAGAGCTTTTATTTTGAAAACATAGAAACAATTTTGTCAACGGTAGTAATAAAGCATATGTGTTATGTATAAGACATCCTATAAGTTGCAAGCCTCATGCATAGATTACCAATAGTGCCCGCACCTTGTCCTAATTAGCTTGGATTTTCATGGATTATCATTGCATAACATATGTTTTAACCAAGTATCACAAAGGGGTACTTCTATGCCGCCTGTACAAAGGTCTAAGGAGAAAGCTCACATTGGATTTCTCGCTTTTGATTATTCTCAACTTAGACATCCATACCGGGACAACATAGACAACAGATAATGGACTCCTCTTTAATGCATAAGCATTCAACAACAGATAATATTCTCATAAGAGATTGAGGATTGTTGTCCAAACAAACTTCCACCATGGATCATGGCTTATTTGCGGCCCAATGTTATTCTCTAACAATATGCATACTCAAACCATTCAACTCATGATAAATCACCCTTACTTCAGACAAGACGAACATGCATAGCAACTCACATGATATTCAACAAAGGTGTAATAGTTGATGGCGTCCCCAGGAACATGGTTACCGCTCAACAAGCAACTTATTAAGAAATAAGATACATAAGTACATATTCAATACCACAATAGTTTTTAAGCTATTTTTCCCATGAGCTATATATTGCAAAGACAAAGAATGGAATTTTAAAGGTAGCACTCAAGCAATTTACTTTGGAATGGCAGAAAATACCATGTAGTAAGTAGGTATGGTGGACACAAATGGCATAGTTTTTGGCTCAAGGATTTGGATGCATGAGAGGTAATCCCTCTCTATACAAGGCTTAGGCTAGCAAGGTTATTTGAAGCAAACACAAGTATGAACCGGTACAACAAAACTTACACAAGAACATATTGCAAGCATTATAAGACTCTACACTGTCTTCCTTGTTGTTCAAACCCTTACCAGAAAATATCTAGACTTTAGAGAGACCAATAATTTAAACCAAATTTTAGCAAGCTCTATGTATTTCTTCACTAATAGGTGCAAAGTACATGATGCAAGAGCTTAAACATGATCTATTTGAGCACAACAATTGCCAAGTATCAAATTATTCAAGACATTATACCAATTACCACATGTAGCATTTTCTGTTTCCAACCATATAACAATTAACGAAGCAGTTTCAACCTTCGCCATGAACATTAAGAATAAAGCTAAGAACATATATGTTCATATGCAACAGCGGAGCGTGTCTCTCTCCCACACAATGAATGCTAAGATCCAATTTTATTCAAACAAACAAAAACAAGAACATAAAGACGCTCCAAGTAAAGCACATAAGATGTGATGGAATAAAAATATAGTTTCACTAGAGGTGACCTGATAATTTGTCGATAAAGAAGGGGATGCCTTGGGCATCCCCAAGCTTAGATGCTTGAGTCTTCTTGAAATATGCAGGGATGAACCACGGGGGCATCCCCAAGCTTAGAGCTTTCACTCTCCTTGATCATATTGTATCATCCTCTCTTGATCCTTGAAAACTTCCTCCGCACCAAACTCAAAACAAACTCATTAGAGGGTTAGTGCATAATCAAAAATTCACATGTTCAGAGGTGACATAATCATTATTAACACTTATGGACATTGCACAAAGCTACTGAAAGTTAATGAAACAAAGAAATCCATCAAACATAGCAAAACAGGCAATGCGAAATAAAAGGCAGAATCTGTCAAAACAGAACAGTCCGTAAAGACGAATTTTTTGGGGGCACTAAACTTGCTCAGATGAAAATTCTCAAATTGAATGAAAGTTGCGTACATATCTGAGGATTACTCACGTAAATTGGCAGATTTTTCTGAGTTACCTACAGAGAATACTACTCAAATTCGTGACAGCAAGAAATCTGTTTCTGCGCAGTAATCCAAATCTAGTATGAACCTTACTATCAAAGACTTTACTTAGCACAACAATGCAATAAAATAAAGATAAGGAGAGGTTGCTACACCAGTAACAACTTCCAAGACTCAAATATAAAACAAAAGTGCAGAAGTAAAATCATGGGTTGTCTCTCATAAGCGCTTTTCTTTAACGCTAGGCGCAGAAAGTGTATCAAGTATTATCAAGAGATGAAGCATCAACATCATAATTTGTTCTAATGATAGAATCAAAAGGTAACTTCATTCTGTTTCTAGGAAGTGTTCCATACCTTTCTTGAGAGGAAATTGATATTTGATATTACCTTCCTTCATATCAATAATAGCACCAACAGTTCGAAGAAAAGGTCTTCCCCATATAATGGGACAAGATGCATTGCATTCAATATCCAAGACAACAAAATCAACGGGACAAGGTTATTGTTAACCATAATGCGAACATTATCAATCCTCCCCAAAGGTTTCTTTGTAGAGTTATCAACAAGATTAACATCCAAATAACAATTTTTCAATGGTGGCAAGTCAAGCATATTATAGATTTTCTTAGGCATAACGGAAATACATGCACCAAGATCACATAAAGCATTACAATCAAAATCATTTACCTTCATCTTAATGATGGGCTCCCAACCATCTTCTAACTTCCTAGGAATAGAAGTTTCAAGTTTTAATTTCTCTTCTCTAGGTTTTATGAGAGCATTTGTAATATGTTTTGTAAAGGCTAGATTTATAGCACTAGCATTAGGACTTCTAGCAAGTTTTTTTAAGAACTTTATAACTTCAGAGATGTGACAATCATAAAAATCTAAACCATTATGATCTAAAGCAATGGGATCATTGTCCCCAACATTTTGAAAAATTTCAGCAGTTTTATCACAAGCAGTTTTAGCAGTTTCAGGCAGTTTTGCACGCTTTGCATTAGGAGTAGAAACATTGCCAACACCAATTATTTTACCATTGATAGTAGGAGGTGTAGCAACATGTGAAGCATTAGCATTACTAGTGGTGGTAATAGTCCAAACTTTAGCTACATTATTCTCTTTAGCATTTTCTTCTTTTTCCCACCTAGCATGCAGTTCAGTCATCAATCTAATATTCTCATTAATTCTAACTTGGATGGCGTTTGCTGTAGCAAATGACTTAATATCTTTATTTTCATTAGGCATGACTTTCGATTTTAAAAGATCAACATCAGCAGCAAGACTATCAACTTTAGAAGCAAGAATATCAATTTTACCAAGCTTTTCTGCAATAGATTTGTTAAAAGCAGTTTGTGTACTAATAAATTCTTTAAGCATGGCTTCAAGACCAGAGGGTACATTTCTATTATTGTTGTAAGAATTCCCATAAGAATTACCATAACCATTACCATTATTAGAAGGATATGGCCTATAGTTGTTACCAGAATTATTCCTATAAGCATTGTTGTTGAAATTATTTTTAATGAAGTTCACATCAACATGCTCTTCTTGAGCAACCAATGAAGCTAAAGGAACATTATTAGGATCAACATTAGATCTACCATTCACAAGCATAGACATAATAACATCAATCTTATCACTCAAGGAGGAGGTTTCTTCGACAGAATTTACCTTCTTACCTTGTGGAGTTCTTTCCGTGTGCCATTCAGAGTAATTAATCATCATATTATCAAGAAGCTTTGTTGCCGCGCCTAGAGTGATGAACATAAAAGTACCTCCAGCAGCTGAATCCAATAGGTTCCGCGAAGAAAAATTCAATCCTGCATAAAAGGTTTGGATGATCATCCAAGTAGTCAGTCCATGGGTTGGGCATTTTTTGACCAAAGATTTCATTCTTTCCCATGCTTGGGCAACATGCTCATTATCCAATTGCTTAAAATTCATTATGCTACTTCTCAAAGATATAATTTTAGCAGGAGGATAATATCTACCAATGAAAGCATCCTTACATTTAGTCCATGAATCAATACTATTCTTAGGCAAAGATAGCAACCAATCTTTAGCTCTTCCTCTTAAGGAGAAATGAAACAATTTTAATTTTATAATGTCACTATCTACATCCTTATAATTTTGCATTTCACATAGTTCAACAAAATTATTAAGATGGGCAGCAACATCATCAGAACTAACACCAGAAAATTGCTCTCTCATAACAAGATTCAAGAAAGCAGGTTTAATTTCAAAAAATTCTGTTGTAGTAGGTGGAGCAATAGGTGTGCATAAGAAATCATTATTATTTGTGCTTGTGAAGTCACACAACTTAGTATTTTCAGGAGTACCCATTTTAGCAATAGTAAATAAAGCAAACTAGATAAAGTAAATGCAAGTAACTAATTTTTTTGTGTTTTTAATATGGAGCACGCAAGCAAGATAGTAAAGCAAGTAACTAGTTTTTTTGTATTTTGATATAATGAGCAAACAAAGCAGTAAATAAAATAAAGTAAGCAAGACAAAAACAAAGTAAAGAGATTGGAAGTGGAGACTCCCCTTGCAGCGTGTCTTGATCTCCCCGGCAACGGCGCCAGAAAACGTTGCTTGTTACGTGTAAAGCACACGTCCGTTGGGAACCCCAAGAGGAAGGTGTGATGCGTGCAGCGGCAAGTTTTCCCTCAGTAAGAAACCAAGGTTTATCGAACCAGTAGGAGTCAAGAAGCACGTTGAAGGTTGATGGTGGCGGAGTGTAGTGCGACGCAACACCAGGGATTCCGCAACGTGGAACCTGCACAACACAACCAAAATACTTTGCCCCAACGTAAACAATGAGGTTGTCAATCTCACCGGCTTGGAACAAAGGATTAGATGTATAGTGTGGAAGATGATGTTTGCAAAGAACAGTAAGAACAAGTATTGCAGAGATTGTATTCGATGTAAAAGAATGGACCGGGTCCACAGTTCACTAGTGGTGTCTCTCCAATAAGAAATAGCATGTTGGGTGAACAAATCACAGTTGGGAAATTGACAAATAAAGAGGGCATAACAATGCACATACATATTATGATGAGTAGTGTGAAATTCAATTGGGCATTACGACAAAGTACATAGACCGCTATCCAGCATGCATCTATGCCTAAAAAGTCCACCTTCAGGTTAGCATCCGCACCCCTTCCAGTATTAAGTTGCAAACAATAGACAATTGCATTAAGTATGGTGCGTAATGTAATCAACACAAATATCGTTAGACATAGCATTGATGTTTTATCCCTAGTGGCAACAGCACATCCACAACCTTAGGGCCTTATGTCACTGTCCCAGATTTAATGGAGGCATGAACCCACTATCGAGCATAAATACTCCCTCTTGGAGTTACAAGTATCAACTTGGCCAGAGCCTCTACTAGCAACGAAGAGCATGCAAGATCATAAACAACACATATATGATAGATTGATAATCAACATAACATAGTATTCCATATTCATCGGATCCCAACAAACGCAACATGTAACATTACAAATAGATGATCTTGATCATGTTAGGCAGCTCACAAGATCGAACAATGATAGCACATGAGGAGAAGACAACCATCTAGCTACTGCTATGGACCCATAGTCTAGGGGTGAACTACTCACACATCACTCCGGAGGCGATCATGGCGATGAAGAGTCCTCCGGGAGATGATTCTCCCAGGGTGCCGGAGGCGATCTCCCGAATCCCCTAGATGGGATTGGCGGCGGCGGCGTCTCCGGAAGGTTTTCCGTATCGTGGCTCTCAGACGGGGTATTCGTGACGAAGGCTTCTTATATGCGGAAGGGTAGGTTTAGGGGCGTCACGAGGGGCCCACATGCCAGGGCGGCGCGGCCCCACCCTTGGCCGCGCGGCCCTATTGTGGCGGCGCCTCGTCGCCCCACTTCGTTTCCTTCGGTCTTCTGGAAGCTTCGTGGAAAATAAGACCATGGGCGTTGATTTCGTCCAATTCCGAGAATATTTCCTTTGTAGGATTTCTGAAACCAAAACAGCAAAACAGCAACTGGCTCTTCGGCATCTTGTCAATAGGTTAGTGCCGGAAAATGCATAAATATGACATAAAGTGTGTATAAAACATGTGACTATCATCAATAAAGTAGCATGGAACATAAGAAATTATAGATACGTTTGAGACGTATCACATACCTTCAGGCTGAAGGGACACTCAGTGAGTAGATGTTCAGGTATTTCTACATTTCAGCGGCATAAAAGGCAGAAGTATTCGTTTTCGCAGTGACGTAGCAGCAGTTTATCGGCGGCAAGAACGCTATCCAACATAAGGGTCCAGATGAAGAATTTGCATCTGGCCAGCGTCCAGCCCTTCCAGACGATTATCCTGAGGTCTGTCCCAACCGCGCCAATGAACTGTAGCTGATAGGCGGATCTAGCGGTGTAGTAGTTCTTGTCCCCGAAGGTCCATATGATCTCATATCTAGCTTCAGAGATTTGTATATCATTGATGAGAACTTCCAAACGTAGAAGTTCCGTGGAGTGGCTATCATCAAGGGAGAAGCGCAGATCTTGCAACCAATTCTCGTTTGTTATTGCATCTTTAACCGACCTATTTTTCGTGATGGCAATTATGAAGAGCTCCGGGGCTAAATCCTGTGGTGACATGCCGTTGAGCCAACGGTCTCTCCAGAATCTTGCCGTTTGGCCATTCGCTATGGTTATTTTGGTTGCGCCCGCGAACAGAGCCCGTTCTTTGGGCGTTGAAGGCAATGTCATGTGTGCCCAAGGTTTGTTTTGGCATTTCCATTTCTGCCACATCCATCTTACGCGAAGTGTCGTGCCAAATGATTCAATGCAATGGACTCCGAGTCCGCCTAGGTGCTTGGGCCATCACACACTTTTCCAGCTAACTTTGCATTTCCCTCCACTACAGGCGGCCTCTCCTGCCCACAGCCAAGCTCTGCGTCGTTTATCAAACTCCTTCTTAACCCAAGCGGGCATATTATTTATGGTCATCATGTAGACTGCCAAAAAAGTTAAGACAGTGTTGAGCATCTCGAGTCTGCCAGCTTTACTCATCAGCCTAGCTTTCCAGGTTGCCAGGTGTCAGTCCATCTTGTCCAGGAGGGCTTGCCAATCCGCTTTGGTGAGGTTCTTTATAGACAAAGGCATGCCAAGCTACATACACGGGAAGGGCTCTATGGCAATCCTGGAAGTCGTGGCAAGGTCCTGAATGTTTATGTGTTGACAGCTAATCGGGGAGATCGAGCTTTTCGCCAGGTTAGTAATTAGCCCTGTGGCTCGACCAAAAGTTGACAGGACCACCCCAAGTCCCGAGATGCCTTGCTACGTTGGGTTTAGGAAGAGCGCCACATCGTCAGCATAAAGCGAAACCCGGAATGTGCAGTGCATACCATTTATCTTTGAGAGGATCCCCGCGCTTGTGGCGATCTCAAGAAGGCGGTGGATAGGTTCAATGGCAAGGTCTAAGAGGAAGGGTGAAAGGGCATCTCCTTGCCTGAGGCCACGCCGATGCTGGATTTTCCTGCCGGGCACACTATTGACAAGCACTTGTGACGAAGCAGATCGGAACAGGAGTGAGATCCAATTCCTCCATCTCAGCGGGAAGCCTCTGGCCTCTAACATATCAATGTTGTAAGTCCACGAGACAGTGTCAAAGGCTTTAGTGATGTCTAGCTTTAGAAGCAGAGTTGGTGTTTTGGATTTGTGGAATTGTTTTGCCGCCGTTTGCACATAAAGGAAATTATCCTGAATATTCCTCCCAACGATGAAGGCATTTTGGCAAGGCAAGATGAGGTCATCAAGTTGTGGTTGCAACCTCAGGGCTAGGATCTTGGAGACTAGATTGCCAAAAGCGTGGATCAGACTGATTGGCCGGAAGAGACACATCTGAGAGGGCTGCTCAGTTTTTGGAAGAAGGATGATGAATGTTGTGTTGAGGTTACTGTGCCCAATCAAACCGCTCTGTGCATGGAACCGGAGCCTCCATAATGGCATGCAGATGGTGGAAAATTGTTTCTTCGAGTTCGTTAGGTGTTGTGGCGATGCCGGCTTCAGAGTGCAGGGATTTGATTTTATTTTTTGCTCGTCTATGCGTTGCACGTGAATGGAAGTACTTGGTATTGGCATCACCGAGCCTCAGCCACTTGATTATGGCCCTTTGTTTGGTCCTGACCCTGTTAATTACCGCCAGCCCCACCGCCCTAGATTTAAGCGCCGATCACAGCTTTTTTTCTTCCTCGAACAACAGTCTTGTTTCTTGTGAAGCATCCAGCCTCAGCATAATTTCTTGGCCTAATAACATTTGCTTCTTAATGTCCCCCACGTAGTTCTTGGCCCAGCTCATGAGGTCCTTGGCCAGTCTTCTTAATTTGCAATCGAGCACCGCAAAGTGGTTGGTTAGTCTGCAAGGAGCTTTCCAAGACTGCTCGACAACCGTGTTGTACCCTTGCAGTAGAGTGGCCAAAAGCTCTCAAAACGGAATCTAGGTGGTGTTCTGATCATGACATCTTGAACCAACAGAAGGTGGCAGTGATCTGACATGGAGGAGGCTTGTGGCAGCAGCTTTGCGGCTTGAAAAAGGCCGTCCCACTCTTCATTGCAGAAAGCCCTATCCAGCCGCACCAGGGTTGGATCGTCCTGTTTGTTACTCTAGGTATACTATCTATCTATGAGCTTAATTTCTCTCAGGAAGCTCGAGTCAACATTGTTTTTGAAATGCCGCATCCAAGATCTGTTGACTCTGCTCTTGTTTTTGTCATGGTCGTGCAGAATTAGGTTGAAGTCTCCAATAACCATCCATGGCCCTGAGATTCGACCATGAATATCCATGAGCTCATTTAGGAAGGAGAGTTTGCGATCGTCGTCAGCAGGTCCATAAACCGTTGTTAGATGCT
This sequence comes from Lolium multiflorum, assembly GCA_030979885.1. Lineage (NCBI taxonomy): Eukaryota > Viridiplantae > Streptophyta > Magnoliopsida > Poales > Poaceae > Lolium > Lolium multiflorum. The sequence continues at coordinate 220,824,107 of CM061752.1, forward strand.
AAGAGGTATTGGATGCACGGTCTGTAAACTTGGCGGTGATAGAGAAAAAGGCTATGCTAACGTTTGTTACCAGGTAGGTTTCTTCGTTCCAAAACATCAAAACTCCACCACGGGTGCCCTCGGCTGGCTGGTGCATGCAACCTGAGAGCGTTTGCCCTGCAATGTCAATTTTTTCACCATCATGGAGGGTGGCAAGCTTGGACTCTTGGATGAGAAGCCAGAGCTAACCGCTAGGTCGTGTACTACAAAGCGCCGGGCACGGTCGTTGAGGCCTCTAACATTCTAGTTTAGCAGTTTAAGTTGTGATAACATGGAGGGAGATACGACAGCGTAAAGACATACACCAGGCGCCACCCACAGAATGGATAGGTTGGCGGCAGGCAGAAACAACTATCATGAGATGACGGCGTCGCCGGCTACAGGTAAGGGCGATACTACTGGATCTCAGCTCTAACACATACACATAAGGAGGAAGCTTGAGTTGGCGGCTTCGCCTTCTATAGGTAATGGCGAAAGCAGACCAGCCCAGCACTAACGATGTGGATATGGCAACGGAGGAACAACTTTGACTACGGACATACTGCATGGAAGGTTTACAAGCCATTAGAGAAAGTCGACTTGCAGAAGTGCTCCGCTGATCAGGACGTATAGGGAGACTCCTTCAGCAAGGCTGCCATCTCCTTCTCCTGAAGGACAAAACCTGTCCGGCTCGAAATCTCGGGCAGAGAGGCCAGGCCCTGAACGTTTGTCGACGAGAGTGGCTGCCGATACAAGTGTAGGTACTGGGCCAAGATCTCGTCATTGAACTCTTCGTCACGCTGAATTAGGCCCAGCTGCTTGCAGGCGCTGACTTGGGCTCTACGAGTAGCCAGCAAGGTGGAGGACTTGGTGGCTGGGCGCTCACTGCGGCGAGAGGAAGCTGGCATATGGATAGCCTTCTTCTGGTCCAGTTTCCTCTTCTTCGAGGTGTTTGTTGGGAACCCTAACAGGGAAGGGGACAACATGCCCAACAGCTTGCTCATGATCCCTGTCTTAGGGTCCACGTGCATCTCTGCCACCCTGGAAGTGACACCCTCCATAAGCGCCGGCCCCTGTAGCTGAGCCTTGGTGTTGGTTGAGCTGTTTAGCTCCCCCCTTCCCGAGTTGGTCCGCAGAGCTCCGCCTCATGAAGTGCGCGCAACGCATTGGATTTGAGGGTTACTTCGAACAGCTGGTCGTCATCGATGTACGAGGACAGCTTAGGTGGTGAAGGGGACTGCTGGACAGCCGTTGTTGCGACCTGTTGTACTTGTGTCGACGTAGAAGTGGCGAAAATGTCCTGCAGTTGCCAACCCGTGGACGCTGGTTCAAGCAAGGCGCCGAATTCGTTGATCTCGTACACCGTATTCTCTGTGATCGGTGTGCACACCCTCTGGTCCATCAAGCCTTGTGTTAGCTCCTGGAAGCCAGGGCCATAAAGACGCTCAGAGTGAGCGGGTTGGGTCAGCATCAGCTCCCACCCAAGCTGTCCATGTCCATGCACCAAGCCATGCGACGGCTCTGCCCCCACGCTCCGAGCCAAGCTTGCATGGCCTGAGTAGAAGGGATGTGCTCGCCGGAGTGCTCCTGAGGTAGCCCTCCCCAGCCACCGTTGCTTGTTTGGGGGTGACGGTCCGGAGACACCCCCCAGCGGTGTTGGTGTCGATGATGTTTGCCGACCAGCAGTCGGTGAAGGCATTTGCCTCATCGGACATGGCATCGTCCCTTGGGATCGCGGCCCAAGGAATCTGTGGTGATGGCGGTGCAGGCATACCATTGAGGCTATTGTCGAAGTGGTCTGTGCGAGGTGAGCAGAGGTTGTACGGCCCCTCGCTGCGCTGTGGTGAAGGAGAGATCATCATCGGGCTCCCAATGCACATCCTGCAGTCCGCCCCTGGTGGTGGCGATGGAGTGGAGCCGAAGGCCCCGCTGTCCTCCGGCGTGCAGGACCTGCTTCTGCGATAGCGGGGCATGCGCTTGAGCACCGGCGAAAGGAGAACTGGCATTGGCCCTTGGCGGTCTTCCAGGGCTTTGCTTGCAGGTACCGTGGTCGGCATCGTGTCCATCATCGCGGCGGCCACCGGGCTCCTGGAGCGGCGGCGCGAGGTATCACTGGCCCGATGATGATCAGGCGATCTAGAGCTGCGGCGGTCATGACGAGCATGGCATGGGTGTTGAGCGCCAGTATCCCGACGCGATGCGTCACCTCTGCCTCCGCGATCTCCACCATGTAGGCTGCTGCGCCGATCCCCGCGCCTGCCGTCTCGGTCGTCACGGTGATCCTCCCGATCGTCGTCGTGGCGATGGTTGGAAGGCCCAAGACGATCACGGCCGGGCCTCCTTCTGGCGTTGGTTGAGTTGTCCTTGGTGCCAAACTCCCAGTCGAGGCGGGTCTTGTTCGGCCAGGCGTAGCCATGTGTGCGGCGGCTCTCGTCGATGGGCGTGTAGTCGAGGATAGTGTCGAGTTGGATGAGGATGCGGTATAGAGGTCCATCACGTCCTTCCTCTGCCGGCGTGCCCTCCGGCAGGCCCGTACAGCCCACCGCCAGCCGTGTTGTCCTGCAGCACCGAGCGCTGCTCGACACGATCCAGCTCGCAGCCGCCGCCGAGGATGGCCTTGACGGTGTCCTCGTCGTCCCATGCATTCAGCGGCAGATTCTCGAGGGTGACACGGCAGTAGAAATGCCACATCTGTGGCCGTCCGCGAGCCGTTGGCAACCATGTGGTGAGCGCCATGGTACCTCGACGCAGAGGGACCGAGCCCAACTCCAGCGTCGTGTCCAGCTACCACGGATGGGTGAACCTGACCAAGAAATCGTCAGTGTACGATGCCGAGACGTGGATGTCGTTCTAGTCGAAGTCGAGTTCCTCTTGCGGAGCTTTGGCAATTGACTTGGTGCTGATGTTGAGCCGCGGGTCCGAGATGATGATGGCGAGGTGGGTGCGCCTCATCTCCATGGCCGCCCTCTCCAAGGCGGGCGTGCTGACGGAGAGGTTGTACACTTTGTCCGGGCGGTTGGACGGGTGCCCATGAGACGAAGCCATCCTCGGTGCCGTCCGCCCAAGGGCCGGCCAGGCTGCGGCGTTTGCCTGCAGTGGGCCGGGCCGAGATGGGAGCGTTGGCGGAGGAGGCGGGGTGGCGGTGACCAGAATCTTCTTAGAGGGGAAGTTGCGGGCGATGTGGCCGGGGCGCTCGCAGCTGATGCAGTGCACTTGGTTGGAGCAGGTGCGGACGAAGTGGAGTGGTGAGAGGCAGCGAACGCAACACCCTTTGAAGGAGTGAAGGACTGGAAGGGCCTCGAGCTGCCTTGAATTACCCTGCCGATGGCCAGGATGCTACCCTCCCAAAGAGGGAGGAGTAACCTTCCTCCACCAATATTTGGGGCGGACCTCTTGCCAGATCTCCTCACGATCCGGTGGCAGCCTTGGCATGAATTCACGGAAAATCGGGAGGGGCTAATGATAACTGACCGCAGCCGCGGAGCCGCTCCGCATGCCATACCGCTGTGGGAAGTCTCGAGGCGCGCGGCAGCCTCAGCTCAGACCGGTCGCTCCCCAGCCTTGATTGCTGGCGCAGGCGGCAGGATCTCGGGGGACGGGCGGGGCGTCAGATCCGGTGGAGGGCAGCTAGGCGCACAGGCTGGCTAGGTCGTAGGCGCCGTAGACACCGTCGTAGCCGCCGTAAATGCTGCCAAAGCAGCAGCCGGAGTGACGACCAGATCCGCAGACCGGGTCTTCCGTCCATGGCCATGCCCCGCCGCTATCTCCGGGGTGATGGAGCCGAAGATCAGGCCCAGGCCGACAGGTGGGGGCGTGCTGCAGCCGGTCGTCGGCCGGGGAAGGGCAGAAGGGGTGGATGGGGTGTGGATTTGGGTGGCCGTCCCGGCCTGGAACGACCGAGGCACTGGGTTGGGGAAGGGTGGCTCTCTCTCACTCATGTTCGAAGAGCCGAGTTTGCATGTAAAATATTCCAAATAGGCCCAAAAAATCAGCCTTGTTACAATCTAAATCCTACGGGCCTGCTCGATTTGAGTGGGGTTGAGGCGGATGGGTGACCGATAATTAAACGTAATTCCCTGCCATTCCATGCCAACCGATAGGGTGTAACTGAACAAGGCCTGAAGGAATCATGAGCCGCTCCTACTAGAGCTCCAAGATATGGACAATTATTTTTTCTTTTCTTATTTTTATTTATGTTGTTTTTTTTCAAAACCTGAACATTTTTCATAACTGAACAATTTTAAATCGAGCAATATTCAAAATCTAAACAATTTTTAAGACTCGAGAATTTTTAAATTCAAGAATTTTAAAAATCAAATTTGTACAATCTTCAAAATTGGATAATTTTAGAATCTGAACAAAATTTCAAATCTCGACAATTTTCGAAACCATAAAACCCCAAATAAAGCATAAAAATCAAAGAAACTAACAAAAAATAAAATAAACCTAGATAAACTAACAAAATAATTGGAAGAATTATTCCTCTCATCCAAAATAAGCGTGGAAGACTTAGTATAAACTTTGTACTAAATTAGTACTAAATCAGTGACAATTATTACAAATTGAAGGGAGTAACAAAAACCGTTCACCCCGAAAAAAACCGTTCAGACCTAGAATAATGGGCCGGTCCAACACGAGCACCCTGCCCCGGCTTAGCTCAGCTCAATACCTCCAGCATTGGGCGATTGGGACTCGCACTATGCGTGTCCCTTCTCCGTAGGCGATTCCTATTCTCCGCCTATTGCGGGAGCTATCTGGCACTCCGCACAGGGCACTGGTATTTCTGGGTCGGCCCATATAACGGTAGTTAGTCGGTTTGCTCCGTTTCTTTTCTAGTTTCTCGGTTTTTTGTGCATCTTTTTTTTCCTTTTTAGATTTTGTTGTTTTTCTTTGGCTTTTCGGTTAGGTTTTTGAACTTTTTTTATACCTGATTTTTTAGATTTGAACTTTTCGAGTTTGAACATTTTTCAGATCAAATTTTTTTTTTTGAGTTTGAACATTTTTCAGAATTGGATTTTTTTTTGAGTCCAGACATTTTTCAAATTTGAACCTTTTGAGTTTGAAATTTTTTCGATTTGAACATTTTTCATATTTTACCTGAACATTTTATATCTATTTTAAAAGTTGAATTTTTCATATTTGAACATTTTGTATTTGATTTTTACATTTTTTAAAAAAATTTAACATTTTTCAAATTTAAATATTTTTGGAACCAAATTTTCAGCGAGGGAGCGATTGGGAGAATAGAACGAAGCATTCCAACAAGAACCACACGGAAATCGATCCACGGACGACTCGCACGCACAGGTAACTTTATCTTTTTGAGACAATCAAACACACGTAATTACGAGACACACATCTTTAAATTCACTAATGGACCGAGCTCATTTGTTGCCGGCGGTATGCGGAGACAATCGAAAGCTCCGCTTAAAGCGGAGAATAGGGGCCGGCACCCTTCTCCGTATCGGTCAACGGAACGCAAAGGGTGTTTCGAACCGGATCAGAGTACTCGCATCATCATCTATGATCGATATATAAAGTCTCGCTAGGCCTGATTCGTGAAGCGAGAGAGTTCGGAACGGGGGGCCTGATTTTCTTTGTAGGTCGAGCAGCCTTAGTTCCGGACTGACGAGACGTCGTCGATGGAGCACGACCGTATCAGCCTCCTCCCCGACTGCATGCTGGGCAGCATCGTCTCCCTCCTTCCGCTCAAGGACGCCGCCTCCACCATGGTGCTCTCCCGGCGCTGGCGACACATATGGTCGTCCCTACCGCTGGACCTCGACCTCGACATCAGGTCTCGCCACAAGGGTCTGCTCTCCGATCCATTAAACGACAGCCGCGTAATATCAGCCATCCTCTCCTCCCACGGCGACGGAGCGGCGCCTATCCGACGCTTCCACGCAGGCACCCGCGCAGACTGCTCGACCGGCGACTGGATGCAGATCCTATCGCAGAGGCGCATGGACGGCAGCCTCGTCCTCAAGTTCGCGGACGTCGGGGCGCGTCCGCCACTTCCCATCGTCCTGCTGGCGAGCGCCGGCGCCGCGCTCCGACACTTGGACCTCGAATGGTGCCGTGTCCGCGGCATCATCGCTCCTACGGGTCTGGCGTTCCCTAACCTAGAAAAGATCCGCCTGTCCCGCATGGGGATCCCCGAGAGGCTGCTGCACGCCATGATCGCCGCCTGCTCAGCACTTCGGGAGATGTACCTTGACAGCGTCTATGAGCTCCGCCGCTTTGTCCCACGCTCCCGTACCCTCACCCACTTGTACATCAGGCCGGAGGTCCCGCTCGACGAGATCTCCTTCAGGGACACGCCAAATCTTGAAAGACTCGTCTTCTTGTTTGTCGACGTGTGGCGCCTATATCCCGCCGTTGTCACAAAACCTGGCCTGCCTTCTAGGGTAGACCTTGTACTTCCACCGCTAGACTCGCCCAGCTTTGCGATTATGCCTAAGGTACGTATAGCACTGTTTTCAATGCACCTAATATGTTGTAAATGTAAATTCTTGCTAATTTTTTCCCTCCTTAATTTATTCATGTAGAGGTCGATATCCATCGTAACAACACTCTATCTCACCATCAAATTCAGCGATGGTGAGGAACTCAGGAAGGCTTCCGACATGTTAAGCTTATTCCCAGCTTTGCAGGTTCTTCGGATTTTGGTAAGCATCAAACTAGCTTTGCACGTTTTCAGTTCACATTTCTTCGGATTTTGGTATGATCTTTCGTTTCTGCTATTTTTGAATAAACTGAATTCAGCTTCAATGTATTTTAACTAGGCACTAGGACTTGTTCCTTACATTGGCCAATCAAAAAATACTTCCCCGCAAAAAAAAAAAACAAAGTTACTAAGCTATATGTTTTCGGTAAAACTTATAATTATGTACATTGTCTTATTCTAAGTAAGTTAATAAATCATTTATCTTTGTCACAGTGGTTCAGCTCTAGTTCGAGCGAGGATGAAGACATATTTGGGCAGTGGCAACCGGCAGCTGACAAAATTATGTGCCTAAATAAGCATCTCAAACGTGTGGTATTTGTAGAGTATCGTGGCACTAAAGGGGAGATGGAACTGGCAAGATTCCTCATGGCCGGAGCAAAAGTTTTAACAAGCATGCAAATACTTTATTCTGGTAACTGGAGTGATAAGAGAATCAGCACCCAGAAAGACATGATATGTACGGGTGGTAAAGCATCGTCCGAAGCTCAAGTTAACTTTGAGAAGTTCAGTCACACCATACATGGTAATCTAAGAAATGTTCGCTGCCATGTGCACCAACTTTGCCTAGTTTGATGAGAAATGATTTTCTTCACGAATCACTAAGGCTGGTGCCAACGCGGTCGATAGCGGGGGCGCTATCGCCTCGGCGGGAGGCGGGCGGGAGGGGCGGGACGGTAAGGCGCCGGCGGGCGCCGGCTAGCGCGTGCCCGGCGCCGCCCGCGGGCGGCGAGAGCGAGGCGGGAGGGAGGCGGTAGCGGGGCGGCAGCGATGGCGGGGTGGGGCGAGAGGCGGGGCGAGAGGTAGAAGACAAAGGGGGTTTTGCAGAAAACCCCCTGGACTTTAGGATTTGCTTAGGAAAAATAAAAACATGGTAGGATTTGGCATTTTAGGGTGTTTTGAGCCAAATTTTGAGGGGTTTTTTGCACAAAAATTTAAATAGAGCTGGCACTATTTTATGATGTAATCGATAACAATTTTAGTTCAATAAAATAATTTTCTTGCATTATTTATATTGTTGTAATGTGAAAATGAAAAGCTGATGTCGAGGAGAGAGAAAAGCTGACGTGGAGGAAAGAGAAGTAAAGCTGGCACTATAGCCTATGCATTGGCACCGTGTGGTGAGAGTGGGGTGAGAGTAGGGTGAGAGTGAGGAAAAAAGCTGAGTGGCGGGTGAGAGTGGGGCGGTGCATTGGCACCAGCCTAACTGAGTGAATCTGACGGACGAAACATGCCAAGGACCTCCAATGCACGGAAGCTTTGATATAGTTTGATCACTTACGGACATGAACTCTGTAGTAAATTCGACATTGGTCCATGGTTTATTTTGTAGTAAAAAATTTATATGGCCAGTTTTTTCGCTTTAATTAATTGTTGATTGTAATATTTGGCCCCAAATATTACACTAGCTAGGTGACGCAATATCCAATAGTCTAATACCATCTTCCGAAGGCATTTGAGAAGATGTGGTGATCGAATTAATGGAAAACCAATACTAATTGACACTACTGGACTAGATGTACTTGTCGAGTGTCACCGACATTCAGCACAGGCCTAAATACACCTGGCAACGTCAGTGCCCAGTGCCACACTAGCTAAACTATACTCAGCAAAAACATGTTTGTCAGGTGTTATCAGACTGGTCAAAAAATACACTCGGCAAATAATCAATATTGATGAGTGTTGTACTTTGGCAATTGTTTTATCCCGAAATTCGGTTTAGGGTGAGGCTTTGTGAGAGTTCTAGGCACTCGGCAACCATGTAATTTCCGGTAGTGTGAATTGGAGCCCATCCATCTTTCTAGTGTTAGGATGATCTCTTTCCCGAGTGGGCCCAACGGCCCACCGGGCCCCTTGACCTGCGTCCTGATCGGGGGCGCTCAACCCACTATGGTTGACGGCCCCCTGTCGCACTGCACTATATAATGAGGTGGGGGCCGGCGGCACATGATACGAGGTTCGTCGCGCGCCATACACCCCACCGATATCCCTACCGATCTAGGGTTCGCAGTAGTGACGGGAAGCACCGCCACCACCACCTCTCCCTCGCCCATCCGCCGCTGCCACCATGTCGACGTGTGAAGGCTCCTCCTCGAAGGGAGAAGGTATGCCCATGTCTTTCTCGATCTCTCTCAGAACTCGCAGTATACAGACAGCCATATTTCTACCGATTGCATCTAGCCTAGTCGATCCAACGGATCTAACATCTAGCTCTTAGATATAGTAGTTTGGAATTAATCTTACACGCCTCATAATAACTTCAAAGTGACCTCATCCACACGGTGGAGTGCGGCTATGTAGATCCAAAATACCTCCATTTTGTGATGAATGTTTTCGAATAAAAATATTCCAAAAAGCCTAGTTAGCACATATAAAGTTACATAAACTGATTTAATACCAATAATAATTGTTGCTTCCTATTTGCACTTAACATGAGGATCAATCTCAACCGTTCTAAGTATTGTGCATACTTCTATCGTCTTGATGCAAAGTTTGGATCTCAATAAAAAAATGCACTTTATTGAAAAAAAATTGGTGGTTGTCTCCGTGATAGCCATCTTTAGAACCTTCTATAAAGTTGAGTTATTGATTTAATTAGAGGCGTTGAACAATATCTGCGAAATTTCATTGATTTTTTTTATTTTGTGGCCTTGTGAAGAAAATGGGAATGATGGATCAAAATGAAACTTTGCATCAATTGGAAAAAATGCCATTTTGTCTTTTTTTTCCACAATTTGCAAAGCTGAATTAATTTTGATGTTTTTTAAGAACACGTGGTATCCTATTAGGATCTCACACTTCAGTTCCAATACTTTGTTACGCTTGTAAATACAAACTTTTGTTATGTTTCCGAAAAAGCGCTCGTGAAACAGAACACCAACATTTTATTGCATTGACTTGTATTAAGAAATGTGCCATATTCCGTCTGCTCATGAAAAAGTTTTGCAACTTTTTCTAGATAAGGATAAATCTATAGCTATAATCCGTATCTAGATAAAGTTAAGAAGTTATTTTTAGAAACGGATGGAGTATATAAAATTGTCTTATCCTTGTGAGAAAGAATTAGAAATTCTAAATTAGTACTTCCCCGTCCATAAAAAGTTATCTCAAATTTGTCAAAATATGGATGTATCTATATACTCCGTACTAAACTGGGTCTAGATACATCTAAATTTAGTCAAACTTGAGGCAAATTTATGGACGGTGGGTGTATATTTTTTGCATGGAATTCTAAATGAGTATTACCTCTGAACGGATCGTAGCGAACAAGAGGGGGGGGGGGGTGAATGGCGCTACGGCAAGTTTTAAGCTTTTTCAAGTTTTATGCAACGGAAGGTAAATGTGTGACTTTTAGCAATGGGGGTGATCCTACAATGAAGCTAGAGCATGTGCAACAAGTAAAGGAATCAACAAGATAAACAAAGTAAGGAGCGAGACAACCGGGGGGCGCGAGGCGAGTCGAGGTTTGTTTCCCGCAGTTCCCTCCACTAAAGGAGGTACGTCTGCGTTGAGGAGGTGCTAGTCTCACACAAGAGACTAGGCGGCCACACCACGAAGGAAGGCCTCACCCTCTTCCTCGAGAGAGCTCCACGGAGGTGCTCTCCCTCTTCCACTAAGGCACCGGTCGAGGCGGTGATTCCTTCACAAGGTTGGGGCGAGCTCCACACACACAAGGATGCTCCCAACACCCTATGGAGCTAGTACATCACCAAGCTAGACTCCATAGCTGCTCATCTCCAATGCTCCACCATAGGAACCCATCACCAATGCTCCACCATAGGAACTCTTCCAATGCTCCACCAAGAAACTCTCCAAGGCTCCACCAAAGGAACTCTCCAAGGCTCCACCAAAGGAACTCCCCAATGCTCCACCAAAGGAACTCTTCTCCAAGATCCACCAAAGGAACCCTACCACCAAGATACACTAAGGAATAGCTAGTATTTGTGAAATCTCTCTTGGTAGAACTATAGATCGGGGTCTCCTCCACCTATCCTCAAAATTAGGGCAAGATTGGTTGGAGGGGGAAGGAGATCCTCAAGGATTAAGCTCAGCAACAATGGAGGAGAGAGAAGGGGAAGAGAAAATCGGGTGGGGAAGAAGGGGCCCTTAAATAGGCTCCTCCAAATCCAACCGTTATGCCCAGTTTGGCCTAAGCGGTACTACCGCTTTGGGTAGCGGTACTACCGCCCGAGTTCAAATCCCCCCAGATCTGGTCAAAGGACACAGAGCGGTACTACCGCCCGCGGTACCGCTCGTGGTACCGCAGGGTCCGACCCCGGATCCAGAGCGGTACCAGGCGGTACCGGAGCGGCATTAGTAACGCGTTACGGTACCAAGCGGTACCTTGAGCGGTACTACCGCTTGTGAGTGGTACTACCGGTGGGTACCGCAACTTGTTCTGGGGGACAAATTTGGCTCAGAACTCAGAGCGGTATCGAGGGCGGTACCTATAGGGGTAGCGGTACTACCGCTACAGGTACCGGTAGTACCGGCCTGGCTAAAACTGGCTTTCTTCCCTTTTTCTCTCCAACTTTGTTACCTCGCTAAACACACACAAAACCGGAAAACCTATCAACTACGCTTCAGTCTTCTGATCTTGACGTGTCCGGCGAGGTCACCGTGTACTTGCAAATCTAACAATGATACTCAAGGCACACGGTGAGATTACTCAAGTGTTGTCATCAAACACACAAAACTTGGGGTATGAATTTTGCTCTTACAATCTCCCCCTTTTTGGTGTTTGATGTTTTTGTGTGTTTGATGACAACACAAGAGTTGACAATAACATATGATATTATGATGAGAACATTAGATTTGCAAAAACTAGACGGAGCTCCCCCTACACATGTGCATATCATGAATATGTATTTGAATACAAATACACATGTTATAGAGACATCACTCCCCCTAGTTTTTACAAACCAAGCACATATGCAACATAGATAGATGGCATGTTCAAGAGGCATATGCACAATATGGAGGCAACATGAGATCATATACGGAGATTTGGGTGAAGTTATCATACCATAGCCTTGAGAATACCCAAACTCACAATAGAATGCCTCCATGGGGTTGTTGATGTAGCCAAGAGACAAGATAAGCAACTAGAACCAAACGGCTACAAACAACAAAGGTCTCCATCCACCTAGGAACTTCTCCCCCTTTGGCATCGGAACACCAAAAAGGAGGGTAACGAAACTAGAGAGATGGAGAAAAAGAACATACAACCAAGCTTGCAAAAATCACGAGAAAACAAGCTTGATAGAGGTTCTTAAAACAAGAAGAAGAAAGCAAAGAAGAAAGACAAAACAAGGTCATGAAGAACCGAAAAACCCTCAAGGAGGGGGTGTTGGTGGCCGAAGCCACCGTGTAAGAGTATAGTAGTTGTGAGGTCGCGTAGATGTATCTAGGACTCACGGACTACAACTCAACATGAAGCTCATAAGTCACTTAATTGACAAATAGCAAATGTTTTGGATTTCTTTATGCATTATGGGGGGAGCGATAGCTCAATGGATTTAAACCGCACTCCCCCTATGTCCATGCGTGCCTTTCATCTAGATATGATGGTAAGATTGGTATGTGCGCACGACGGTCAAGCAAAGTTCGACGGATCAATGATATTTAGCTCATGCCTCAACTCAATAAAGCGCTTCTCATCCAAGGGCTTCGTGAAGATGTCCGCCAATTGCTCCTTGGTGCCAATATAGGATAGTACAATATCTCCGCGAGCAATGTGGTCCCGGATGAAGTGGTTCCGTATCTCAATGTGCTTCGTCTTGCCATGAAGAACCGGATTGTAGGCGATCTTGATTGCGCTCTCATTGTCACACAAAAGAGGCACCTTGCTATACTCGAGTCCATAATCCCGCAAGGTTTGCCTCATCCATAAGATTTGAGCACAACTACTTGCCGCGGCAACATACTCGGCTTCCGCGGTGGAGACGGAGACACAATTTTGCTTCTTCGAGGACCAACACACCAAAGATCTTCCAAGAAAGTGACATGCTCCGGAGGTAGACTTCCTATCTATCTTGTCGCCCGCCCAATCGGAGTCGGTGAAACCAACCAATGCGAAGTCCGTGTCCCTTGGGTACCATAGTCCGAAGTGTGGGGTATCAACTAAATATCGAAAGATCCTCTTGACCGCCACAAGGTGGCTTTCCTTCGGACTTGCTTGAAACCGTGCACACATACCAACGCTCAACATGATATCCGGGCGAGAGGCACAAAGGTAGAGAAGCGAACCTATCATCGAACGGTAGAGCTTGGTATCCACCGCCTTGCCGCCCTCGTCAAGAGTGAGTTGACACTTGAGTTGCATCGGAGTTCCGATCCCCTTGGCGTCCTTCATATCAAAGCGCTTGAGCATGTCTTGGAGGTACTTTGCTTGATTGATGAAGGTGCCTTGTCGCATTTGCTTGATCTCGAACCCAAGAAAGTACTTGAGTTCACCCATCATCGACATCTCAAACCTATTTGTCATCAACATAGCAAACTCATCATTGAATTTTGTGTTAGTAGAGCCAAATATGATGTCATCTACATAGAGTTGGCATACGAAAAGCTCCCCATTGACCTTCTTAGTAAAAAGAGTGGGATCGATTTTCCCCACTTGGAAACCACGGTCTTCAAGCAACTCCTTGAGATGCTCATACCAAGCTCTAGGAGCTTGTTTGAGACCATATAGGGCCTTTTTGAGCTTGAAGACATGGTCTGGAAAATGGGGATCCTCGAATCCCGGGGGTTGCTTCACATACACTTCCTCATGTAGAGGACCATTAAGAAAAGCACTCTTAACATCCATTTGTTGCAACTTAAAGCCATGATGTGAGGCAAAGGCCAAAAGGATACGGATGGACTCGAGCCTTGCAACGGGTGCAAAGGTTTCACCAAAGTCCACGCCTTCGACTTGAGAATAGCCTTGTGCCACCAATCTTGCTTTGTTGCGGATGACCGTGCCACTTTCATCTTGCTTGTTCTTGAAGATCCACTTGGTGCCGATAACATTGCGGCAATGATCGGGTCGCTTCATGAGAGTCCATACATCATTCCTCTTGAAGTTGTTGAGTTCCTCTTGCATAGCATTCAACCAATCGGGATCTTGAAGAGCATCATCAACTTTGAGTGGTTCCACCCTAGAGACAAAGGCATGGTGCGCACAAAAGTTTGCAAGTTGCCTCCGAGTGGTGACATTTCTCTTTATATCACCAATGATGTTTTGCAAGGAATGAGACTTGAGACGCAAGTGTCTTGTAGTAGGATCTTCACGGCGAGTGTCGGCTTGAGGAGATGGTTCTTGTGAGTCCTCTTGGCCTTCATCACGGTTTAGGTCCTCGCCTTGACCTCCATTGTCGTTGAAAGAGGCAACCTTGTCATGAGATCCGGATGGCTCGGGGGTATAGGGAGTATCATTGTCCATGAAGATTATCCCCGAACCACTCGGAGAAGAACTTGAAGCTTGACCTTGGTCACTTGATGTTGGGTGTTGAGGTAGACGAGCTTGCGGTGTGATACGTCTCCGACGTATCGATAATTTCTTATGTTCCATGCCACATTATTGATGTTATCTACATGTTTTATGCACACTTTATGTCATATTCGTGCATTTTCGGAACTAACCTATTAACAAGATGGAAGTGCCAGTTCCTGTTTTCTTGCTTTTGGTTTCAGAAATCCTAGTAACGAAATATTCTCGGAATTGGACGAAATCAACGCCAGTCCTATTTTGCACGAAGCTTCCGAAGAAGAAGAGACGAAGAGGGGCCACGAGGGGCCACACCGCGGCCCCCTTGGCCGCGGCCCTGTGGTGGGGCCCCGTGCCGCCTCTTGACCTGCCCTTCCGCCTACTTAAAGCCTCCGTGACGAAACCCCCAGCACCGAGAGCCACGATACGGAAAACCTTCCAGACGCCGCCGCCGCTGATCCCATCTCGGGGGATCCAGAGATCGTCCGCACCTGCCGCCGAGAGGGGAATCATCTCCGGAGGACTCTACGCCGCCATGGTCGCCTCCGGTGTGATGTGTGAGTAGTCTACCCCTGGACTATGGGTCCAGCAGTAGCTAGATGGTTGTCTTCTCCCCATTGTGCTATCATTGTTGGATCTTGTGAGCTGCCTAACATGATCAAGATCATCTATCTGTAATTCTATATGTTGCGTTTGTTGGGATCCGATGAATAGAGAATACTTGTTATGTTGATTATCAAAGTTATATCTATGTGTTGTTTATGATCTTGCATGCTCTCCACTAGTAGATGCTCTGGCCAAGTAGATGCTTGTAACTCCAAGAGGGAGTATTTATGCTCGATAGTGGGTTCATGCCTCATTGAATCTGGGACAGTGACAGAAAGTTCTAAGGTTGTGTTGTGCTGTTGCCACTAGGGATAAAACATTGATGCTATGTCTAAGGATGTAGTTGTTGATTACATTACGCACCATACTTAATGCAATTGTCTGTTGCTTTGCAACTTAATACTGGAAGGGGTTCGGATGATAACCTGAAGGTGGACTTTTTAGGCATAGATGCAGTTGGATGGCGGTCTATGTACTTTGTCGTAATGCCCAATTAAATCTCACTATACTCATCATGATATGTATGTGCATGGTCATGCCCTCTTTATTTGTCAATTGCCCAACTGTAATTTGTTCACCCAACATGCTGTTTATCTTATGGGAGAGACACCTCTAGTGAACTGTGGACCCCGGTCCAATTCTTTATGAAATACAATCTACTGCAATACTTGTTCTACTGTTTTCTCTGCAAACAATCATCTTCCACACAATACGGTTAATCCTTTGTTACAGCAAGCCGGAGATTGACAACCTCACTGTGTTGGGGCAAAGTACTTTGGTTGTGTTGTGCAGGGTTCCACGTTGCGCGGAATGGTGTTGCGCCGCACTACATCCCACCGCCATCAACCTTCAACGTGCTTCTGGCTCCTACTGTTCGATAACCTTGGTTTCATATGAGGGAAACTTGCGCCGTACGCATCACACCTTCCTTTGGGGTTCCAACGGACGCGTGTTGAACGCGTATCAGCAGCTTTTTCTGCCGTTGCCGGGAGATCAAGACACGCTGCAAGGGGAGTCTCCACTTCTCAATCTCTTTACTTTGTTTTTGTCTTGCTTAGTTTTATTTACTACTTTGTTTGCTGCACTAAATCAAAATACAAAAAAATTAGTTGCTAGTTTTACTTTATTTGCTATCTTGTTTGCTATATCAAAAACACAAAAATTAGTTACTTGTTTTACTTTACTTAATATCATGCATGTTTTTATTTCACTAGTTAAGCATAATGGAAAACAACAAAAATATGAGAGATCTTTATGAACTTTATCTTGAATTAGGACATGATGTGTTTGAAGAGAGAATTAAAAAACCCATGGAACTTTATATGCATGCTAATGGGAATGCTATTACTATGAATGCTTTGAACACCATTGTTGCTAATGCTATGGAAAATTCTAAGCTTGGGGAAGCTGGCTTTGATGAGCATGATCTTTTTAGTCCCCCAAGCATTGAGGAGAAAATTTTCTTTTATGATTACAATATGCCTCCTATATATGATGATAGCCACTTTGTTGAATTTGCTCCCACTACAACTAATAAAATTGATTATGCTTATGTGGAGAGTAATAATTTTATGCATGAGACTCATGATAAGAATGCTTTATGTGATAGTTATATTGTTGAGTTTGCTCATGATGCTACTGAAAGTTATTATGAGAGAGGAAAATATGGTTGTAGAAATTTTCATGTTACTAAAACACCTCTCTATGTGCTGAAATTTTTGAAGCTACACTTGTTTTATCTTTCTACGCTTGTTGCATTATGCTTCTTGAACTTGTTTATTTACAAGATTCCTCTTTATAGGAAGCATGTTAGACTTAAATGTGTTTTGAATTTGCCTCTTGAAGCTCTCCTTTTGCTTCAAATACTATTTCTTGCGAGTGCATCATCAAAACTTGAGCCCATCTTAATGGCTATAAAGAAAGAACTTCTTGGGAGATAACCCATGTGTTATTTTACCTACAGTACTTTGTTTTTATTTTGTGTCTTGGAAGTTGTTTACTACTGTAGCAACCTCTCCTTATCTTAGTTTGTGTTTTGTTGTGCCAAGTTAAGCCGTTGATAGAAAAGTTCATACTAGATTTGGATTACTGCAAACAGATTTCTTTGCTGTCACGATCTGGGCTGTTTTCTCTGTAGGTAACTCAGAAAATTATGCCAATTTACGTGAGTGATCCTCAGATATGTACGCAACTTTCATTAAATTTTAGCATTTTCATTTGAGCAAGTCTGGTGCCATTTTAAAATTCGTCAATACGAACTGTTCTGTTTCGACAGATTCTGCCTTTTATTTCGCATTGCCTCTTTTGCTATGTTGGATGAATTTTTTTGATCCATTAATGTCCAGTAGCTTTATGCAATGTCCAGAAGTGTTAAGAATGATTGTGTCACCTCTGAATATGTTAATTTTTATTGTGCACTAACCCTCTAATGAGTTGTTCTAAGTTTGGTGTGGAGGAAGTTTTCAAGGATCAAGAGAGGAGTATGATGCAACATGATCAAGGAGAGTGAAAGCTCTAAGCTTGGGGATGCCCCGGTGGTTCACCCCTGCATATATCAAGAAGACTCAAGCGTCTAAGCTTGGGGATTCCCAAGGCATCCCCTTCTTCATCGACAACATTATCAGGTTCCTCCTCTGAAACTATATTTTTATTCCATCACATCTTATGTGCTTTTCTTGGAGCGTCGGTTTGTTTTTGTTTTTTGTTTTGTTTGAATAAAATGGATCCTAGCATTCACTTTATGGGAGAGAGACACGCTCCGCTGTAGCATATGGACAAGTATGTCCTTAGCTTCTACTCATAGTATTCATGGCGAAGTTTCTTCTTCGTTAAATTGTTATATGGTTGGAATTGGAAAATGATACATGTAGTAATTGCTATAAATGTCTTGGGTAATGTGATACTTGGCAATTGTTGTGCTCATGATTAAGCTCTTGCATCATATGCTTTGCACCCATTAATGAAGAAATACATAGAGCATGCTAAAATTTGGTTTGCATATTTTGTTTCTCTAAGGTCTAGATAATTTCTAGTATTGAGTTTGAACAACAAGGAAGACGGTGTAGAGTCTTATAATGTTTTCAATATGTCTTTTATGTGAGTTTTGCTGCACCGGTTCATCCTTGTGTTTGTTTCAAATAAGCCTTGCTAGCCTAAACCTTGTATCGAGAGGGAATACTTCTCATGCATCCAAAATACTTGAGCCAACCACTATGCCATTTTTGTCCACCATACCTACCTACTACATGGTATTTTCCGCCATTCCAAAGTAAATTGCTTGAGTGCTACCTTTAAAATTCCATCATTCACCTTTGCAATATATAGCTCATGGGACAAATAGCTTAAAAACTATTGGTATTGAATATGTAATTATGCACTTTATCTCTTATTAAGTTGCTTGTTGTGCGATAACCATGTTCCTGGGGACGCCATCAACTATTCATTGTTGAATTTCATGTGAGTTGCTATGCATGTCCGTCTTGTCTGAAGTAAGAGAGATCTACCACCTTATGGTTAAGCATGCATATTGTTAGAGAAGAACATTGGGCCGCTAACTAAAGCCATGATCCATGGTGGAAGTTTCAGTTTGGACATATATCCTCAATCTCAAATGAGAAAATTATTAATTGTTGTTACATTCTTATGCATAAAAGAGGAGTCCATTATCTGTTGTCTATGTTGTCCCGGTATGGATGTCTAAGTTGAGAATAATCAATAGAGAAATCCAATGCGAGCTTTCTCCTTAGACCTTTGTACAGGCGGCATAGAGGTACCCTTTGTGACACTTGGTTAAAACATGTGCATTGTGATGATCCGGTAGTCAAGCTAATTAGGACAAGGTGCGGGCACTATTAGTACACTATGCATGAGGCTTGCAACTTGTAAGATATAATTCACATGATACATATGCTTTATTACTACCGTTGACAAAATTGTTTCATGCTTTCAAAATCAAAGCTCTAGCACAAATATAGCAATCGATGCTTTTCCTCTATGGAGGACCATTCTTTTACTTTCAATGTTGAGTCAGTTCACCTATTTCTCTCCACCTCAAGAAGCAAACACTTGTGTGAACTGTGCATTGATTCCTACATATTTGCTTATTGCACTTATTATATTACTCTATGTTGACAATATCCATGAGATATACATGTTACAAGTTGAAAGCAACCGCTGAAACTTAATCTTCTTTTTTGTTGCTTCAATGTCTTTACTATGAATTATTGCTTTATGAGTTAACTCTTATGCAAGACTTAATTGATGCTTGTCTTGAAGTGCTATTCATGAAAAGTCTTTGCTTTATGATTCACTTGTTTACTCATGTCATATACATTGTTTTGATCGCTGCATTCACTACATATGCTTTACAAATAGTATGATCAAGGTTATGATGGCATGTCACTCCAGAAATTATCTTTGTTATCGTTTTACCTGCTCGGGACGAGCAGAACTAAGCTTGGGGATGCTGATACGTCTCCGACGTATCGATAATTTCTTATGTTCCATGCCACATTATTGATGTTATCTACATGTTTTATGCACACTTTATGTCATATTCGTGCATTTTCTAGGAACTAACCTATTAACAAGATGCCGAAGTGTCGCTTCGTTTCGCTGTTTTTGGTTTGAAATCCTAGTAACGAAATATTCTCGAATTGGACGAAATCAACGCCCGGGGTCCTATTTTGCCACGAAGCTTTAAGTCCGAAGAAGAGACGAAGAGGGGCCACGAGGGGGCCACACCCTAGAGCGGCGCGCCCCCTGGCCGCGCGGCCCCGTGGTGTGGGGCCCTCGTGCCGCCTCTGACCTGCCCTTCCGCCTACTTAAAGCCTCCGTGACGAAACCCCCAGTACCGAGAGCCACGATACGGAAAACCTTCCGAGACGCCGCCGCCGCCAATCCCATCTCGGGGGATCCAGAGATCGCTCCGGCACCCTCGGAGAGGGAATCGTCTCCCCGGAGGACTCTACGCCGCCATGGTCGCCTCCGGTGTGATGTGTGAGTAGTCTACCCCTGGACTATGGGTCCATAGCAGTAGCTAGATGGTTGTCTTCTCCCCATTGTGCTATCATTGTTGGATCTTGTGAGCTGCCTAACATGATCAAGATTATCTATCCGTAATTCTATATGTTGCGTTTGTTGGGATCCGATGAATAGAGAATACTTGTTATGTTGATTATCAAAGTTATATCTATGTGTTGTTTATGATCTTGCATGCTCTCCGTTACTAGTAGATGCTCTGGCCAAGTAGATGCTTGTAACTCCAAGAGGGAGTATTTATGCTCGATAGTGGGTTCATGCCTGCATTGACACCTGGGACAGTGACAGAAAGTTCTAAGGTTGTGTTGTGCTGTTGCCACTAGGGATAAAACATTGATGCTATGTCTAAGGATGTAGTTGTTGATTACATTACGCACCATACTTAATGCAATTGTCTGTTGCTTTGCAACTTAATACCGGAGGGGTTCGGATGATAACCTGAAGGTGGACTTTTAGGCATAGATGCAGTTGGATGGCGGTCTATGTACTTTGTCGTAATGCCCAATTAAATCTCACTATACTCATCATGATATGTATGTGCATGGTCATGCCCTCTTTATTTGTCAATTGCCCAACCGTAATTTGTTCACCCAACATGCTGTTTATCTTATGGGAGAGACACCTCTAGTGACCTGTGGACCCCGGTCCAATTCTCTTTACCGAAATACAATCTAATACTTGTTCTACTGTTTTCTGCAAACAATCATCTTCCACACAATACGGTTAATCCTTTGTTACAAGCCGGTGAGATTGACAACCTCACTGTTTCGTTGGGGCAAAGTACTTTGGTTGTGTTGTGCAGTTCCACGTTGGCGCCGGAATCCCTGGTGTTGCACCGCACTACATCCCGCCGCCATCAACCTTCAACGTGCTTCTTGGCTCCTACTGGTTCGATAACCTTGGTTTCATACTGAGGGAACTTGCCGCTGTACGCATCACACCTTCCTCTTGGGGTTCCCAACGGACGCGTATTGAACGCGTATCACGGTGTATATTGTTCTTGAGCTAGTTGAGGTGAACTTGGACTTGATTGTTGTTGTAGATGTCGAGGTTGATCTTGAGGTTGAGGTTGAACTTGAGGTTGTTGTAGAGGTTGGCTTGCATTTGTTAGATCAACGGAAGAAGCTTGGCCTTGTGGTGTAGATGGCTCCACTTGGGTGGAACTTGGTCCTTCCCCGGTACTCATAGAAGGTAGCGTTTGAGGTAGGCGAATGCCCACACCCATCCTTCCTATGGTATCCGGGGGAATTGCATCTCCTTTCTCACAAGAAGCACTTCGCTCCTCCAAAGATCTATCATCTTCATCGAATGTCACATCACAAGATTCTACAACACGTCCACTTGACTTGTTGAAGACTCTATAGGCGTGAGAATCCGTAGCATAGCCAACGAAAATTCCTTCTTGAGCTCTTGAATCAAACTTGGATAGGCGCGTGTCCTTGACAAGTATGTAGCATTTGCATCCGAAGACCTTGAAGTATGACACATTAGGCTTGTTGCCGGTGAGGATCTCATATGGTGTCTTCTCAAGACCTTTGCGGAAGTAGAGGCGATTAGTAGCATGGCAAGCGGTAGAGATAGCTTCCGCCCAAAAATTGTAGTTGGACTTGTATTCCATCATCATGGTTCGAGCGGCTTCGATCAAGGTTCGATTCTTCCTTTCGGCGACCCCATTTTGTTGGGGAGTATATGGCGTGGAGTATTGGTGTTCGATTCCTTCCTCGCCGAGAAAGTCATCCAATGTGTAGTTCTTGAACTCCGTTCCATTGTCGCTCCTTATTGCGAGAATCTTGTTGTCGTACTTGCGTTGAACTTGGTTGGCAAACTCCATCATGGTCCGTTGAGTCTCACTCTTGTACTTGAAGAAGAATACCCAACAATAGCGTGAATAGTCATCAACGATGACGAGGCAATACTTCTTTCCTCCAAGACTTTCATGAGATGGTGGACCAAAGAGATCAACATGTAGGAGCTCCAAGCATCTTGTGGTAGAGATAATAGTCTTGGCCTTGTGAGGAGCTCCATGCATCTTTCCTTGTACGCAAGCCCTACAAACACGATCCTTGCAAAAAGAGACATCTTCTTTTAGTCCGAGAATGTGGCCACCCTTGTGGAGACTTTGCAAAGTCCTCATGTTGACATGGGCTAGTCGGCGATGCCATAACCAACCCTTGTCACCTTTGGCGAATAGGCAAAGAGCGGAAGACGTTGTCTTTCCGGAGAAATCAACAACATACAAACCGTTCTCTACATATCCAACAAAAGCTACATTGAGTGTCTTGCTCCACAAGAGGACCACCATATGTTCATCAAAGAATGTGCATAATCCCATACGAGCAATTTGATGAACGGAGAGTAAGTTGTAACCAAGGGTCTCGACAAGGAGGACATTCACAAGTGAGATGTCGGGTGTTACCACCACCTTGCCAAGACCCAATACCTTAGAGCACGTGTTGTCGCCATATGAAACGGTAGAGAGAGAAGGCCCGAGGTCGACAACAATATCCTTGCTTCCGGTCATATGACTTGTGGCTCCACTATCAACCACCCATTTAGCGCCACCGGAAGCATAGTCCTACAAGGAATCAAGTCTTGGATTTAGGTACCCATTTTTCAATGGGTCCTAGCATGTTAGTAACAAGGGGTTTGGGAACCCAAATAGTCCAATCGACATTGTCCTTTTGAGGACCAATAAAGCGAGCACGAATATGTCCATAGTAATCAACAAAAAGAACATGAGAAGGGTTGTTAGAGCCGGCGAAACCCGTCGAGGTGGAGTTGGATACTCCATCCCTTCTTGAGCTAGCATTGCTCCCTTCACGGTTGGTCTCCATGTTCTTCTTGTCCATCTTCTTCTTGGTCCTCCTCTTCCTCTTCCTCTTTGGCTTGGTAGCCACTCCTCCTTCATTGCTCGAGCCCTCTTTGGCTCCATCTTTTGCTTCAATGATTCCTTCCAAGTACTTGGCTTGAACTTGGAGTCTATCAACCTTGGCCTTCAAGCGATTGACTTCATCTTCATGCTCCGGGTGTGGATGGCAAATATCAAACACTTGGACCTCCTTTGCCTTGTTCACCCGGAAGTGTTCCATCAAAGCTTCTTCTTGGAGAGCGTTCAACTTCATGAGCAAGCGCTTGTCATTTTCCATCTTGGCAATGTCGCTTTCATGAGTGCAACATGCACGGTCCTTGCTCAAGGGAAAGTACTCCTTCAATGTTTCTTCTTGCATGGAGTTGATCTCCATGAGCTTGGCTTCCCTTCTCTTCAAGGCGGCAATTTGCTCCTCATGATCACAACATGTATCCTTCTCCTTGCTCATACGGAGACACTCCTCCAACGACTCTTCTTGCTTGCTACTCAAACTCAATAGCTTGGCCTTGGTGATCTCAAGAGCGGCAATTTCTTCTTCATGGTTGCAACATGAGGTCTTCTCCTTGAACAAGCGATAGTACTCATCCAAGGCTTCTTCTTGAAGAGCATTGACTTCCAAGAGGAGGGCATTGTGCCTCCTCAAGGAAGTAACTTGATCCACAAGCTCATCATGGGAAGAATCGGGGTCTTCATCGTCTTTTGCTTTGTTGGCTTCCTCGAGCAAGAGCATCTTCTTCTTGAGGTCACCAACCAACTCAAGAGCATGGTCTCGATCCTTGGTGAGACGTGAAACAATAGCTTCATTCTTGTCTTCAAGCACAATGACACTAGCTTCAAGAGACATGCGAAGGTTCCTTTCATCATCAAGCTCCTCCTTGAGATTGGCAAGCTCATAGGCCGCTTCCCTCTCCAACTTCTCCCTCTTCTCGATAAGATCTTGTGCCGCACCAAGTTGGGCTAAGAGAGCCCCAACATGAATCTTGGTGTCCCCCTTCATGTTAGTGAGAAAAGAATCCAAGGAATCCAAACCCATAATCTCACGTTTAATGGTGAGACTAGTGGCATCATCAATATATGAGGCATTAGTAGAGGATGATGGTTTGGAAGGGGATTTTACCTCCGTGGATACCTTTGCCATGAGACACCGTGCATTGTTGGTGACGAGGTTCTCATTTGGAGAGTCGAAGAGGGAGGTAGAGGGAGTGGAAATGGCGATGGCGGCCACTCCCTCTCCTTCCTTGTTGGAGTGCTTGTCCTCATGCTCCCCATCTTCATCGGAGGTGTACTCTTCACGGATGATGAAGGCTCTAGGCTTCTTTTTGGAGGAGACCTTGTTGAAAGATCGAGATGTCGCCTAGAGGGGGGGTGAATAGGCAATTACAAACTCTTGCGGATTTGTCTTGTATGAATGCGGAATTAAACTATCGTTTAGTTTACAAGCACAAACCCTAAATATGCTATGCTCAACTAAGTGTAACAATAGCAACTAGAGCTAAGCAAGATAGGCACAAGATATATGTAGCACAAGTGATAGCAAGATATATGTACTTCAAGCACGATGGCTATCACAAGGAAAGAGAGCTCGGGTATAGAAATAACCGAGGCACGCGGAGACGAGGATGTATTCCCGTGTTCCCTTGCTTTGCAACAAGGTACGTCACGTTTGGAGGAGTGGAGGTCCCACGAAGGATTCCCCGCGCCACGAAGGCTCACCCTATTCTCCGAACCACACCCACGAAGGATAATGGCCCTTTCCTTATGGTTAGCTTTTCCTCCGCTCCGGAGATGGCAAGCTCCACAACCACTTCACAAGCTCCACGAAGGAGAAGCCCGGGCCTCTTCACAATCTTCTTGAAGAGATCACCGGAGCACCAATCACCAAGCCAACTAGGAGGTCACCCTCCAAGAGTAACAAGCTCACGGTCTCTCACTCAAACAAATCGTGGTGGAGAGCTCAACACTATGCAATGATGCAAAGCAAGAACACTAGAGGTGTTCAAATCCTTCACTCTCAAATTCCACCCAAGCAACAAATGCTAAGATGAGATTGGAGAGGAAGAACAATGGGGAAAGTCAACAAAAGACTCCAAGATCTAGATCCCAAGAGTTCCCCTCACTTAGAGAAGAAATGGATTGGTGGAGGTTGTAGATCTAGATCTCCTCTCTTAGATCCCTCAAGAATGAGCAAGAATCATGGGAGGGAAGGGAGAGGAAGCAAGCTCAAGAGGTTCAACAATGGTGGTCAAAAACATGCTCAAGAACCCTAGAAAACTGTTGGGGAAGAAGCCCCTTTTATAGCCAAACGAAATATGACCGTTTGGGGCAGATCTGGGAGTTTTTTCGCACTGGCTAAAGCCCGGACCGGGCCAGGGACCGGGCCGCCTGGCGGAAAACCCGGCCGACCGGGCCAGGACCGGGCGCCCCTGAAAGCCCCCTGGAAACCGTCCGGATGGCACCGGTGTGGGATCCGGTTGCTGACCGGACGAGCCGGTGAGACAGCCGGCGCCGCCGGGCCAAACATGAAAAACATGGTTTACAAAAACCATGATAACTTTTGCGTCCGGACTCCGATTTCGATGATCTTGGGCTTGTTGGAATGAGAACAACAAGCCCTACAACTTTATGCATAGAAACATCATTGTCCACCCACGGAGTAAAAACCATAAGATGAATGTTTGACCTATCTATAAAAGAGACACCGGTAAAACCTCCAAGCTTGAAAACGCAATAGAAGATGCATATGGATTCCGTTTTCGATGAACTTGGGCTTGTTGTAAAGCTAGCAACAAGCTCAAGAACCTCACACAGAGAAACACCAAGAAGCAATAAGATTTATGGAATGCAAATCATGCAAAGGGTTGAGCTCCCTAAGACGATGTGATCAAGTTACCCAACCGAAAGCCCCTCTTGATAGTGCGGCTATGTATCCTATAACCCGGTCTCCCAACAACCACCTTGAGACCGGTAAAAGGAAATCCTAGCAAGGCCATACCTTTGCCTTGCGCATCCCGCTTGATCTTGATGATAACTCTTCAAGCTCCACTCAAGCCGGAATGCCTCACTTGATCATCGTTACTTCGTGAAGACTCACAAATGCTCCCCCATACACTATGATGGGAAAGCTCCATTGATATACATCTTCACATGTCCATTATCATCAAATGGATGTCAAGCTTCAAGCATATGATCCTCTCGAGATGCTCAACTTGAACTTGCCCAACTCAACCTTGATGACGATCACCACTTGACGTCATCCTCTCATGGGCTATATGAGATCTCACTTTTGATGCATGCCCATGGAAAGATACCTAACCCACATAGACAACACAAGGGAACATATATGATGGGTTAGTTCATAAAGCATAATTGACACGGCTTACCATACCACATGACTTCTCGTGGCACATTCTTCATGCTTCATGTGTTGACCAAACTTGAATCTATTCTTCACTCTTTGTATTGGTCAACCTAGTATCTTCTCATGCTCTATCATACTATCTTGAGGTGTATATAGAATTCTTCACTTGGAATCAAGCACTCAAGATCTTGATCATTCATTGCTTATCACATAAGCTAGAGCATGGCTAATATTGAGTTCCACATAAGAACTCCATCTTCATTTCTTCTTCTTGATCATATCACATATATATCTTCAAATCGATGATCTTGATGCCAATGCACAAGGTATATATTTATCTTCATGGCATCAATACTTGAATCCAACTCATGGAATACAAGTAGAACCTATGGAATATTCCTTCATATAAACTCAATGAAAACATTAGTCCATAGGGGTTGTCATTAATTACCAAAACCACACATAGGGGCAATATACCCTTACAATCTCCCCCATTTTGGTAATTGATGACAAACACAATAAGAGGGTTTATATAATGAATATTAGAAACAAGTACGCAACTTATCCGAGAATAAGTTGTATACAAGAGGTTGTATTTGATATGGTCAAGTAACACAAAGCTACTAGCCCATATCAAAACCGTCTCTACTCACACAACTACAACAAATGCAAGGGATGTGAGTAGAACCAATATATATAGAGAAAACTCCCCCACAATGTATGCACGTGTGATGAACATGAATTCATTGCATACATTGTCAAGATTAACCTTTGGGACAATTTCCACTATATATATATATACAACCATGCAAGACATATAAATATGGAATGCATGAGAGGCAAAACACTTAAGCACAAACCAAACTTAAGTATAAAACCATTCCCTTAAACCCTCTAAACTTCTCCCCCATTGGCATCGATTGTCAAAATGGGTGAAAAATTTAGAAGGCCAATATAATGTGAGTTCCTCCCCAAAGTGTGCACTTCTCATAATTTGAGTGGAATCAAGTGCACATATCCAATGATGAATACTTGAAGGAAGTCAAACTATATTGAGGATCAAAGATTGCATAAAGATAACATGGTGAAGTGAGCTTCAACAAATAAAGCAAGCAATCAAAGATCCAATTGGACAAACAAAGATATCATGATAAGAGAGATATAGTGCTTCTAAAAATAAGAAAGCTCCCCAAGGTTCGTGCACAATTTATAATGTTTGCATTTGAATACAATATGCACAAACATGGAATCCTCACTCCCTATATATCATTTAGAACACAACTAAGATAAAGAGAGTATGCTTATCAAGAACAACTTTAGTCCAACAATTACGAGATATGAGTGCATGAAGAAAATAAATAAACCAAGCACTCATAAATTTTCTTTACCAACCCACTAAAAACAAAAGGGGTAAAAGATGGTCGGCAAAGAACAAGGATATCAAGATGATGGATTAACGCTCTTATGTATATGAGTTTCTAAAGTGGACAAAGTGATCCATAAAGAAACATGCACACACAAGAGGTTAACAAAATAGATAAGACGAGATATCCAAGATGAAGTCATAAAATATACCAAAAGATGTTTGCTTAAGAAGCATATATAGCCTATGGCTTCAATTTTCACTTATGGTATATGAATGAACTTCAACCAAGTTAAACCTCAAAAACAACACAACTAACAATAAGGGAAGTAGAGCTAGTTGGAGTGTTTTGAGAAAGGCAACAAGTATCACAAATACGGATTTATTTCACAAATTCATCAATATTGCACACAAGAGCTCTTTGAGGAATTGATATGCAATAAATTGCTAGAGGGCATATTTGTGATAGGTGAATCATAAAATATGATATATATATATAACCTATCATATGCATCTTCTCAAATTACTCAAATGTTCAATAAGAAGTTTTACTTTAAAAGGGTTTTTCAAGAACCGCAATATTTTCGAAATAAATAATTTCATGCCAAGATACAACCTACAAGAGGTTGGATGCTATATGAGAGTGCATGAATAAGATACTTGTTACCGAGATAGCAATGACTTGATGTAGTAGATAAGAGTTCATTGATCATCCTAGCTTGACTCCAATTCTCATATGGTGATAACACCTTCCTTATAGATGAGACAAGCCTCCATTGCATCTCCAATGTACCTAAAACATTATTCAAGTACATCTTGGTCCCCAAACTTATTGGGTCCAACATGGTTAGACTAACCACAATATATAGGACACACTCCATATAAACATGTGCATATTTAGATGAAGTTTGAATTTCATGCACATCTTAGCCATTTAGGATTTGATGGAGTATATCCTACATAATGGATCAAAAGAAAGCAAGCATGCTACAAGTATAAACAAATTACATATAAGCATGCACCAAAACCTTTAAAGATCCAAGAAAGATATACTTTGGACAAAACACCAAAAGAAATAGATAAGGCATAGAGGTGCCACAAAACAAATTTGTTGTCCAAGTTATATCTAAGAAGCAAATCACAAAAGATTTGTTCAACAAAGTTCAACAAATGAACTAAGAAGAAACCATTGAGCATAAAGGATGAAATAAAGCAAACATGCTCAAGGATTTATCTCATTCAAGCAAATAAATCATGTAAGAAAGAATGAGATAGCAAACTCCCCAAAAGAGCAAGGTTCAAACAAAATAAACCAAACCCTATACACTTTTCACAATGGCACAATGTACCGTAAGGAAAAGGTTTGTCTTCCAAAACAAACACTTGATATGAATCAAGAGAATTTATCAAAACATTTTTCAAAGGGACAAGGAAGACACATGGGAGCAACAAAGATTTCTTGGAAATAAAAGAAGGAAGTAAGAAACAATCCAAGGTGAAGGTGATCCATAAATTCAACCACATATAAGGTTATCAATTGTCAAAGACAATGAGTATATTGGAAATAATTTCCGGTGGTGAATTGACAAAGATAGTAAGGATCAATCTTCACAATAAAAGGCATAGGATAAGTATATAGAATTAAGCACTATGCACGGATGAAGATTCTTGATAACTTCAACTAGTCACACAATCACGCACGGCAATGATTAGAATAACTTGAAGCAAACGGTGTCCCAAATAAGATATAGAGATATGTATTTGAGGAAAAACCGCACCAAGAATTTCATATTCAAACAAGAGCCCACAAGATGAGTAATAAAATATTTTTATTATGAATGGAGCTTGTTTGAGCAAACATGCCACCTAGGAACAAGATAATTAAGAGCATCAACTCTAAGTGGCATAACCTCATATGTTCACATTTTCTAGGCTTGTGATATGTACAAAACATATTACTCCCCCATAATGTGATAAAACATTTCTTCTAAATAAGAGGCAACTAAAATTCAACTAGAGATGATTAATGGATATTTAGAATTTGAATTTCTCATGAGTATGACACACCACATAGTGACTAGATAATCTTGCAATATCAATACTAAGTGGTGGTACCCATGTACACACATTTTAAAGAAAGAGAGATGCACAAAGCATATCACTCCCCCAAAATGGGATGTTCCATTAATCACTTCAAAGAGAGCCAAATAAGATATCATCAAGGTGCATTAGGCTCAAAACAATACACAAGTATATGGTGAGTCAAACAAACATACTTGAATACACAAGATAAGCAAGTAAGACACAACACATACATACACATATTTGGTACAAAACCAAACATGCAAAGGGGCAAGTAACTTACAATAAACATGAAGAGTTGAAGTATAAGTTACCGCAAGGAGGAACATTGGATTATAAGATATAGACGATAATCCATACGACTTGGCTTGGTAAAAATACAATATATGAAGATCCCTTAATTCTTCATGAAGAAGCCAAATCTCCAATGCCCTCCACTTGTACCTATTGATCAAGTTTGAGATTGTTGGTCCCCAACCAAGTTGGGTCCTAAGAGGTTAGTCACAATAGGCTTGGCAACCCAAATGGTTCTTTTCTTGAAACCACTTTGAGTTCCAACAAACTTGGCAAACACATTGCCATCCTTATCCTTCCCTAGAGAATAATCATTATCAACAATTATAGGGTTAGATAAGGTACCACCTAAGCAAGAAGAAGCAAAGTGCCCCTTCTCACGGCATAAGTAGCAAGTGTTCCCCTTTCTCTTCTTTATTGATTTCTTCTCTTGGGGAACAATATCTTGATTCTTCTTGGGAAGTGGCCTATCTTCAACTTGAGGTCGAGCATGAGCTTGACCTTTACCTTGTGGCCGTTTCCCTTGTTGTTTCTCACTCAAGTGCTTCTTCTTCTTCTTCAATGGGCATGATCTAACATGATGCCCTTCAACCTTGCACTTGAAACAAACCAACTTGGCCGAATCCTTGACTTTGTCTTGGCCCTTCTTCTTGTTGCTCTTGCTCTTGGACTTGTTCTTGTTATTGGAGTTGAATCCAAGTCCACTCTTGTCATTGGGGGATTGTTGCACACTTAGCATCTTGTCAAGTGCGGATTTCCCTTCATGACGTTTTTCCAAGTCTTTCTTCAAAGAAAGAACTTGGGCCTCGAGCTCTTTTATTTCCTCTACATGGTTAGTAGAAATACAAGTACTAGAGGAAGTAGAAGCTTCATTGTTAGAGCAACAAGGCAAAGTGAGTAATCCAACACAAGGTGTATCACTAGTTTGACTAGATGGATTACAAGGACTAGCACATGGCAATATAACATTTTGGGTAGAGGTTGTGCTAATGTCCACATGAGGCTCACAAGATGTTACCTTAGTGATACTAGCCTCATGAGCTAACTTTAGCTCATCGTAGGAAGTTAGAAGATCCTCAAGAGAGTGTGAGAGCGTTTTATTGCTTTCTTCCAATTCCCTACAATTGCTAGTTAGCAATTCAAGTTGAGCCCTTAGCTCAACATTCTCCTTTAAGGTAGATGCTTCACAAGAATTAGAGTTAGTAGCACAAGCATCATCAATAGATTTTTCATTTTCAAGCTCATAGGATTCAATTTTTTGTGTGAGCATAAAATTAGTATGCTTCTCATCTTTTAGCTCTTGCTTGAGGAGATTGAATCTCATTTCCCCATTTTCAACATGGGACTCCAACTCCACTATGGTTTCCTTATATTTATTCAAGATATCCATAGAGTATTCGAGATTAGCACGAGCTTCTTTATTACCATGAAGAGAAGCATATATCATTGCCATATTATGCACCAAGGTATTATATTCTTCATCATTATCATCATCATCACTCTCATCATTAGAGGAGGTGTTAGGAGTCAAAGTAGGAGATACCTTTGATCCATTTGCCATAAGGCACATGTGCATACCGGAGAATGAAGATGAAGATATTCTTGAATCCTCATTTGAAAACATGTCTTGATCCATATAGTGTTCGGTTTCCTCTACATTGTTAGTCAACAAACAACTAGAGGAAATATAAGCATTTTGATTATGGGGGCAAGACAAGGTAAGCATATCTTCATGAGATCTATGTAAGCAATTTACACATGATATGCAAGGACTAACAACACAAGCATGTAGGTCATTTTCAATGCTAGATGTGTTTAAGTCCAAAGAGGAAACATTGCAATGAGATAGAGATGAAGAGTCATCACTATTGAGCACAATATCAACATTGCAATTTCCCTCACCACTCACCATATCATTACCTTGTGTCTTGCAACACGTTGGTGAAGTGGAAGAAGATGATATATCATCACGACCGGAGGTGGAAGCAACTTGGAGCTCTTCATGATGTGAAGGGGAAGAGAGCTCCTCGGAGACACCACCGACCAATTGAGAAGTGGATCCACCAAACATTTCCTTAAGCTTGATCCACATCTCATGAGATGATTTTCGCTTTATATATATCAAGAACCTACGAAAATCGGGTCTCAAAGAGAATAAAAGCTCATTAGATACTTGAGCTTCAAGATGTAAGTTTTTCTCATCCTCTAAAGATAGATTTTGAGAATCCATCGGAGGAGAAAAACCGACATCTAGAAATTGCTCTATATGTGGACACAAGGTCCGAAGCTTACAAAGCAAGCAATTTCTCCACAAAAGATAATTTGTGCCATTAAAGACAATTGTGTCATTGTGCACTATACTAGCCGACATCTTTACTCTCAAGGCGGTGAAGCCTTAAACAAGGAGAGACCTTGCTCTGATACCAATTGAAAGATCGAGATGTCGCCTAGAGGGGGGGGTGAATAGGCAATTACAAACTCTTGCGGATTTGTCTTGTATGAATGCGGAATTAAACTATCGTTTAGTTTACAAGCACAAACCCTAAATATGCTATGCTCAACTAAGTGTAACAATAGCAACTAGAGCTAAGCAAGATAGGCACAAGATATATGTAGCACAAGTGATAGCAAGATATATGTACTTCAAGCACGATGGCTATCACAAGGAAAGAGAGCTCGGGTATAGAAATAACCGAGGCACGCGGAGACGAGGATGTATTCCCGTGTTCCCTTGCTTTGCAACAAGGTACGTCACGTTTGGAGGAGTGGAGGTCCCACGAAGGATTCCCCGCGCCACGAAGGCTCACCCTATTCTCCGAACCACACCCACGAAGGATAATGGCCCTTTCCTTATGGTTAGCTTTTCCTCCGCTCCGGAGATGGCAAGCTCCACAACCACTTCACAAGCTCCACGAAGGAGAAGCCCGGGCCTCTTCACAATCTTCTTGAAGAGATCACCGGAGCACCAATCACCAAGCCAACTAGGAGGTCACCCTCCAAGAGTAACAAGCTCACGGTCTCTCACTCGAACAAATCGTGGTGGAGAGCTCAACACTATGCAATGATGCAAAGCAAGAACACCGGAGGTGTTCAAATCCTTCACTCTCAAATTCCACCCAAGCAACAAATGCTAAGATGAGATTGGAGAGGAAGAACAATGGGGAAAGTCAACAAAAGACTCCAAGATCTAGATCCCAAGAGTTCCCCTCACTTAGAGAAGAAATGGATTGGTGGAGGTTGTAGATCTAGATCTCCTCTCTTAGATCCCTCAAGAATGAGCAAGAATCATGGGAGGGAAGGGAGAGGAAGCAAGCTCAAGAGGTTCAACAATGGTGGTCAAAAACATGCTCAAGAACCCTAGAAAACTGTTGGGGAAGAAGCCCCTTTTATAGCCAAACGAAATATGACCGTTTGGGGCAGATCTGGGAGTTTTTCGTGCAGCCTGGCGGAAAGCCCGGTCAGACCGGGCCAGGGACCGGGCCGCCTGGCGGAAAACCCGGTCGACCGGGCCAGGGACCGGGCGCCCCTGAAAGCCCCCTGGAAACCGTCCGGATGGCACCGGTGTGGGAGCCGGTCTGTGCCGGACGAGCCGGTGAGACAGCCGGCGCCGCCGGGCCAAACATGAAAAACATGGTTTACAAAAACCATGATAACTTTTGCGTCCGGACTCCGATTTCGATGATCTTGGGCTTGTTGGAATGAGAACAACAAGCCCTACAACTTTATGCATAGAAACATCATTGTCCACCCACGGAGTAAAAACCATAAGATGAATGTTTGACCTATCTATAAAAGAGACACCGGTAAAACCTCCAAGATTGAAAACGCAATAGAAGATGCATATGGATTCCGTTTTAGATGAACTTGGGCTTGCTGTAAAGCTAGCAACAAGCTCAAGAACCTCACACAGAGAAACACCAAGAAGCAATAAGATTTATGGAATGCAAATCATGCAAAGGGTTGAGCTCCCTAAGACGATGTGATCAAGTTACCCAACCGAAAGCCCCTCTTGATAGTGCGGCTATGTATCCTATAACCCGGTCTCCCAACAACCACCTTGAGACCGGTAAAAGGAAAACCTAGCAAGGCCATACCTTTGCCTTGCGCATCCCGCTTGATCTTGATGATATCTCTTCAAGCTCCACTCAAGCCGGAATGCCTCACTTGATCATCGTTACTTCGTGAAGACTCACAAATGCTCCCCCATACACTATGATGGGAAAGCTCCATTGATATACATCTTCACATGTCCATTATCATCAAATGGATGTCAAGCTTCAAGCATATGATCCTCTCGAGATGCTCAACTTGAACTTGCCCAACTCAACCTTGATGACGATCACCACTTGACGTCATCCTCTCATGGGCTATATGAGATCTCACTTTTGATGCATGCCCATGGAAAGATACCTAACCCACATAGACAACACAAGGGAACATATATGATGGGTTAGTTCATAAAGCATAATTGAGACGGCTTACCATACCACATGACTTCTCGTGGCACATTCTTCATGCTTCATGTGTTGACCAAACTTGAATCTATTCTTCACTCTTTGTATTGGTCAACCTAGTATCTTCTCATGCTCTATCATACTATCTTGAGGTGTATATAGAATTCTTCACTTGGAATCAAGCACTCAAGATCTTGATCATTCATTGCTTATCACATAAGCTAGAGCATGGCTAATATTGAGTTCCACATAAGAACTCCATCTTCATTTCTTCTTCTTGATCATATCACATATATATCTTCAAATC
Source organism: Lolium multiflorum (assembly GCA_030979885.1). NCBI lineage: Eukaryota > Viridiplantae > Streptophyta > Magnoliopsida > Poales > Poaceae > Lolium > Lolium multiflorum. The sequence continues at coordinate 220,858,690 of CM061752.1, forward strand.
GATGATCTTGATGCCAATGCACAAGGTATATATTTATCTTCATGGCATCAATACTTGAATCCAACTCATGGAATACAAGTAGAACCTATGGAATATTCCTTCATATAAACTCAATGAAAACATTAGTCCATAGGGGTTGTCATTAATTACCAAAACCACACATAGGGGCAATATACCCTTACACTTGTCGTCTTGGGGACCTTGGGGAGAACTTGGAGAATCCCTTGTGTGTGGCCTATCCTTTGGGATAAGCCTTCCACCATGATCTTCTCTTCTCTCAAACGTACAATCCGCGACAAAATGATTCTTGTCACCGCAATTGTAGCATGTTCTTCCCCTTGTCCTTTCTCTTGGGCTCTTGGAGGGTCTTCTTGGAGAATCACGTGATCTTCTTGGTCTTGTGTTTTGGGACATGTTTCCATCCCAAAACTTCTTGGCGGCGAGAGCCATGTGCTCATGGTAGTTGAACTTGAGATCATCCGAACCCCACTCAACGGGATCCTCATCACTTTCACTAGCTTCATGCACCCTCATCTTCAACGCGAGATTGGGCTTGCGGGAGTTGTGGGCGCGAGCAACAAGATCCTCCGCATTCTTCTTAGAGATGTCCAAAGCGATGACTTCGCTAAGGACTTCATCGGATGTCATAGCACGGAAGGCGTTTTGGCGGATGGCCGTCAACTTCACTTCCTCATAAGGGAGGAGAGCGTTGTAGAACTTGCGCTTGATCCAATGGTCATCCACGAACGTTGCTCCAAGATCTTGCATTTGTACGGCAAGAGCGATGAGGCGCCGATACATCTCTTCGGGGGTCTCTCCTTCAATCATGACGAAATTGTCGGCCATGTTGTTCACTTCATCAAAACGAGAGCTTTGGATGCTTGCATTGCCGAGGAAGAGCTTCTCAAGTTTGTCCCATGCTTCCTTGGCGGTCTTGATCGAGCGGATATGAGCGCGGTCCTTGGGGGAGATGGCCATATGAATCATGTTGATGGCGGTGGCGTTGAGTTGGTCATCCACCACATCTCTTCTTGTCATCTTCTTGGGATCTCGTGGTGAATAGCCCTCCTCAATGATACGCCAAAGCTCGGTAGAAGCGCTGCGCACATGTGAACGCATTAAGAATTGCCAATTCTCAAAGTTGTTTGACTCGAGTAACGGTGGAGAACCATGCGACAAGATATGCGGCATCGGTATCGGAACGTTAATGGTGTAATCATTTGGTGGTGGCACCGCATGATAACCCCCTTGACGTTCCGCAACCGGTGTGTCATCATCCTTCCCTTTTGTTGAAGTGCCGGTATCCCCAACCCCTTCCTTTTGTGAATCTTTTGTCGCTTCCGCGACAAAATCAACAAGAGGAAGGGTGTTAGCTTTTGGTGGCGGAACCTCGGCACTTGCTATTGGTGGAGGGTTTGGTTTTTGAACCACCAACTCCATCATCATCGCCTTCATTTGGGCAACGATGGATGACTCCAATTTCTTGAGGTCATCCAACGTAGCCGTAGTGCTATCGATGGGAGATGATGGAGCGGGTGGCTCAAGGGAAGGTGACCCATTCACAACCGTCTCTTGTTCGGCCATTTCTTAGGCGGTAAAGCCCGAGCAAGAAAACCTTGCTCTGATACCACTTGAACGGATCGTAGCGAACAAGAGGGGGGTGAATGGCGCTACGGCAAGTTTTAGTCTTTTTCAAGTTTTATGCAACGGAAGGTAAAGGTGTGACTTTTAGCAATGGGGGTGATCCTACAATGAAGCTAGAGCATGTGCAACAAGTAAAGGAATCAACAAGATAAACAAAGTAAGGAGCGAGACAACCGGGGGGCGCGAGGCGAGTCGAGGTTTGTTTCCCGCAGTTCCCTCCACTAAAGGAGGTACGTCTGCGTTGAGGAGGTGCTAGTCTCACACAAGAGACTAGGCGGCCACACCACGAAGGAAGGCCTCACCTTCTTCCTCGAGAGAGCTCCACGGAGGTGCTCTCCCTCTTCCACTAAGGCACCGGTCGAGGCGGTGATTCCTTCACAAGGTTGGGGCGAGCTCCACACACAAGGATGCTCCCAACACCCTATGGAGCTAGTACATCACCAAGCTAGACTCCATAGCTGCTCATCTCCAATGCTCCACCATAGGAACCCGTCACCAATGCTCCACCATAGGAACTCTTCCAATGCTCCACCAAGAAACTCTCCAAGGCTCCACCAAAGGAACTCTCCAAGGCTCCACCAAAGGAACTCCCCAATGCTCCACCAAAGGAACTCTTCTCCAAGATCCACCAAAGGAACCCTACCACCAAGATCCACTAAGGAATAGCTAGTATTTGTGAAATCTCTCTTGGTAGAACTACAGATCGGGGGCAAGATTGGTTGGAGGGGAAAGGAGATCCTCAAGGATTAAGCTCAACAACAATGGAGGAGAGAGAAGGGAAGAGATAAAATCGGGTGGGGAAGAAGGAGCCCTTAAATAGGCTCCTCCAAATCCAACCGTTATGCCCAGATTTGGCCTAAGCGGTACTACCGCTTTGGTATAAGCGGTACTACCGCTCTGAGTTCGAAATCCCCCAGATCTGGTCAAAGGACACAGAGCGGTAGTACGCCCGCGGCACCGCTCGTGGTACCGCAATAGGGTCCAGGCCTTCGGATCCAGAGCGGTACTGCATACCGGCTTGTACGACAGTAACGCGTTACGGCCTCAAGCGGCACCTTGAGCGTACTACCGCTCGTGAGGGTACCGCCTGTGCTGGGGTACCGCAACTTGTTCGGGGGACAAATTCGCTCAACTCAGAGCATGGGCGTACCTATAGGGGTAGCGGTACTACCGCTACAGGTACCGTAGTACCGGCCTGGGCTAAACTGGTTTTCTTCTCTTTTTCTCTCCAACTTTGTTACCTCGCTAAACACACACAAAACCGGAAAACCTATCAACTACGCCAGTCTTCGATCTTGACGTGTCCGGCGAGGTCATCGTGTACTTGCAAATCTAACAATGATACTCAAGGCACACGGTGAGATTACTCAAGTGTTGTCATCAAACACACAAAACTTGGGGTATGAATTTTGCTCTTACAACCTCCATTCGGATTTAATCGACGCAGAGTATACCTATTTATACGGTAATGTTACGTTAGCTTCGCGTCAATCTTTTCGGACCGGGGGAGTATACATTTGTAAATACACCAGGGAGTACATTTGACAAGAGGTAGCTTGTGCCACAAAACCATTATAAATAACCACCCATACTTCTCCCGATTAACAAACGAATAGTTCTTCTCCACGCCTTGCTCAGATTTGCGAATTACCAAACAGTCCTCACCGGACGCTCCTGCGAATTTTCCACCTGGCGCCACGACCACGATGGCGACAGGTCCAGGAAAAGACCAGGACGACCCGGTCCATGTGAACCAGCAACACCAGAGCAAGGATTCCAAGACCGCCTTCACCACTGGGGCGCCGCGCGCCGGCCCGGCCGAGTTCGCCTCGCCGCCACCTCCTTCCGGCGTCGAGCAGTCCGGGGAGGGAAGAATCCCCGGTATCGACGGCTCGGGCTCCGCCGCCGCGGCGGTCAACGGAAAGGGCAAGAAGGTCGCCCCTCTTTCTCCCCCATCTTCCTCTCGTGGCTCCAGGGACAGTACGTCCTCCGCCGACGCCGCGGAAAGAACCAATGCCTCCTCTCGGCTACCTTCCTCCGCCCACCTCGAGCGGGTCGACGAGCAGCCCGGAGAGGGTACTAGCCCAGGTGCCGACCGAAAGGGGGAGAAGGCCGCTGTTCTTACTCAGGCGTCTTGCTCGCGTGATTCAGAGCGGAGCGACTTTTCCACATCCACCACCTCCTCCTCCGCCGACGCTGAGGCGGCTGAAGTCGTCAGCAGGAAGGCGGACGAAAAACAGGTGATGCCTCATTACTCCTGCTTGCGATTTCCCAACGGGCTGTATTGTTCTTTGACTCCTTGAACGCTTCTTGGTTTCCTGAGAGTTTCTTGGATTCTTTGCCTCTCTGCATTAGGTGATATGCCCCCCGGCCACCGAAGAGAAATTCTTGAAGCAGTTCACAAGTCGTTGCAATTTGAAGGTATTGTCAAAATCTTGTTCTTGATTACATGTTATGGCCGATTTCATTTTCTTTTATCAATTGTGCAAATTTGTGGTGTATGTAATGCAGAAGCGGGATAGTGCTTAGGTTGATTTCTGTGCAATCATGATTTTTTTTGGAATGATGCAAATTAGCTAATTCAAAGGATAATCGAGGTCATGAAATCCGAATGCTCTGGCATCCAGTTTTGTGATTGTTATTAGTTATTTATAGGTTCCACAGATTTACCATGCTCTTGTTTCATAACCTGAAATATTTGAACCTGATGTTAACTCTGTACGACTGTCACTTGCTAATAAGTCTGTCCCTAGACATAGATTTCCACCTGTTGTCTTATAGCATAGATTTTCTCTAGAAGATGAATATTTAGGGCTAATTTGACTTTCTTGTGATTCTTCACTGATATGAGCATTAATGTTTTGGAATAACTGGAGCTTGATTGGAAACTTGGTTGAATATGCTTATAGACGCAACTTAAAGCATGATTGTAAACTTCATTTTCTGACCTACAAAAGTTTAAGCTAATATTGCTTGTGTTTTATCTTCAAATTATGATCTAGCTGTCAGAAGACATTTCTGAGAATGGTTATGATGATAATTGCTTCAACAGCAAGCGCAAACTAGGAAACAAGGTGCGAAAACTGTCACCTACTTATTGAATACTATCTTTGCTTATTTACTTTATACTGAAATACTTTTGAATTCTCAAGTGTATTTACCTGTTCCATGAGATCAACCCTGTCTGGTTGCCATGTTGGTTTTGTAGATACCTCTGATGGTATTTGCAGAGCAATATAATGACAACACCACTTTCATGCAAAAGTTCGAGGTATATGCTGTATGGCATGTTGTTCGTATAGTATGTTGTTAACTCGACCTTTCTAACTTAGATTCCCTTCATAGATTCTTCATGAAAAATATCATTTCGTCAGACTGGCAGATGGTGATGGGAGTTGCTTCTACCGATCTTTCATTTTCAGCTACTTGGTAATCCTCGGTCTAACTGCTCTCGTTATGCTTTAATTTTTGCATTAACACTAAAATTAGTGCTTGAATATTTAGGAAAAGGCTGTAGCAATACCAGATAAAGATGTCCGTACAAATGAAGCTATACGTCTCAGAGAGCGAATTGAAAATGCTATGCACAGTTGTCTTCGTGGACTTCATAGGATGACAGATGCGCAATTTGAGCGCGCCTTTTCTGTACGTACATATGTGTTTTCTGGTTAAACCTTAAAATTGCGCAATATGCTATTCATTAACATGATTGGCTCTGCTATAAGTTGATGGATGTATTTTGCAGGGATCGGAGTCTGTGATGACATTAATTGAAGATGGGTAATATTTTCAAGTTATTTAAAAATGACATATAAACTAAGCTTTTGTTGATTAAACCTTTCTGTTTTAGGCTCTCTGCTGAAGAATTGCATGAGAGAGAGTTGGCCGACAGTATCACATCAAAAAGTGAGAGCAGTTAACATTTGCACTGTGTTGCCTTGATGTCCTTTTCTTCTTGTCCGTAACAGTTTTTGTGTTCAGTTTTGCCCCTTCTTAGGACACTTGCCGAGATTGAGCTTTGTGCAAAGGAGAGCTATTATAAGTGGTTTCTGACCGACCATGTCTCGATTTTTGAGGTTAGAAGAATTGCCCTCCCCACCGGCTATCCATGATTCACGGTTCAGTAGATTAGTTTTCCTTTTGCATTACTTGGCAGTAGCAATCAAGATTGGCGACATGTGTCCAAGGGTATGCATAATCATCATATTGTGTGTCCGGCACTAAATTCTTTAGACTAGAGGTAACAATCACATGGTTACAAATTGGAAGTGAGAAAATCACGTCTGAAAAGGGTGGTAACAAGGAGCAAAAGCTTCTGTCTCTGGTTTCACAGTTTTCTAAATTCTGATGGAACCACACCTGAATTTGACTTTTGGTCTCTAAGGATGTGTTCGGTTTTTGGATGGAGTGGAATGGAATGGAATGGTTCCATTCCGTTCCATTCCATCTCATCCCATTCCATTTGATCTGGGTGTTCGGTTGATCTCAAAAGTTGTGGAATGGAACAGAATCTAATTAGTCCAAATACCTAATTAATTAGACCCTAATTTAATTTAAATACCTAATTAGTCTAAATACCCATTTAATTATTCCCCAAACCACGTGAGAGGAGCGCGCCCGGCGACCTCCACGGCCCCGCGCCCGGCGACCTCCGGCCCCGCGCCCGGTGACCTCCGGCCCCCCGCCCGGCGACCTCCGGCCCCGCGCCCGGCGACCTCCGGCCCCGCGCCCGGCGACCTCCGCGCCGCGCCCGGCGACCTCCGCGCCGCGCCCGACGACCTCCGCGCCGCGCCCGACGACTCTCGCGCGCCCGGCGACCTCCGCGCGGCCGACCGTCGGCGAGGCGAGGAGAGGCGGCGGCGACCTCAAGGGGCTGAGGAGCGGGGCGACCTCGGGGCTGGAGGCGGCGGGGCGACCTCAAGGGGCTGATGGAGGGGCGGCCCGCTGGAGCTCGAGGGAGGGGGCGGTCCGCCGGCACGGAGGAGGATGGAGGTGGCCGCGATTAGCGAGGGGCGCGAGAGAGGGATGGAAGTGGCCTGGCGATTAGCGAGCCGTTCCACCTCGTCCGGCCGATTTGCCCGGACGGGTGCGTTCCGCATCTGGGCCGAATATTCCCATTCGGGGAACGAGCTCGTTCCATCCTATCTGCGAACCGAACGCGAGAACGGCTCTCAGGAATGGAACCGTTCCATTCTGTTCCAGCTAATTCCACAACCGAACAGACCCTAAGATGTCGATATTTGTCTGTATTGCTAGAGTTTGGTATGTATTTGTGTGCTTGCAGTTTATAGCTTTAGATGGTTATTTGGAATCAACACAGGAAACTAGTGTGTCATTTAGTTTGCCTGTTGATCTCTTAGATATTGAATTTGGTTCACAGTGCTAGGACTTGTGCAGTTTTCAGTCTGTATGATTAATACTACTTTTCCTTGTCGCCAACAGTTATGTGCTGATGAAGTACGTCCTGACGTTGGCGAAGCTAGCCACCTTACCATTGTGGCGCTTGTCAATGCCATCGGGATTGCCGTCACCATGGGCATTGTTGACATGACTGAGACTAGTCATAGTGGGGAGTAACATAGTGGGGAGTAACATAGGGTAGTAACATGCACATGTTACTACTCTATGTTACTACCTTCATAGTGGAGAGTAACATATGTGTGATGTCATGCAAACTAATATTTATTATGTTGTAGACTCATGTTGTCTTGAAAAGTGTGAAGATGGTAACATAGCTACCACCTCAATCTCTTTCCTCATTTATTAGCAGCCACGTCACCAAAACGTCTCGATGCTACTAGTATGTTACTCCCACTATGAGCAGTCTGATGGTGGTATTGAGATGACATTTTCACCGGAATCTGGGAATGTGTCACCAGTTGCAGCCACCGTGTTGTACTTGCCTGGCACTACAATGTTTTGTATGAATCGTGAGTAGTATGTTGAGGTGCACACTCTGATGTGTATATGTCCTTACTATTGGGCTACAGCTACAAATGAAATGATGGCTGTTGGTTAATGTATATGAGCAAAGCTGACATTTTCATAGATTTTATGTTATGTTACTCCCGTGTTGCTGCTTGCTTGTTTGTTAAGAGTACAAAACAACATATTTTGGGGGCACCTTTAGCATAAACCACACTTTATCATCTACTAGGTGCCTAGGATCAACACAGCAACTCCTCATAAGTGATGAGTCATGATTGCCTGATTGGGCCAACGCTTCATCAGGTCCACGTCCCACGCACGCAAATACATGAACCGTCGCTGCAAGGTGGGCCCTTCTATTATGTGTGCGCGTATGTCGGACACGTACACACAACATTCGAATTGTTTAGAGACCTGGTACGTGGTACATGACGTGCCTAGTACTAGGCTAAACAAGAGTCAAACCAACGGACCCTACACATCAGACTCGCCGCGCGGGATCCAGTCCAACTGGCCGGGCTGGTTTACCTTGCGCGATCATGGATGCTCGCTCGATGATGTGATCCAGATCAGCAGGCGATCCCAACACATGGCGAACCAACGTCATGAATGGGCCGCGAGCTGGTGACCCACTTGCGATTTTTCATCTAGGACCAAGGATGACCGTGGCCAATCATGAACCATAGAAACTCTGCTTCGCGCTTCGCCTCTGGATCTCATGAGCGCCTCTGATCTATACCCCTCAAGTCTAACTAAAATGTGTTTGCACATACTTTTTCGTACAAATCAAACTTTGCAAATTTGACTAAAAAATGTAGAAAATAATACGAACATCTACGATACTACATGTATGTAATATGAAATAAATTTCGTCGTAATTACAATGGTATTAACTTTGTAATGTATATATTCATATTTTGATCACTATACCTTGTTAAACTTTATAATGTTTGACCGAAATTTATATGCAACCTATTTGGGCATGGTGGTACATTCTCTTGCGAGAAAATGAACTTCTACTTGACACTTGCTTGTATCTCCCGAGCACTAGTATCCTCGTTTAAAAAAATCGTATTCCGGGTCTTTGAAAATTCCGAAGAAATGTAGAACTACATATATACATCTAGTATGCCTGCCACAAGTTTCGTTTAGAAATAAATAAGGTGTAATCCCTTTATACATACACAATTTGTTTTGTTACACAAAATAGAACAATTTTATCGAAACTTTATAGAAATATATTGTAAGAAGGGGACCCAAGCCTACTAGACGCCTACGTGGACAAAATTCAAGCAAACTCAAGCCAAAACCCATGGACCAAGAAATTCATTAGGTGGACACCTTGTTGAGCTAGACCACCACGAGCCATGGCACGTCTCCACTCTTATCCACATCCCTCATGAGCTAGAACCACCATGAACCATGTCACGTCTCCTTCTTTGGAGAATCGAAGGAGAAGACCCTGATCTATATCTTTACCAAAGCGATTTGAATTTCCCCCTCATTCACTTGAGGGCCCCTTTGGCTACTGTTTCCTTTGGAAACCCTAGTTGTTGTTTACTTCATTGATAACTTGTTGTTGTGTTGTAACAACCTTGGGAGTCTCTAGTTCGGTTGTAGATGCGTGTCTCAAGAACCTTGTAAAGGTCTAGTTTTCACCTCGAGGAAATCCCTTAGTGGACAAGTGAGCTAGGCCTTCGTGGCGTTGCTCAGCGGAGAATAGGGTGAGGGATTTGTGGCGTTGGTTAGGCCTTCGTGACAACCACACTCCTCCAATGTAGACATACTTACCCTCAAAAGGAAGGAACTATGGGAACCATCCCTTGTGTCTCTGTGTGCTCCACTCTCGGTTACCTCTACCCTTTATTGCATTGTTGTATCTTGCTTAGTGGTATCTTGCTTAGTCGTGTAGCTTGTCATTTAGCTAAATTCACATTGTTGTATATCTAGAGAATTTACATTTGTGTCAAGCCTAAATTGAAAAAGAACTAAAAAATTGGTACCACCTATTCACCCCCACCCTCTAGGTGCGGCATACGATCCTTTCAGTTACACTTCATGCGCCTCTACGTAGCTCATGAACTCGTCTCCTGCTTGAAACTCAAATGTTTTAATACTCTACTTCATGCACCTGATGTTTGGTAATTGGTTGGTGATACGTCTCAAACGTATCTATAATTTCTTATGTTCCATGCTACTTTTATGATGATACTCACATGTTTTTGTTATCACCAGGATTTGACCAAGTCAGAGGTGGGCCGCGATCAAGATAGACTCGAGGAATATACATGGAAGAAAAAACGTGAATCGGCCTGTTATGCAAAGTTTGGGCTAGATTGCCCGTGTATCTGTATTATAGTAGATCGCATCTTAGAAGTTAGAGTTTGTCTCGTGCACGGTGGGGATTATTCCCACGTTAGAAAGTCCCCTGGACTATAAATATGTATCTAGGGTTTATGGAATAAACAACAACCAACGTTCAACCAACAAATCAATCTCGGCGCATCGCCAACTCCTTCGTCTCGAGGGTTTCTACCGGTAAGCATCATGCTGCCTAGATCGCATCTTGCGATCTAGGCAACAGAAGCTTTATGTTGTTCGTGCGTTGCTCGTACTGAAGCCTTTTTTATGGCGAGCAACGTAGCTATCTTAGATATGTTAGGGTTAGCATTGTTCTTCGTATTATATGCTATCGTAGTGCAACCCTTGCATATCTAGCCGCCTCACACCTATCTTAGGTGTGGGGGCGGCACCGCTTGATCATTATTTAGTAGATCCGATCCGTTACGGTTGCTCCTTGTTCTTCAAGGATTAGTTTAATATCTGCAATAGTTAGGCCTTACAAAGGGTTGGAGGATCCAGCGGCACGTAGGGTGTCGTTTGCTAGTCCTAGACAGGATGTTCCGGGGATCAACCTCGTGTTGGTTTTAGGCCTTGTCTAGGATCGGCTTACGATCACCGTGCGTGGCCGCGAGGCCCAATCGTGAGTAGGATGATCCGATTATGCGGTGAAAACCCTAAATCATCGTAGATTGCATTAGCTTTATCTTGATCAAGCAGGACCACCATATATTCGTGCACCTCGTACGAATCATGGGTGGATCGGCTCCTTGAGCCGATTCACAGGATAACCTGAGAGCCGATCGAGGCTCGTATTTAATGTTTACGTGTATGCCATGCGGGAAACTAAGCGAGACATCTCCATCACCTTCCGACCAGGTATAGGTCAGTGGCACGCCTGCATCAGCATCGGACGTGTGTACCGGAGGCTTTGCGGGCCGTCGCTCGGAGGGGGCCAGCCGCAGCCCTAAGTTGTTCCCGGCTCTTTGTGTTGCCCGCCGCTCGCCGGTGGGTTTCGACCGCAACACATTCTGGCACGCCCGGTGGGACGAGCTTCTTCATCAACCACATCGCCATCTACATCTGAGATGGCGGACGCACTCCGGTCACGTACGAGAGAGAGCTCAAGAAGAAGTATGACGAGGTCAAAGCCATCCTCGAAGCCGACCTCATCGGCTCTTTTCACAGAACCCGTTCACATGGCATCAGATGGAAGGGGTTCACGCCTGATGGTGCACTCGATGGGATAGACCTCTCTGCCCCGTCAGAAGAACGCACCAAGTCCCTGCGGCAGGAGATCAACTACTTGGTGGCTCACTCGCTACACCGCCACTCTGAGAACCTGGTAAACACGTTGGAGCGTGTCGCTCTTCGCGTGATCCAGGAGATCATGAGACACCAGTACTCGCCGTCAGGACCAGCTCTCGGGACGCATCAAGGAGAGTTGCCACTCCAGTCCCGTCCACCGCTGCCATTTGCGTTGGCAGCACCAGAAGTGCCGAATTCACGGCATTCGTCGTCTACAAGATCGGTGGTGACCCTAGTGACTGCCAATTCTTGCATGAGGCGCCTAAGGAGATCCCTCACGGGTACATGTGCACGTATGTGCCGCGTGTGGGCGCTCACAAACCAGGCCGCGACATCAGGGACTTCGGGAAAGTAGGAGGAACGTCAGCAACAGATCTGAGCAGACGTGGCTAACTAAATATGCCACCCCGACGAACCTCCAGAGCTCAGCTCCTGCAGTTGGCTCCGAGCTGGAAAAGCAAGCATGGCTGCTAAGTACGCCACCCGGCGAATCTTCGAGTTCAACTCCTGCAGCCCACGGCGGATCAGATCAGTACTATCTTGAGAGACCGTTCGGCATGGTGCCGAAAAGGAGGGCAATCGGCTATTCCAAGCCCCGACGAGTACGAGTTGATCCCGCTACCACCTAAATATCGGCTCCCTGATTTCTCCAAATTCAGTGGATCGGATGGTTCCAGCTCCATCGAGCATGTGAGCCGATATTTGGCAAAGCTAGGAACGGCCTCGGTGTCGGATCCACTACGCGTGAGGCTCTTCTCACAGTCCCTCACGGGATCGGCTTTCGGGTGGTACACCTCGTTGCCACCGGACTCGATCCGGACTTGGAGCGATTGAAGAACAGTTCCATATGCGGTACCACTCGAGCTTCCGAGTCGGCCTTGCCGATCTAGCACAAATACGTCGAAGCGTGGGCGTGACGAATACATCCAGCGCTTCGGGAATCTTAGGAACCGATGTTATTCGGTTCGTGTGGAAAAGGAAACGTCGAGTTGGCGTGGCGGGCCTTGCACCGCTCAAGGACATGGCCTCCCGCGAGACTACCCCTCAGCGCACATGGTTCAAACTGTCGGCATATGAACAGCGCCACCGGACTTGTACCGGGACAAATTCAAGCGTGCGTAATCCTGGTCGAGCGCAGAGGAAGACGAAGCTGCAGGGGATCAAGAGGTAGCAGTGGCTGAATGGACGCGGGGCAACCCCGTGTCCTGCAAATGGGTTAAGCCACCAGGTCCGCCCAGGGGTTTTGATTTTGACGTGACCAAAACGAGCAAATCTTCGACCTCCTACTCAAGGAGAAGCAGTTGAAGATACCCGAAGGTCTCAAATTCCCCACGGTACAAGAGCTGAACGGAAAGCCATACTGCAAATGGCATAACTCGCTCTCTCATGCCACCAACGACTGCAGGGTGTGGCGTCAGCAGATCCAAATGGCGATAGAACAAGGACGACTGATTTTCAACCAGTACGCCATGAAGGTCGACACCCAACCCTTCCCCGCCGTTAACATGGTGGAATGCACTTACCCTGAAGGTTGCCAGCCAGGATCCTCGTTCAGCATCAACATGGTAGGACTTGGAAACCACGCTGGCAAGGATGGAGACGAGGGCAGCTGCTCTCGTAGCAAGGACACAGAGGAGGCCGCTCCATGCGATCGGCTCCGTCATGATGGCAAGCGCTACGTCACAGAGGGAGAAGTGAAGAACATAAGATATCAGCGACCCCTCTCTGATCACCTCCTCAACAAGTATGTGAGTCAGTATGACCAACGCCGACGATCCAGTGATGAAGATGAAAGAGATCGTCTGGCTAGAGAAGCCAGAAGACATCGTCGGCATGATCGCGATGAGGAGGAGTACGAGCACCGTGCCAAGGAAAAGACAAGGGAGCAAGGCGACGAGGACAGGCACTGGGACTGTCCCTTCTTCAGACACTGCTGGGATTCAGGAATGAGCCGATTGCCCACAATCGGCAATTGCCCAGAATGCAACCAGAAGAAGAAGGAGGCAGCCAATGTGTCCGTGTTCAAACGTCTAGGACCTCTCCCAACACAAAGCAAACGCGCTGAGTCCCCTCGTTTGGAAGTTCTCGAGGATTCAGAGGACGAGGGAGAAGAAGAAGAAGACATGTACCACCGTCCAAGGTGGTGCCCTGACGGACTCAGCCGTTCCCAAAAGCGCAGGGTTCAGCGATTGCGCGGCTTGGAGGAAGCCGAAAGGTTATACCTGCATACGCTAAGGAAGGCGCGACCTGATCTGGCTGCGAAAGTTCAGCGGACCCTGGATAAAGAGGGTCGACCACGGAAAATGGAGTGGCGCCCCAAGCAAAGGAGAGCCGATGATGATACATCGGCTGGCACAAATATGGTGTTCATCCTTCCTTCGGAGGTTAGCATTCCAGGTTTAAACGATACACTCAAGGTGGACGGCAGCGAGTGCATCGCCATGACAAAGGACGAGGTTGGGATGGTCTTGTCCACCGGCCTGGCCGGGTAGCAAGGACAAACCAATGAGCAAACGTGGCAAGGCTGATCCTTGTGATTGGCCCCAAAAAATCGATGAGGGAAAATTACGAGACCTTCATTGAACGTTTCGATCAATATGGAGGCCGATTTTCAGCAATCGGCCAAAATTATCTTCACCACAGGTTCTGCTTACGTTCAGCATTGATCTATTGGGCAGCGGTCACGTCGGCGGATGAGAGTCAACACGAATCCTAGCGGAGCCGACGTGCAAATACAGTGCCTTGGCTAACCACAAAGCCGATATCTGCAGTCACCTGGCAGATTCGGCTCGGGGGGCATCTAATCAGATGAACAGGTGCAGATGAACCTGTGTGCAGTAAAACATTGGGGGCCGATAGAAAAATCGGCCCCGTAAAAAAAAAACTCTAGCCGATGCAAGGACATCGACTTTAGAATGAAAGGAGGTACAGCTGATATAAGCAGAAGCCCGATGGAGCAGTTGTTGAGTTACAAGGAGAGGCTCTGCTGGATAATTTCCTTCTCAAGACTTCCAACTCCTTCTGCAAAGTGTCCAAGTTCAGCAGTACCAATGCAAGCATACAGATCGAGAGGCTCGGGGGGCAGCTTGCCCTGAAATATCTTTGCTCTGGAGAGCCGATTTATTTGGAATCGGCTGGTTCTGCATTATAACTTGGAAACCGATGGCGACGCATTTGGCTCGCTTCGGATGAGGCTTGGGGGGCAACTCGCCTGAGAGGTTCTTGGCTTTGGGAGCCGATTTTGTCAAAATCAGCTGGCTCTACATCGCGACTATTCTGAAGGATGGTAAGGATGGTGCTTTTGTTACAGAGTTATCAGTTTCAGCATCCAAGCTGATTCAGCAACAGTTCCGGGTCTCTCTTAAAAACGCCCGCTCAAGATCAAATCGTCGGTCTGCTGCAGCCGGCTGCACCCAAAGCTATCGTCATCGGCAGGGCTGGCTAACTTGGAAGGGTGACTGAATTGGCCTGTCTCGCAAATTGTCGTGAGAAACCAAGGCGTCGCCCCATCTGGTCATTAAGCATTGGTTAGGTTAACAACCGTCAAGGTCAGATGAGAAAAATCGGCTGAGTCAGCATAAAGAACATCGGCAAAGTCAAAGGGAATTTTTCATTGATAATAAGATTTCTTACAAAGAGAAGCCGATTGTTCGGCAAAAGGGACAGATTGCTACTGCTAATCCTAGGCTAGTAGGACCCTATTCTAAGGGCTGTTGCCGTCTTCGCCGTCGCTGGGGTAGCTGCCCTCATTGCTGTTGTCGACGAATCCCTCGGTGCTGCTACTGTGACCTTTGATGACCCACAAGTATAGGGGATCGCAACAGTCTTCGAGGGAAGTAAAACCCAATTTATTGATTCGACACAAGGGGAGACAAAGAACACTTGGAAGCCTTAACGGAGTTGTCAATTCAGCTGCACCAAACGACTTGCTCGCAAGAGTTTATCGGTAACAGTTTTATAGCGATAGTAGTGAAATAACAGCGAGTAACGAGACAGCAGTAGTGATTTTAGTAAACGGGATTAAAATACTGTAGGCACGGGGACGGATAACGGGCGTTGCATGGATGAGAGAAACTCATGTAACAATCATAGCAGGGCATTTGCAGATAATAATAAAACGGTGTCCAAGTACAAAGCAATCAATAGGCATGTGTTCCATATGTAGTCGTGCGTGCTCGCAATGAGAAACTTGCACAACATCTTTTGTCCTACCAGCCGGTGGGCCTCAAGGGAAACTACTGGATATTAAGGTACTCCTTTTAATAGAGTACCGGAGCAAAGCATTAACACTCCGTGAACACATGTGATCCTCACATCGCTACCATCCCCTCCGGTTGTCCCAATTCTTGTCACTTCGGGGCCATTGGTTCCGGACAGCGACATGTGTATACAACTTATAGGTAAGACCATAAACAATGAATATCTTGATGAAGCAATAACATGTTCAGATCTGAGATCATGGCACTCGGGCCCTAGTGACAAGCATTAAGCATAACAAGTTGCAACAATATCATCAAAGTACCAATTACGGACACTAGGCACTATGCCCTAACAATCTTATGCTATTACATGACCAATCTCATCCAATCCCTACCATCCCCTTCGGCCTACAGCGGGGGAATTACTCACACATGGATGGGGAAACATGGCTGGTTGATGTAGAGGCGTTGGCGGTGATGGCGGCGATGATCTCCTCCAATTCCCCGTCTGGCGGAGTGCCAGAACGGAGACTTCTGGCTCCCGCGACGGAGTTTCGCGATGTGGTGGCGTTCTGGAGGGTTTCTGGCGACTTCGACTTCTCCCCGTGCGTTTTTAGGTCGAGGCCGATAAATAGTCCGAAGGAGGGCGTCGGAGGCCGGCCGAGGGGCCACACCATGGGCCGCGCGGGCCCCCTGCCGCGCCGCCCTATGGTGTGGGGCCCTGGGCCTCCTGGTTTGTCCTTACGGCTCCGTCATTATTGCGGGAAAATAGGGCCTTATAAATTCCGAGGATTTTCCGAAAGTTGGATTCTGCACAAAAACGAGACTAGAGCAGTTCGCTGAAAGCGTTAGTCCATGTTAGTTGCATCCAAAATACACAAATTAGAGGCAAAACAATAGCAAAAGTGTTCGGGAAAGTAGATACGTTTTGGACGTATCAACTCCCCCAAGCTTAGCTTATTGCTTGTCCTCAAGCAATTCAGTTAACAACTGAGCGATAAAAGAACTTTCACGAACACATTTGCTCATATGATGTATATATTCTCATGCTATGGCTAATACTTAAGCAATTCATAATGAGATACATGCAAATAAGATCATCTAACAGCTATGTCAATCATGGAGAGGTACCAACAATTAATAATAAGCATCATGAATCATGTATATAAGCAGGATTGCAATGTTCATAAGAGAGTATGATAAAGTGGTATCTCGCTTGCCTGTATTTGGTTGGCAAAACATAAATGCCCGGGCACCTCCGGAGTTCATAGAAAGACTAGAAGTAGTGATTGTCAAAAGATAAATGCATCAAAGTTATACCACAATCAATCATATTTTGAGACAAGCATATTATACTAAGAATGACAGTTGTGCTCTCAAGATAGTGCTCAAAGAAATAATGGAGACACAACATAAAAGTAAAAGATTGACCCTTCGCAGAGGGAAGCAGGGATTAACATGCGCTAGAGCTTTTCATTTTTATAAAGACAGAGTAAAATTATTTTGAGAGGTGTTTGTTGTTGTCAACGAATGGTAATGGGTACACCAACTACCTCGCCAACCGGACTTTCAAGAGCGGCTCCCATGAATTATTGCATATTTATTTGGCACTCCTTCCAACCTTTCTTACACAAACCATGGCTAACCGAATCCTCGGGTGCCTGCCAACAATCTCATACCATGAAGGAGTGCCCTTTATTTTATTTTCATTATGATGATGACACTCCCCCAACCTTTGCTTACACAAGCCATGGCTAACCGAATCCTTCGGGTGCCGTCCAACAATCACAAACCATGGAGGAGTGTCTATTTAAGTTAATTAATTGGGACTGGGAATCCCATTGCCAGCTCTTTTTGCAAAATTATTGGATAAGCGGATGTGCCACTAGTCCATATGAGAGTCCGTCAAAAGTAAATGACAAGGTTGAAAGCTAAACACCACATACTTCCTCATGAGCTATGAAACATAAACACAAATTGAGAAGCATTTTGAAGGTTTTAAAGGTAGCGCATGAGAATTTACTTGGAATGGTTTGAAATACCATGCATAGGTATTTATGGTGGACACTCTGGAATAACTTGGTTTTCATGTGTTTGGAATCACGAGCAGCGTTCCCGCTCAGTACAAGTGAAGGCTAGCAATAGACTAGGGAACGACAAATCAAGAGAGCGATATTGTCATAATCATGCTTGCGGCAAAATAAATTAACGGAGGCATAAAAGTGATACAAGAACTCTGAAGCAATATAGATCATCGAGGCCTAATTGACTTTTTGTTCAGTCATATGCATGCGTGAGCATGTGCCAAGTCGATATAAATGAATTATTCAGAGGAGGATACCACAATGCCATACTTACTTATGAATAAAACAATGCAAGCAAACATCCATGACATGCTACTCATATTAATAAATTGGAGCTAAACATGAGAGATCATGAACTACTAGACTTTCTCAAATAACATATACCTCACATGAAACAACTAAGCATGCTCACATGGATGAGTATATGTACAAAAATGAAAACAAATAGAGTTCATACCAGCCTCTCACCACAATCAGATTGTCGTAGATCATCATTATTGCCTTTTCACTTGTGCAGCTTGGATAATATGAAATGAAAACCACGCTCCAGCCACCGAAGACCATTGAACTCATAATGAACTTTACAAACCAAAGAAGAACAGCAAATATTTTTGGTGTTTTCGAATTGCAAATAAGAACAAAAGGAAACAAGCAAACAAAGCAAAATCTTTTTGGGTTTTCTTATAGCAAACTGGCAATAGCAAATAAAGCGAACCAAATGCAAGAAACCAAAGCAAACAAATGGTGAAGAGAAACAATAGAAATATTTTTGGTCTTTTTGTGTTTTGGGAAAGAAACAAAGCGAAAACAAGAAATAGCAAACTAAAAGAAACACATAACAACAGGATGACAGAAATCTGCCAAAACCTGACAGCAGTACAGAAATCGATTTTTACAAAAATCTTACGTTGCTCAGATCGAAAAGTGTTCAACTAATGAAAGTTAGATAACAACCTGGGAACCTGCACAAAAATTGGCAGCTCAAAATGACGCTCTGGCTATTTTTGAGAATTTTTACGGTAACGTTCCAGAATCTGTTTTCAGGCAGCACTTCCCCAAATATCATCTTCCTCTCATTAGAAAACCACTCAAACGAACAAAACAAGTATGTGCAAGTATCCAGCAACCATAATATGCAAAGAATAAGTGATGCCGGTATACCTCCCCCCAAGCTTAGGCTTTTGGCCTAAGTGGAGTTCAACCCCAACGAGGGTCGTTGTTCCTCGCCGGTGGGTAGTCCATGGAGTAGTCATAGTAAAGCTCCTGTGCAGAAGAAAAGCGTGGAGGCTCCGCATATCCACCATGTTGATGCGAGGAACTTGCTGCATCGGATGATGAGTCGAGGTGCTCCTCGACCTCTATGTCGTCTCTTGCATGATGGCCTCCTCTCTCTATGTGTGCATCCAGTGCACCTTCTGTGACCGACCAATCTCCCCTGGAATCAAGGTTAGACAGAACAGGCGCAGGCAATCTTACTAATTTCTCAGTTTTCTTAGTTATTCTCCAGACTTTCTTATAAAATATCATCTTGTAATACAGGTTACCCAAGTTGGAGGAATCAGAAACAAATTCATGTTTAATCATAGAGGCTATGTCAAGTTTTTCTATGGGGAATGGAATATCAAAATGATGAGGTTCTACATTATGAAAAGATAGTAAACGAGAGGCGATGAGACCTCCACAAATTCCACCTTTCTCACGGTTAGTAGCAAGTCTATAGGCTATCAATGCCCCCAAATTATAAGTCCTACTATTTTGCAGTGCCGCAGCTAGAAAAGCCAAATCCGGGATAGAAAGTTTACCACCAATCCTTTTAGCAAGAACGCATTTGGTAATAAAATAGGCAAAGTAGCGGATAGCCGGGAGCTGAATACTAGTGATTTTACCACTATCACCTGAGAAACTCCTTCCATCGCAAATCATCTTGTAGAGATCCGAGAGTTCTTGCGGCGATCCCCTTATCTTCTCGCATGACCCCCATTGCGGTACTCTAATTGCTGCACAAAAAGCACTAAATGGCAAGTTGACAGCTTTATTGTAAATTTTATACTGGACCATGGGGTTAGATCGCGACCAATTGAACTTGAAGTCCTGCACAAAAGACATAGTTAATTTTACATATTGTCTTGGCTCTCCTTCAACAAAGTCACTCAGCCCTGCACGAGAAATTAGAGTTTGAACATCTTCAAATATCCCCGCGCTTCTCATGAAATCCGCGCACGGGTAGTAAGAGGGGTATACTCCCTCTTCACGATTGACTATCATAACTTGTTGGACTTCCAATTCTTGCTGGTTCAAGTGATATCTATTCCACTCCATTTTCTGAAATTTCAACAAACAATATAAAAATTTGATTTGGTGACATATAATTGAGGGAAACTACCATAGGAACTTGCTAGAGTACTAATCATACATCAAAACTAGTTTCTACCACTTAGAACAAGCATGCAAGCTCACTAAACATGTTACCTACAACAGCAAAATATTCAAGATATACTCAACCAAACAAAATTCTACTTGGATGGGTGGAGGAGTCACATACCGAAGAGCAAATGTGCCAAATTTCAGACAGAAATCTGGGCTGAGCAAAGAGATCGAAAAATCTGGAGCTCTGGAGCAAAAACGCGAGAGAGAGGAACTTGGTACGAGTTTTTTCGAGAGAGAGAAGATGCTGGGAGGAAGGGATGACAAAGTGGGGCAAAGGGGGGCCCACACCACATGGTGCGCGGCCACCTCCTTGGTGCCGGCCTGTGGTTTGGCGCCCTGCCCCACAGGTCATCCTCTGGTGCTCCCAGGTGCCTCGTCGAAAAATAGGACCAACGGTATAATTTTTGTGAATTTTTGAAAACTTTGAAAAACGCACATTTCTGGGTATTTAGTTTATTATTACTGGCCAGGAAATTTTTGAAATCTTCAAATAACTAAAGAACTTTGCAAATTAAAAATGCTACAGCAACTAGAGCAAATGGAGGAAGAAAGAGATGTTGTTTACCCTCTCTATGCATGTAAAATGTATTCGTTAACAAGGTTGATCAAGTCTTGTCACCAAATAACTTTTTCATAGCATAAGAAGAAATAAACCTCAAATCAATCATGTTACCTTGAATTGTATTGATATGGATCCAATCACGAGAGTTTGATATTCTTCCTTAGGCTCATATATAGGACAATCAATAGTTCCCACTTTGATAGTTCTCACATTAGAAATAGTATTAACTCCACACGCTTTCTCGATCCTCTTGGGAAAATAAACGGTATGCTCCCTATCATCAACATTGAAAGTAACCTTTCCTTTATTGCAATCAATAACAGCCCCTGCGGTGTTAAGAAAAGGTCTCCCAAGAATAATAGACATATTATCATCTTCAGGCATTTCCAACACAACAAAATCAGTTAATATCAAGCATTAGTAGTAACTTGAACAGGAACATTCTCACATATACCAACAGGAATAGCAGTAGATTTATCAGCCATTTGCAAAGATATATCAGTAGGTATCAACTTATCTAAGTAAAGTCTCTTATAAAGAGAAAAAGGCATAACACTAACACCGGCTCCCAAATCACATAGAGCAGTTTTAACATAATTATTCTTGATAGAACAAGGAATAGTAGGTATACCTGGGTCGCCCAACTTCTTTGGAATTTTGCCATTGAAAGAGTAATTAGCAAGCATAGTGGAAATTTCCTCATTGGGGATTTTCCTTTTGTTAGTAACAATATCTTTCATATACTTTGAATAAGGAGGCAATTTAATAGCATCAGTCAAAGGGATTTGCAAGAATAAAGGTTTCATCCAATCGCAGAATTTATTATAGTGTTCTTCTTCCTTTGATTTTAGTTTCTTAGCAGGAAAAGGCATTTGCTTTTGCACCCAAGGTTCTCTTTCATTACCATGTTTCTCAGCAATAAAATCTTCTTTAGTGTACTTTTTATTTTTAGCATGCTTTTTAGGTTCTTCTTCAACCTCTTCTTTATCAGGAGTATCATTCTTATCATTATCTTTATCATGTTCATTACCACTTTCAGTTTCAGCATCAGAAATAGAAATACTATTAGGATCATTAACAGGTTCAGAGGATTCTACAACATTTTTATGTTTCTTCTTCTTTTTCTTCCTAGAATGAGCACTAGGTTCAATGCGTTGAGAATCTTGTTCAATTCTTTTGGGATGCCCTTCAGGATATAGAGGATCCTGGGTAGAGACACCACCTCTAGTTGTTACTTCATAAGCATGTTTCTCTTTAGAATTATTCCCCAACAAGTCATTTTGCACTTTAGTGAGTTGATCAATTTGAGTTTGAATCATTTGAAAATGTTTAACAAGCATCTTAACATCATTGGAGGTTCTCTCCACAATATCATGCAATTCACTAATAGCTCGAGAATTTTCCATTAAATGATTCTCTACTCTCATATTAAAATTTTCTTGCTTAACAATATAATTATCAAACTCATCTAAGCATTGTGCAGGAGGTTTCGAATACGGAATATCTTCCCTAGTAAAGCGTTGAAGGGAGTTTACCTCATGGATGAAGGGGGAATTATCTCACATATATCTTCTATGGGAGGTAGATTCTTCACATCTTCAGATTTAATACCTTTCTCCTTGAGAGACTTCTTGGCTTCCCTCATATCTTCATCATTCAATTTAATTAAACCCCTCTTCTTCAATATTGGCGTTGGAGTTGGTTCAGGCGTAGTCCAATCATCATGATTCCGGCTTATTTTAGCCAATAATTCTTCAGCGTCGTCTGGAGTTCTTTTCCTGAAAACACAACCAGCACAACTATCCAGGTATGCCCTAGACTCAATGGTTAGTCCACTATAAAATATATCAAGTAAATCATGCTTTTCAGATCATGCTCAGGCCGAGCTCTAATAAGAGAGCAAAATCTCGCCCAAGCCTCAGGCAATTTCTCTTCATCTCCCTGGTCAAAATTATAAATTCTCTGCAAAGCAATATGTTGAGCACTAGCAGGAAAGTATTTGCGGAAGAAAACATCAAGCAGTTCTTTTGGACTTCTAATAGAATTAGGTGGCAAATTATTATACCAAGTTTTAGCGTCATCCTTTAATGAGAATGGAAATATTTTAGCAACAAAGTAAGTACGCATCTTGACATCATCAGAAAACAAGCTACTTAGAGTAGATAACTCAGTCATGTGTTCAACAGCACTTTCTTTTTCAGTACCACAAAAGGGTGTTTTCTCAACAATAGCTATATGAGATAGATCAAGAGAAAAATCATAATCTTTATCCCTAATGTTTATAGGAGATGTGGCAAATTTAGGATCAGGAGACAGTTTATATCTAACGCATGTTCTGCAAGCAACTTTTTAATTTTTCTTGCATCAGTAGTAGCATTGCATTTTTCAATAAAATCATCATTAAGCTCCACATAATCTTCCTCAGGATCATCACTAAAATAATCAAGTTCAGGTGAACTAACAGGTGTAGTAGCATTAGGAGTTTCAGTATTTTTAATTTGTCTAGACCTAGCAATTGTAGCATCTAGAAAGGATCCCAATGAACCACTATCATCAAGCACAGAAACATTATCAATATTATGAGAGTTTTCAGATTCAGCAGAAGTACCAGCATGTGAAGCATGCGGCGGTGAAACAAGTTTATCAATCACAGATGGTGAATCAAGAGCAGCGAGGTATTCAGAATTGTACCTTTTCTTGTAGTGGATGGTAATATGGCGATCTTAGTATCGCGAGGTTTACCCATGATGGAGAATTTGCAGCGAACAATATTAATCCAAGTGAACTTCCAAATAAAGCTATGCTCCCCGGCAACGGCGCAGAAAATAGTCTTGATGACCCACAAGTATAGGGGATCGCAACTTCGAGGGAAGTAAAACCCAATTTATTGATTCGACACAAGAGACAAAGAACAAAGCCTTAACAGCGGAGTTGTCAATTCAGCTGCACTGGAAACAGACTTGCTCGCAAGAGTTTATCGTAGTAACAGTTTTATAGCAGTAGCGAGTAGTGAAATAACAGCAGAGTAACAGAGACAGCAGTAGTGATTTTAGTAAACAGCACGATTAAAATACTGTAGGCACGGGGACGGATAACGGGCGTTGCATGGATGAGAGAAACTCATGTAACAATCATAGCAGGGCATTTGCAGATAATAATAAAACGGTGTCCAAGTACAAAGCAATCAATAGGCATGTGTTCCATATGTAGTCGTGCGTGCTCGCAATGAGAAACTTGCACAACATCTTTTGTCCTACCAGCCGGTGGCAGCCGGGCCTCAAGGGAAACTACTGGATATTAAGGTACTCCTTTTAATAGAGTACCGGAGCAAAGCATTAACACTCCGTGAACACATGTGATCCTCACATCGCTACCATCCCCTCCGGTTGTCCCAATTCTTGTCACTTCGGGGCCATTGGTTCCGGACAGCGACATGTGTATACAACTTATAGGTAAGACCATAAACAATGAATATCTTGATGAAGCAATAACATGTTCAGATCTGAGATCATGGCACTCGGGCCCTAGTGACAAGCATTAAGCATAACAAGTTGCAACAATATCATCAAAGTACCAATTACGGACACTAGGCACTATGCCCTAACAATCTTATGCTATTACATGACCAATCTCATCCAATCCCTACCATCCCCTTTGGCCTACAGCGGGGAATTACTCACACATGGATGGGGAAACATGGCTGGTTGATGTAGAGGCGTTGGCGGTGATGGCGGCGATGATCTCCTCCAATTCCCCGTCCGGCGAGTGCCGGAACGGAGACTTCGGCTCCCGCGACGGAGTTTCGCGATGTGGCGGCGTTCTGGAGGGTTTGGCGACTTCGACTTCTTCCGTGCGTTTTAGGTCGAGGCCGATAAATAGTCCGAAGGAGGGCGTCGGAGGCCGGCCGAGGGGGCCACACCACGGGCCGCGCGGGCCCCCACGCCGCCCTATGGTGTGGGGCCCTCGGGCCTCCACCTGGTTTGTCCTTCTGGCTCCGTCATTATTCTGGGAAAATAGGGCCTTCGCATAAATTCGAGGATTTTCCCGAAAGTTGGATTTCTGCACAAAAACGAGACACAGAGCGATTCTGCTGAAAACAGCGTTAGTCCGTGTTAGTTGCATCCAAAATACACAAATTAGAGGCAAAACAATAGCAAAAGTGTTCGGGAAAGTAGATACGTTTTGGACGTATCAACCTTCAGCGGAGGCTTCTTCCTCGTCATCATCATTGTCCTCGTCTGACCAAGCCCAGCCCCGGATGCGTTTCGCCGGCGGTTCGTCGGAGGAGGTGTCGTCCTCCTGTTCCTTCTTCATGTCGGAGGAGATGTCTTCGTCTTCGACATCCTCTTCTTCTCTTTTGGTGACGGATGTGAATTTACCCCGGAAGGGAGGGTCGTCGTCGTTGCTCTCCGCCTCCAGTGCTCCATCAACCAGGTACCGGAGGTCGTCTTCCCCGTCGGTTAGGGGCATGGCCCCATCTGACCAGACGAGGTCCTCACCCTCTGGCACGAAATCGAAGTCCCACTCCTGCTTGTCCCAACGCTTGGGAGCACGCCGGTTGTACGCCTCCATCTGGTCGTGCTCTGGAATCGACTCGCTTGAGGAAGAGGATTGGAGAGAAACGGAAGAAGAGGAAGAAGACGACATGGCTATGATAGGAGGGGGTTTTTTGATGCCGATAGCTAGAACAGAGGAAGGAGATGAAGAGGGCTAATCGATCGGCACGGATAAATAATGAGAAGCCTGGTGGAGATTTAATGCCATTGCAGTTTCCGAGGAGGTGATGCTAAAGCTATCGAATTGCAGAGAAGCTGAGAAGACAGGACATCATGATGAAGGATGCTGCAACGGTTCTGCTCTGCCACGACATGACCCTTCGAAGGAAAAACAGAGTGGTTTTGAAATTATCATTACCAAAACCAGGGGGGCATGTGTTATCACCAGGATTTGACCAAGTCAGAGGTGGGCCGCGATCAAGATAGACTCGAGGAATATACATGGAAGAAAAAACGTGAATCGGCCTGTTATGCAAAGTTTGGGCTAGATTGCCCGTGTATCTGTATTATAGTAGATCGCATCTTAGAAGTTAGAGTTTGTCTCGTGCACGGTGGGGATTATTCCCACGTTAGAAAGTCCCCTGGACTATAAATATGTATCTAGGGTTTATGGAATAAACAACAACCAACGTTCAACCAACAAATCAATCTCGGCGCATCGCCAACTCCTTCGTCTCGAGGGTTTCTACCGGTAAGCATCATGCTTCGATCTTCTTAGCAGAAGCTTTATGTTGTTCGTGCGTTGCTCGTACTGAAGCCTTTTTGATGGCGAGCAACGTAGCTATCTTAGATATGTTAGGGTTAGCATTGTTCTTCGTATTATATGCTATCGTAGTGCAACCCTTGCATATCTAGCCGCCCTCACACCTATCTTAGGTGTGGGGGCGGCACCCCGCTTGATCATTATTTAGTAGATCCGATCCGTTACGGTTGCTCCTTGTTCTTCAAGGATTAGTTTAATATCTGCAATAGTTAGGCCTTACAAAGGGTTGGAGGATCCAGCGGCACGTAGGGTGTCGTTTGCTAGTCCTAGACAGGATGTTCCGGGGATCAACCTCGTGTTGGTTTTTAGGCCTTGTCTAGGATCGGCTTACGATCACCGTGCGTGGCCGCGGGGCCCAATCGTGAGTAGGATGATCCGATTATGCGGTGAAAACCCTAAATCGTCGTAGATTGCATTAGCTTTATCTTGATCAAGCGGGACCACCATATATTCGTGCACCTCGTACGAATCATGGGTGGATCGGCTCCTTGAGCCGATTCACGGGATAACCTGAGAGCCGATCGAGGCTCGTATTTAATGTTTACGTGTATGCCATGCAGGAAACTAAGCGAGGCATCTCCATCACCTTCCGACCAGGTATAGGTCAGGTGGCACCTTGCATCGGCATCGGACGTGTGTACCGAGAGCTTTGCGGGCCGTCGCTCGGAGGGACCAGGGCCAGCCGCAGCCCTAAGTTGTTCCTGGCTCTACTGTGTTGCCCGTCGCTGCTCGCCGGTAGGTTTCGACCGCAACAGTTTTATACACACTTTATGTCATTATTACGCATTTTCTGGCACTAACCTATTAACGAGATGCCGAAGAGCCAGTTGTTGTTTTCTGCTGTTTTTGGTTTTGAGAAATCCTACAAAGGAAATATTCTCGGAATTGGGCGAAATCAACGCCCGGGGTCTTATTTTCACGGAGGAGAAGACCGAAGGGGATACGAAGTGGGGCGACGAGGCGCCCAGACCATAGGGCCACGCGGCCAAGGGTGGGCCCACGCCGCCCTATGGTGTGGGGCCCTCGTGCCTCCACCGACGCTGCCCTTCCGCCTATTTATTCCCTCCGTCGCGAAAACCCTTTTACCGAGAGCCACGATACGGAAAACCTTCCAGAGACGCCGCCGCCGCCAATCCCATCTCGGGGGATTCAGGAGATCGCCTCCGCACCACTTCGGAGAGGGAATCATCTCCCGGAGGTCTCTACATCACCATGATCGCCTCCGGACTGATGTGTGAGTAGTTCACCCCTGGACTATGGGTCATAGAAGTAGCTAGATGGTTGTCTTCTCCTCATTGTGCTATCATGTTAGATCTTGTGAGCTGCCTATCATGATCAAGATCATCTATTTGTAATGCTACATGTTGTGTTTGTTGGGATCCGATGAATTTGGAATACTATGTCAAGTTGATTATCAATCTATCATATATGTTGTTTATGATCTTGCATGCTCTCCGTTGCTAGTAGAGGCTCTGGCCAAGTTGATACTTGTAACTCCAAGAGGGAGTATTTATGCTCGATAGTGGATTCATGCCTCCATTAAATCTGAGACAGTGACAGAAAGTTCTAAGGTTGTGGATGTGCTGTTGCCATTAGGGATAAAACTTCAATGCTTTGTCTAAGGATATTTGTGTTGATTACATTACGCACCATACTTAATGCAATTGTCTGTTGTTTGCAACTTAATACTGGAAGGGGTGCGGATGCTAACCCGAAGGTGGACTTTTTAGGCATAGATGCATGCTGGATAGCGGTCTATGTACTTTGTCGTAATGCCCGATTAAATCTCATAGTAGTCATCATCATATGTATATGCATTGTTATGCCCTCTTTATTTGTCAATTGCCCAACTGTAATTTATTCACCCAACATGCTCTTTTTCTGGCGCCGTTGCCGGGGAGATCAAGACACGCTGCAAGGGGAGTCTCCCACTTCCAATCTCTTTACTTTGTTTTGTCTTGCTTTACTTTACTTTATTTACTGCTTTGTTTGTTTCCTCTATATCAAAAATACAAAAAAATTAGTTACTTGCTTTACTTTATTTACTGTCTTGTTTGCGTTCTCCATATTAAAAACACAAAAAAATTAGTTACTTGCATTTATTTTATTTAGTTTGCTTTATTTACTATTGCTAAAATGGGTACTCCTGAGAATACTAAGTTGTGTGACTTCACTAGCAGAAATAATAATGATTTCCTATGCACACCTATTGCTCCACCTGCTACTACAGCAGAATTTTTTGAAATTAAACCTGCTTTACTCAATCTTGTTATGAGAGAGCAATTTTCTGGTGTTAGTTCTGATGATGCTGCTGCCCATCTTAATAATTTTGTTGAACTTTGTGAAATGCAAAAGTATAAGGATGTAGATGGAGATATTATAAAATTGAAATTGTTTCCTTTCTCCTTAAGAGGAAGAGCTAAAGATTGGTTGCTATCTTTGCATAAGAATAGTATTGATTCATGGACTAAATGTAAGGATGCTTTCATTGGTAGATATTATCCTCCTGCTAAAATTATATCTTTGAGAAGTAGCATAATGAATTTTAAGCAATTGGATAATGAGCATGTTGCTCAAGCATGGGAAAGAATGAAATCTTTGGTTAAGAATTGCCCTACCCATGGACTGACTACTTGGATGATCATCCAAACCTTTTATGCAGGACTGAATTTCTCTTCGTGGAACCTATTGGATTCAGCTGCTGGAGGTACTTTTATGTCCTTCACTCTAGGCGCCGCAACAAAACTTCTTGATGATATGATGATTAATTACTCTGAATGGCACACTGAAAGGGCTCCACAAGGTAAGAAGGTAAATTCTGTTGAAGAAACCTCCTCCTTGAGTGATAAGATTGATGCTATTATGTCTATGCTTGTTAATGGTAGATCTAATGTTGATCCTAATAATGTTCCTTTAGCCTCATTGGTTGCTCAAGAAGAGCATGTTGATGTGAACTACATTAAAAATAATAATTTCAACAACAATGCTTATAGGAATAATTCTGGTAACAACTATAGGCCATATCCTTCTAATAATAGTAATGGTTATGGTAATTCTTACAACAATAATAGGAGTGTACCCTCTGGTCTTGAAGCTATGCTTAAAGAATTTATTAGTACACAAACTGCTTTTAACAAATCTGTTGAAGAAAAGCTTGGTAAAATTGATATTCTTGCTTCTAAAGTTGATAGTCTTGCTGCTGATGTTGATCTTTTAAAATTTAAAGTTATGCCTAATGAAACTAAAGATATTAAGTCATTTGCTACAGCAAACGCTATCCAAGTTCGAATTAATGAGAATATTAGATTGATGGCTGAATTGCATGCTAGGTGGGAAAAAAGAAGAAAAATTTGCTAAAGAGAATAATGTAGCCAAAGTTTGGACTATTACCACCACTAGTAATGCTAATGCTTCACATGTTGCTACACCTCCTACTATCAATGGTAAAATAATTGGTGTTGGCAATGTTTCTACTCCTAATGCAAAGCGTGCAAAACTGCCTGAAGAAACTGCTTGTGATAAAACTGCTGAAATTTTTCAGAACATTGAGGACAATGATCCCATTGCTTTAGATCATAATGGTTTAGATTTTGATGATTGTCACATCTCTGAAGTTATTAAGTTCTTACAAAAACTTGCTAGAAGTCCTAATGCTAGTGCTATAAATTTGGCCTTTACAAAACATATTACAAATGCTCTCATTAAAGCTAGAGAAGAGAAATTAAAACTTGAAACCTCTATTCCTAGGAAGTTGGAAGATGGTTGGGAGCCCATCATTAAGGTGAAGGTCAATGATTTTGATTGTAATGCGTTATGTGATCTTGGTGCAAGTATTTCTATTATGCCTAAGAAAATCTATAATATGCTTGACTTGCCAACATTGAAAAATTGTTATTTGGATGTTAATCTTGCTGATAATTCTATAAAGAAACCATTGGGAAGGATTGATAATGTTTGCATTACGGTTAACAATAACCTTGTCCCCGTTGATTTTGTTGTCTTGGATATTGAATGCAATGCATCTTGTCCCATTATTTTGGGAAGACCTTTTCTTCAACTGTTGGTGCTATTATTGATATGAAGGAAGGTAATATTAAATATCAATTTCCTCTCAAGAAAGGTATGGAACACTTCCCTAGAAAGAGAATGAAGTTACCTTTTGATTCTATCATTAGAACAAATTATGATGTTGATGCTTCATCTCTTGATAATACTTGATTCACACTTTCTGCGCCTAGCTGAAAGGCGTTAAGAAAAGCGCTTATGTGAGACAATCCATTATTTTACTTCTGCACTTTTGTTTTATATTTGAGTCTTGGAATTTGTTACTACTGTAGCAACCTCTCCTTATCTTTATTTTATTGCATTGTTGTGCCAAGTAAAGTCTTTGATAGTAAAGATGATACTAGATTTGGATTACTGCGCAGAAACAGATTTCTTACTGTCACGAATTTGAGCAGCCCCCTCTGTAGGTAACTCAGAAAAATCTGCCAATTTACGTGCGTGATCCTCAAATATGTACGCAACTTTCATTCAATTTGAGCTTTTTCATCTGAGAAAGTTAAGTGCCCCAGAAAAAATCGTCTTTACGGACTGTTCTGTTTTGACAGATTCTGCCTTTTATTTCGCATTGCCTGTTTTGCTATGTTTGATGGATTTCTTTGTTCCATTAACTTTCAGTAGCTTTGTGCAATGTCCAGAAGTGTTAAGAATGATTATGTCACCTCTTAATGTGTGAATTTTTGATTATGCACTAACCCTCTAATGAGTTTGTTTTGAGTTTGGTGTGGAGGAAGTTTTCAAGGATCAAGAGAGGAGGATGATACAATATGATCAAGGAGAGTGAAAACTCTAAGCTTTGGGATGCCCCCGTGGTTCATCCCTGCATATTTCAAGAAGAGTCAAGCATCTAAGCTTGGGGATGACCAAGGCATCCCCTTCTTCATCGACAACTTATCAGGTCACCTCTAGTGAAACTATATTTTTATTCCGTCACATCTTATGTGCTTTACTTGGAGCGTTTGTATGTTTTTATTTTTTGTTTGTGTTTGAATAAAATCGGATCCTAGCATTCTTTCTGTGGGAGAGAGACACGCTCCGCTGTTGCATATGAACATATGTGTTCTTAGCTTTACTCTTAATGTTCATGGCGAAGGTTGAAACTGCTTCGTTCATTGTTATATGGTTGGAAACAGAAAATGCTGCATGTGGTAATTGGTATAATGTCTTGAATAATTTGATACTTGGCAATTGTTGTGCTCAAATAGATCATGTTTAAGCTCTTGCATCATGTACTTTGCACCTATTAATGAAGAACTACCATAGAGCTTGTTGAAATTTGGTTTGCATGATTGGTCTCTCTAAAGTCTAGATATTTTCTGGTGAGGTGTTTGAACAACAAGGAAGACAGTGTAGAGTCTTATAATGCTTACAATATGTTCTTATGTAAGTTTTACTGTACCGGTTCATACTTGTGTTTGCTTCAAACAACCTTGCTAGCCTAAGCCTTGTATTGAGAGGGATTACTTCTCGTGCATCCAAAATCCTTGAGCCAAAAACTATGCCATTTGTGTCCATCATACCTACCTACTACATGGTATTTCTCTGCCATTCCAAAGTAAATTGCTTGAGTGCTACCTTTAAAATTTCATTCCTTTGTCTTTGCAATATATAGCTCATGGGAAAAATAGCCTTAAAAACTATTGTGATAAAGAATATGTCGCTTATGTATCTTATCTCTTATAAGTTGCTTGTTGAGCGGTAACCATGTTTCTGGGGACGCCATCAACTATTTCACCTTTGTTGAATATCATGTGAGTTGCTATGCATGTTCGTCTTGTCTGAAATAAGGGTGATTTATCATGATCAAATGGTTTGAGTATGCATATTGTTAGAGAAGAACATTGGGCCGCTAACTAAAGCCATGAATCATGGTGGAAGTTTCAGTTTGGACAACAATCCTCAATCTCTTATGAGAATATTATCTGTTGTTGAATGCTTATGCATTAAAGAGGAGTCCATTATCTGTTTTCTATGTTGTCCCGGTATGGATGTCTAAGTTGAGAATAATCAAAAGCGAGAGAAATCCAATGCGAACTTTCTCCTTAGACCTTTGTACAGGCGGCATAGAGGTACCCCTTTGTGACACTTGGTTGAAACATATGCTATGCAATGATAATCCATGTAAATCCAAGCTAATTAGGACAAGGTGCGAGAACTATTGGTAATCTATGCATGAGGCTTGCAACTTATAAGATGTCTTATGCATAACACATATGAATTATTACTACCGTTGACAAAATTGTTTCTATATTTTGAAAATAAAAGCTCTAACACAAATATAGCAATCCATGCTTCCCTCTGCGAAGGGCCTTTCTTTTACTTTATGTTGAGTCAATTTACCTACTTCTTTCTATCTCAGAAGCAAACATTTGTGTCAACTGTGTGCATTGATTCCTACATACTTGCTTATTTGCATTCATCATATTACTTTGTGTTGACAATTATCCATGAGATATACATGTTGAAGTAGAAAGCAACTGTTGAAACTTATATCTTCCTTTGTGTTGCTTCAAAACTTTCTACTAAGAATCTATTGCTTTATGAGTTAACTCCTATGCAAGTCTTATTGATGCTTGTCTTGAAAGTACTATTCATGAAAAGTCTTTGTTATATGATTCAGTTGTTTAATCATTGTCTTTACCATTGCTTCGAATCACTTCATTCATCTCATTTGCTTTACAATAGTATTGATCAAGATTATGATAGCATGTCACTTCAGAAATTATCCTTGTTATCGTTTACCTACTCGAGGACGACTAGGAACTAAGCTTGGGGATGCTTGATACGTCTCAAACGTATCTATAATTTCTTATGTTCCATGCTACTTTTATGATGATACTCACATGTTTTATACACACTTTATGTCATTATTACGCATTTCCGGCACTAACCTATTGACGAGATGCCGAAGAGCCGTTGTTGTTTTCTGCTGTTTTGGTTTCAGAAATTCTACAAAGGAAATATTCTCGGAATTGGACGAAATCAACGCCTAGGGTCTTATTTTTCCACGGAGCTTCCAGAAGACCGAAGGGGATACGAAGTGGGGCGACGAGGCGCCCAGACCACAGGGCCGCGCGGCCAAGGGTGGGCCGCGCCGCCTATGGTGTGGGGCCCTCGTGCCTCCACCGCCGCTGCCCTTCCGCCTATTTATTCCCTCGTCGCGAAAACCCTTTTACCGAGAGCCACGATACGGAAAACCTTCTAGAGGCCGCCGCCGCCAATCCCATCTCGGGGGATTCGGAGATCGCCTCCGGCACCCTGCCGGAGAGGGGAATCATCTCCGGAGGTCTCTACATCACCATGATCGCCTCCGGACTGATGTGTGAGTAGTTCACCCCTGGACTTTGGGTCCATAGCAGTAGCTAGATGGTTGTCTTCTCCTCATTATGCTATCATGTTAGATCTTGTGAGCTGCCTATCATGATTAAGATCATCTATTTGTAATGCTACATGTTGTGTTTGTTGGGATCCGATGAATATGGAATACTATGTCAAGTTGATTATCAATCTATCATATATGTTGTTTATGATCTTGCATGCTCTCTGTTGCTAGTAGAGGCTCTGGCCAAGTTGATACTTGTAACTCCAAGAGGAGTATTTATGCTCGATAGTGGGTTCATGCCTCCATTAAATCTGGGACAGTGACAGAAAGTTCTAAGGTTGTGGATGTGCTGTTGCCACTAGGGATAAAACATCAGTGCTTTGTCTAACGATATTTGTGTTGATTACATTACGCACCATATTTAATGCAATTGTCTGTTATTCACAACTTAATACTGGAAGGGGTGCGGATGCTAACCCGAAGGTGGACTTTTTAGGCATAGATGCATGCTGGATAGCGGTCTATGTTCTTTGTCGTAATGCCCTAAGTAAATCTCATAGTAGTCATCATGATATGTATGTGCATTGTTATGCCCTCTCTATTTTTCAATTGCCCAACTGTAATTTGTTCACCCAACATGTTATTTATCTTATTGGAGAGACACCACTAGTGACTGTGGACCCCGGTCCATTCTTTTACATCTGAAATACAACCTACTGCAATCATTGTTCTCTGTTGTTCTTTGCGAGCAAACATCATTCTCCACACCATACGTTTAATCCTTTGTTTTAGCAAGCCGGTGATATTGACAACCTCATTGTTAAGTTGGGGCAAAGTATTTTGATTGTGTTGTGCAGGTTCCATGTTGGCGCCGGAATCCCTGGTGTTGCGCCGCACTACCTCGCCACCAACAACCTTCACGTGCTCCTTGACTCCTACTGGTTCGATAACCTTGGTTTCTTACTGAGGGAAAACTTGCTGCTGTATGCATCACACCTTCCTCTTGGGGTTCCCAACGGGCGTGTGCTTTACGCGTCATCAGTTGGATAATTATTTTCTTACGAACTAATAGATGAGTTATTAACGTTATTCTTTGTAGGTTTTAGACTGATTTTGTTTGAAGGATACATAAATTTGTCCTTAAACTCAATCCAACTTGGATATGCTTTTCCCTCTGTATTTTAAGACTCTTTCGGCATTGAGACTTGGGTGCTACTAAAATTCTACAGTTTGTACGGGAGGTGGTATGGGCATGATTCATTGGGTACCCATTATGAACATACCTGGTGCAACGCAACCGGAAGCCCACCAGATGATCTGCTAAGGACCACGAAAACCAATATAATCTGGCAGCTATGAAGCATTCGAAGCCCATGCGTTGAACATGGACAAGCAAAATAGTAAGGAACCCTACAGTTCTTCCCTACCATGTAACCATCCCGGTAGCGGTATCTGAGACCTGGACTCCTATATAAAGGCTAGGAGCGGCCGACGGGAAGGTGATCAAGGAGCTATGAAGCATTTGAAGCCCATGTTCGTAGTGTGTTGAATAAGGACAAGATTATGAAACCCTAGAGTTCTTCCCTAAAAAGTAATCGGCCCGGTCACGTTACTAGAGACATGGCCTCCTATATAAAGGATAGAAGGGACCGTCGGGGAGTGTGATACGTCTCAAACGTACCTATAATTTTTGATCCTCCATCTTGTTTTACACCAATTCATATATATTTTGTTTACACTTCGTTGCACTTTTACATGATTTCCGGCACTAACCTATTAACAAGATTCAAAAGTGCCAGTTCCCTGGTTTCTCCTATTTTTGTATTTCAGAAAAGTTGTACAAGAAATATTCTTGGAATTGGACGAAACAAAAGCCGAAGTCAATATTTTATCGAAATAAAGACGAAGTCTGGAGGGGGGACGAAGAGGCGCACCAGGGCGCCCACACCACCTGACATAGGCATCCCAAATGAGCCTGCCGAACATAGTACCCGGGGTTTACTGAAGGCCCACTACCCGAAGAATAAGAAGATTCGAGAGCCCAAGATGTATTTAAGGAAAAGAGAGAGTTGTAATAGGAAGTGTTATTTGTAATCTGGCGGGATGAGTTAGAAACCGTCCCGGACTTTGTAAACTTGTATAGCACGAATCCCTCGGCTCCACCTCCTATATAAAGGGGGAGTCGAGGGACGAAGAGATAATCGAATCATTGTCTGCAAACCCTAGTTTTCATAATCGTCGAGTACTTTTCGGCTGAAACCTTCGAGATCTACTTACCCTCTACTTCTAACTAAACCTAGCCTACAATCCATAGGCATTGATAAGTTGATACCTTGTCAATTGGCGCCGTCTGTGGGAACTAGAGGCGTAAGGAGCTGATCTCGATGGCACGCTCAAGATCTTCGACATCGTCAACCGCAAGCAACACAATGGATCGAGGTAAACAGATCGCTGCTGGTCTTGTCGATTTTGTTCCTCACCCACCCTCCCGTTTGGATGCATATGCGTATCTGGCGGAGCCCATGGAGATGACGTTCGGAAGGTTTCACTTTCGCGTCGAGAAGGAAGGATCGTATCGTGTCGAGATTCCGATTTCGTCGGGATCGTCGGTGGTCGATTCAGATTTTTCAAGCTATGCATCGTCAACCGAGTCAGGAGAAGAAGAAACCTCGGCGACACGTTACGTCAGCACCAGAACAAGAGAGAAACTCGCCAAGATCTTCAACGACATGTCGTTTGAGTCATCTGCGGACTCATATATAAGCGATGGCTCAAGCGATGTCGACAGTTATGACTTTATCGACAAATCTCTCACAGTGGGCAAGGTCTTCATCAATCTCAACGATGATGTCACCAAACCCAACGTAGATCTGAGTACAAAGTATCATCAGATTTACGCCATTGAAGATCAAGAGGAGACATCCGAGGCTTTCGACGATCTGGGAAATCCATACGTCGATCCCTCCAATCTGCGACAAGGCCTGGGCAACAAATACGTCGGGCCAGAGCCGCGAGATAGAGTTCAACTTTCACAAGCAGCGTGGGACAGAGCCGCGAGAGCTATGAACGGCACAGAACCAATGGCTACCACAGCCACACCAGAAGAATTGCAAGCATATCAATATAGGCTCGCACGAGCTGCCGAGGGAATTGGAAAAACAGACGGCTGAATTGAACGGGAGGAAGGAGGCAGCTTCGCATCCGGCAGGAGAAGGGCAGATCTAAGTCGACAATCTAGAACTACGGGTGATAGCCACAGGGAGGCGCGGAACAGAGCAAGATCAAGGCTGCAACATATACCCGAAGGAGAAAGAGAGCACTTGGTCCAAAACCTCGACATGTCCTTTATGTCGATAGATACAAGAGGAAATATCATCCCTAAGACACCAGAGGCTGGGTATATGGCGACACATGCTTTTATCCTTGCATCTAAACCACCTCCAGGTGATCCAAGGGAAACACTATACAATATGGCGGTAGCAGGAGTTGGAGCTATGGGGACAGCGTTTGTATCAACGCCTCCCGAAGGAGCGGCAAGACAAAATAGTCCCACCTGCAGCAGCAACGGCAGCCCTGAAGGACCAAGTGGAGCAAGAGACACGGCAGCACAAGCAAGAGTCGACAGCGCGGCGAAAAGAAGGGATCATCGGCAATCTCCGGAGCGACGAAGATATGTGTGGCTTGCCATGCTTCACGAGGAGAGTCCGGAAAACTCGAGTCCCCTCGGGATTCAAGTTACCCGATAATTTCAAGAAGTTCGACGGCCTTCAAGATCCAGAGGACTGGCTAGTCGACTATCTAGAGACGGTGAAGCTGACAGGAGGAACCAGGGCAACAGCCATGCAAAGCATCCAGGTGCATTTGAGTGGAGCCGCATGATCTTGGATAAAGAAACTCGCTCCAGGATCCATCGACAGCTGGGAAAGTTTCGAGGATGTGTTCGTCAAGAACTTCAGGTCCACGTGCAAAAAACCCGCGTCGTTAGAGGAGTTGAGAGCGTGTCGACAAAAGCCAGATGAGCCAATGAGGAAGTACATCCAGAGGTGGAATATCATCAAAAACTCGGCAGAAAATATATCCGACGAGAGAGCAATAGATGCGTTTGTCGCAGGAGTCAGGCGTGGAGATTTTGTCGAGGACTTGGGAAGGACCAATCCAAAGACAGTATCCGCGTTAATGGAGATAGCAAATAAATGGGCAGATGGAGAAGACGCTGTCCACAACAAACGACACAGGTCGCCAGAGGAGGACCGCGGTCGAAACTATCAACCGAGGCGAAGATTCCCTCGGCAGTACCAGAACTACGACGCTCCAGGACAAATTTCAGCAGGTTTTCGGACAAATACAGGAAGGAAGCAATAGAGATGATTACCAGAGAAGCAATGAACAGCGAGGTGATAACAGGGATGATTCACGCAACAGGCAAAATAGCGGGCCTAGGTTCCCAAGACCTTTCGTGTCCCCTGAAGAGATGATGAATGGACCGTGCCGGATGCATTTTCCTCGCAGCAACGGTAAAAGACAGTCAGGGCACTTGCAGAAAGATTGTCGAAACTTTCAAGCAATGTTGCGGTATGCAGAGAACGCTAATGCGCGGGCAGCACAGAGAAATCCTCGAGAACCCAGAAGTGAGATTCACTTGCCGCCTCCTCCAGCGATCACAGATGACAATCGGCATCAGCTCAGAATAGCGGCAGCACCTCCACCACCACCTTATGTTGATCCTAACTCCAACGGAGCGGTGTCGATGATTCAGAAAGGAAGGCCGTCCAATAGAGCTCAGAAAGTAATCTCACGACAGGTGTTTATGGCAGAAAAAATGCCTCCACCAACAGTTGAGTACCTTAATTGGTCAGGACAAGATATCGGCTTCACAATAGCAGATCATCCAGCAAGTTCCTCGACAGGCGTCGGCACAATCCGCGATTATCGCGGGATTTGATGTCTCTCGAGTGTTCATAGACGGTAGCAGCTTAAACCTTATGTATGCAGATACATTGAGGAAGATGAACATATCCTTAGCAAACTTGAAACCAACAGACACAAGGTTCCACGGCATCACACCAGAGAAACCAAGCTATCCATTGGGAAAGATCAATCTCGACGTTCAGTTTGGGATCCAAGAAAATTATAGAATCGAGAAGCTCGAATTTGAAGTCGTGGATTTTCCGTCGCAATACCACGCTCTGTTGGGACGACCAGCATATGCTAGATTTATGGCGGTGCCACACTATACATACTGTTGTGGAGGATGCCTGGACCAAAGGGACCAATCACAATCAAAGGAAGCTTCGCCTTAGCCGATAAGTGCGACAAGGATTTTCACCGGTTGTCAGAAACCTTCGGGATGCAAGCTGAATACTTGGCGTCAAAAAGCATGACTGATTACGACTGCCAGACGTTGGAAGGCCAAACAAAGAATCAACTTTCAGACCGAGAAAAATTCAAAAGAGGTGCAGATTCACCGACAGATCCAAAAAAGACGACATCTATCGCAAACGACATGGATATCGCATAGGAAAGCGCGCTCGTCGAGTTCCTCCGTGAGCATTGGAAAATCTTCGCATGGTGTCCAGCTGACATGCGAGTACCCAGGGAACTTGCCGAGCACCACCTAAACTTGGATCCACTAGCGAGACCAATCAAACAACCTTTGCGGCGTTTTCGAACCAAACCGCAAAGCCATGCTGTCAGAAATGTCGACTACAAGAAGCTGGTTTTATCAAAGAGATATTCCACGAAGCCACATGGGTAGCAAATCCTGTGTTGGTGCGAAGAAAAACACTAAGGTCCTTCGCATGTGCGTCGACTTTACGTGTCTCAATAAACATTGTCCAAAGGATCACTTTCCCCTCCCGAGGATCGATCAAATTATCGACTCCACGGCTGGATGTGAACGTCTTTCCTTCCTGGATGCATATTCTGGTTATAACCAGATCAGATTGAAAGAAGAAGATGAAGTAAAGACAGCGTTTATTACACCTTACGGCGTGTTTTGCTACAGAACAATGCCCTTTGGTCTAAAAAATGCGGGAGCAACATATCAAAGGATGATGCAGAAGTGTTTGGCGACACAGATTGGGAAGAACGTGCAAGTATATATTGATGATGTCGTCATAACATCAAAAAAGGGGGCAACGCTGATCGAGGATCTCAAGGAAACCTTCGACAACCTTGATAAGTTCTGCCTCAAACTGAACCCGACGAAGTGTTCCTTTGGCGTCCCAGCAGGAGAACTTTTGGGTTTCTAGTCTCAGCAAGAGGGATTGAAGCAAATCCCGACAAAATACAGGCTATCGTAACAATGAGGAAGCCAACAAAGTTGAAGGAGATACAACAGCTAACGGGGCGAGTCGCGCTTTGAGCAGATTCGTCGCTAGGCTGGGAGAAAAAGCGCTGCCGTTCTACGCTTTGATAAAACAAGGAGATAAATTCCAGTGGAACGAAGAAGCCGACAGAGCTTTCGAGGATTTGAAGCGCACAATTTCGACACCACCAATTTTGGTGGCGCCAAAAGAAAAGAACCTCTCCTGCTGTATATCGCAGCCACGCCCCAAGTGGTGAGCACGGTGCTAGTTGTCGAAAGGGAAGAAGAAGGCAAACTCCACGGCGTGCAGAGGCCAGTATACTTCGTTAGCGAAGTTTTATCACCCTCAAAACAAAGGTATCCGCAGTACCAAAAGATAGCATATGGAGTGTTCACGACAGCACGAAAATTGCGCCACTATTTTTCGGCACATCCGATCATAGTGGTCAATGAAGCTCCCTTGTCAAATATCAACAACCCGAAGCTACGGGTCGTGTCTCCCTTTGGGGCATAGAACTTTCCCCTCGGGACATCACGTATGAAAAAGAAAAGCAATAAAATCACAAATACTGCCGGACTTCATCGCAGAGTGGATGGAGTTGCAAAATACAGGACCTCCAGATTTGTCGAGAACCTGGACCATGAACTTCGACGGATCCAAAAGACTAGGAGGGGCTGGCGCAGGAGTAGTACTCATATCACCTGAAGGCGACAAATTGAAGTACATCCTTCGGATGACATTCCCTAACGCATCTAACAATGAAGCAGAATACGAGGCCCTCATACACGGGATGAAGATGGCGAAAGCCTGTGGTGCAACTCGACTGAAAATCTTTGGCGACTCACAGTTGGTGGCATAGCAAGTTATGAACCAATGTGACGCAGTCAATGATAGCATGATGGCATACAAGGAGGTGTACAACGAGCTCGAGAAGTTGTTCGATGGATGCGAAGTAAATCATATTAGTAGATTGAGCAACGACGAAGCCGACGTTCTTGCAAACATCGGGTCGCAATGCAGTCCCGCCAGGGGTATTCTGGGAAGAGATAACAGAAAGATCCACTAAGTCGACAAAATCAAAAAAGAAGGAGAAGAAATCCTCGGGGGCTACCAAGGAAAAGCAAGAGGAAGAAGAAGAAGCAGGACCTGGTCATGGTGATACAAATACCGTGGATGCAGCCGTACATATCATACATCCTCGGGAAAGAAATACCCGACGATCCGGTCGAGGCAAGGCGAGTAATTCGACGCTCCAAAGCTTTCACGGTGGTCAAGGGAGAATTGTATAAGCGAAGTATTTCAGGCGTCTAGCAAAGGTGCGTCACACCAGAAGAAGGAAGAATAATCTGAAGGATGTACACGAAGGAATATGTGGCCACCACGCAAGTAGTCGAGCTATCAGCCAAGGTCTTCGGGCAGGATTCTCTTGGTTGACAGCAATCGAGGACGCCAAGGACATAGTAAGAACTTGCGACGCGTGTCAAAGGTTTGCCGCAAAACCTCACTCTCCAGCAGCAGAGCTAGCACCAATACCATTGTCATGGCCCTTTGCTCAATGGGGACTTGATATGGTGGGTAAGTTACACAAATCCTGGCCGGGAGGGAAGGAGTACATGCTGGTAGCTGTCGATAAGTTTACAAAGTGGATAGAAGCGAAGCCGATAAATTCACCAGACGGAGCATCCGCAGTAAAATTCGTAAAAGGCCTCGTCTTCAGATTTGGAGTGCCCCACAGCATCGTCACAGACAACGGCAGTAACTTCACATCCCATGAATTCAAAGATTATTGCGAAGAGGTGGGTATCAAGCTGAACTTTGCGTCGAGTTGCACATCCTCAAACCAATGGGCAAGTCGAGAAAGCCAATGGCATCATCTGCAATGGCATCAAGAAGCGCTTGTTAGGACCATTGGAAAAAGCTCGACATACTTGGCCAGAAGAACTACCAAGCGTGTTGTGGAGCATCCGAACAACACCAAACACCAACGAGGAAACTCCGTTTTTCTGGTTCATGGAGCAGAGCAGTACTACCAATCGAGATAGAGCACAACTCTCCACGTGTCGCTGAATATGATGAAGAAACGTCGACAAGAGCGCTAGAAGACGACGTCGACGCACTTGATGAAGCTCGAGATGAAGTACTATCTCGGGTAACCAAATATCAACAGGACTTGAAGAATTACCACAGTCGACGTTTGCGGCCAAGATCTTTTCAGGTGGGAGACCTAGTTCTTCGACTCACGCAAAAAAGTCATGAAAAACTCGAGTCACCATGGCTTGGCCCTTACATTGTCACGGAAGTAATCGGAGGAGGAGCATACAGGATAAAGGACAAGAAGACAGGGGTGGAGGAGCCAAACCCTTGGGAACGTGGCGCAACTCAGGCGGTTCTACGCCTAGAGTCGAAATATAGTCCTTGTAAAACTTCAATGTCTGAAACGCCCGCGAGTTTTCAGCACTTTTTCCTTTTTCGGGGCACCGAGTGGGGCGGGAAGGTTTTTAATGAGGCGGGCTCGCGGTGCTGCAATATAATAAAGATAGTGGTAATATAACTTTTCTTCTTTATCGACATGATCAAAGTCTTTGCTCCGGCGAATTTCAATATAGTTCATCGACAAAAGAAAAGCCTTGCCTTGGTATTCAAATACCTCGTGAGTTAATAAAAATACAAAATAGTACTCAATAAAAAGCTCGGGGGCTCATATTCGCCATAAATATATAAATGCCTTGGTTCAAAACCTCGCAAATATTCAAATACAGTAAAGAGTCACCGAAACACTCGGGGGCTAGACAAACAGAGAAATATAATGATTGCTTTACAATATAATCATAGTCATGGATTACAAAGAAGAAATATCGACAAGAGGAAAATAACTAGTCTTGATTCAATATGTCATCAAGAGTAACTCTGTTTTCTTCAGGAGCAGCACCAAGAAAATCGGCATAATGGCCATCGGCAAAAAAGTCGGCATCCATCCGAAGAAGGTCCTCAATCATTTCTTCGGCTATAGGCGTAACCTTCGTGTTAATCCTGTCGACACCGACTCTTCGACGTTTTACCTTTTGATGAACTTTCGCGACAACTTGGGTAAGGTCAAGATTCGAGTGGCAAATCTGGAGCATGATAAGAGCAAATCTGGCGCCAGCTACCAGTTGAGCTTTGACAAAATCATGGATACTGCGAGCATCTTTGAACCTTTCCATCAATTCAGGAAGAGTTTTTGGTTGGACGTTCCGAGGAAACATAGAGTTGTAAACCATGGACAAGGTCTTGGTACAGAAGTCAAGGAAATCGCGAGTTTGAGAGGTGCGATCTTGAAATCTGACAATTTGGCGGGTCCTATCCGGGGTAGCCCAAAACAAAGAACCATGGTCCAGGGAAAGATTAACAAGGAGGTTTGTCCTCGCATTTACCCTCTCT
The DNA here is from genome assembly GCA_030979885.1 of Lolium multiflorum. Lineage (NCBI taxonomy): Eukaryota > Viridiplantae > Streptophyta > Magnoliopsida > Poales > Poaceae > Lolium > Lolium multiflorum. Next base: position 220,901,613 of record CM061752.1, read on the forward strand.
TCCTCGGCAGCAGCATCAGTAAAGGCACCTATCAAAACAAAGAAGTGGAAACCTTTAAGAGACAATAGCATGAAGATGAAAGATATCAGAGGATGAAACAGGCATACCCGACATATCTGCACTGGCTTCATTCATTAATTCGAGCATGAAATTTTCTCGAGTAGTCGCCTTTTCAGCCTCGGAAGCAGCAATTTCCTTAGCAGCCACGGCCTCGCGAGCTTGCTGGAGAGCAACTTTTTCGGCTTCAGATGACTTGCGAGATTGTTCCATCATCATAAGTGTTTGCTTCTTCGCATACTGAAGCTGCTGTCGAAGTTCATCCAGTTCTTGCGACAAGGTATCGTCGACAGGTGCAGTATCAGCAAAAGTTCTCCTCGCGCGAGAAGAAGAAGGCGACACATTGGAAGGAGCGGAAGTTGGAGTATAGTTATCAAATATCAACTGAAATATAAACAGGATAAAATCAAACGACAAGCAAAGATAGAGTTTTCATTAATCTCTTGGAATAATTACAAGGGCATTACAGTGGAGCTAAGGAAATACGTGTCGCCAAACGACTACTTTGGCGACAAAAGCAAAAGAAACAAAGAAAAACAGAGGCATGCAACTAGACCTCCGGCCTTGACGAGCTAGGAGTCGACGCTGGCTTAATCCCGAGATAGGCCAAGATCTTCTTCGTGTTAGGCTTGGCTGCCTTGATCAGCGACTTCCACCTTGATTGTTCTATTTGCTCGGTGTCGCCAACTTTCATCCAGTCGATAGTCTGTCGACTGTCAGCAACCAAGGCGACAGTGTTTTCAACGGCAACCTTCATATTCTCTTGGCGCATCTTTAGTCCAAGGTCTTCCGGCGTATTGAACATCTTGGCAAGGTTGAGGAAAGTCGCAGGCTCCTCTTTCTTCGGGAAGAAGTAGGGGAACAATGCCGACAATACTGCGCTAGCATTCGACACACCCTCACGAATCTCGGACCCATGAAGCTCCAGATAGGAAAGTGCGTCAAGAACAGGATCATCGACAGGATTTGTCAGATCAAAATCCTGGTTTGTTTGGGCTGTCAAGGAAACAAAGCATTAGTGAAAAGACAAGAAACAACGATTCTCATAAAAATAGAAGAGATCAGCAAAATTACTGAAAGTGCGGCGGCTCTGAGTTTTCAGGCGCTTGAGGATTCCTTCTTCACGAGAAGCTTGCGCAGCTTTGTGCTCATCTAAGGCAGCTGTAGCATCCTCAAGTTTTTTCTGCAGTTCCTCGACACCAGCAGCTTTCGCCTTGGCTTCATCAGCTTCGACCTTGGCTTTGCTAGCAGCGAATTCGGCTTTCTTGCGAGCCGCCTCACTTTGCTCAAGTTTTCGAGCAAGTGCGTCGGCGCGCTCGTTGGCCTCTGCAAGTTTCTCTGTCGAGATATGGAAAGGAGAGAAAAGAAAGATCAAAAATCGCGACAAGCAACAGGAGTAAAAAATCAAGGGAAAAACAACAAGTATAAAAGTCGTTACCTTCGGCTCTATTAGCATATTCACGGTACCCAATAAATTGGGAACCGATGCGGAGAAGATCTTTGATCATAGGCTGTTCAAGGTGAACACAGCAAGAAAAACATCGGCATGAAAAAGAGAAAAGGTGTGAAAAAACAAAAAAAGGAAAATATAGATGTCGACAAGCTTACATCATCTAAGAGCAGAGTCGACGAACTGCCCAACTGAGGGGCAGGTTCAACAATCTTTTCAACCCTTGTCCTTTTTGGTGAAGGAGCAAGAGGGCTGGATGGTGGAGTAGTGGTGACGACGTTTTGTTGAGGAGGCGAGGTTTCTTCTCCTTCAACTAGCGTGTCTGAGGCAAGTACAGTACGTGACGTGCTTGTCCGAGGAGCCACGTCAGTAGTTGGAACTTCTTCCTCGTCATCACTATTAATCAAAAAATCGGCAGCATAAAAAGCAAGACAAGATAAATATTTCGAGTACAAAAATAGAGAGAAATAAAGACGACTTACGAGCTGACGAGGGATTCAACATAAGGATCGTAAGCTGCCTTCGGATGAGAAGGAACAACTTCTTCAGCCTTAGAGGTGCCAGAATCTTCAACATCAGTCCTTTTCCTTTTGTTCTTTGGAGAAACAGCAGGAGGAAGGGATTGCGTCGATTCACTGGCTTCAGACTCAACTTCTTTTTCATGAGAAGCCGCAGATTTGTGAGAACCCGCGACTTCACTTTCACGAATAGAAGAACCTTGAGTATCTTCGGCAACGATGGCCTGTTCTTCGACTTCTCCACCCTCCGGAAGAGGAGGAAGGGAAGTCATAGTAGGATGGTTCTGTAAAAAATAGTGACCAGAAGGAAAATTAAAAGAGATGACAATATAATGAGATGCAGAGAAAGTGCAAAACAAGGTAAAAACTCGGCAAGACAAAATACCTCGGGGAGTGGATTGGCGGCGCTGTACGGTTCCACGCGACAAGAGGAAGGAATTGGGTCTTTACCCAGGCGAGAAAGTCTTCGAATCAACTTCTCCAAGTCCTTGGTGGAAAGATCACCGGAGATTCTGTTGGCGTCATTTTTACCAGAATACGTCCAAAGGGGATTTTTGCGAGCCTGAAGAGGCTGCACTCTAATCCTAAGGAAGTAGGCGGTGATTTGAACACCAGACAGCTCTTTGCCTCGAGTGTTTTGAAGCTGACGAATACGAGACATGAGCGCCTCTGTCGCCTTTTTCTCTTCCTCGGAAGCTTCGGCATCCCAGGAGCGGCGGCGCTGAATTTTGGCACTTCCGTCGAAAGGAACTATGTTGTGCTCAACGGAGTTGGCGCTTTCTTCGTGAATGTAGAGCCACTTTTTGCGCCATCCTTGGACAGAATCAGGAAATTTGACGTCGAAATAGTCGACATCAGTACGAACACAGATAACAACGCCACCTATGTTATAAGTGACGTTGTGGGAGCCATTGCGGCGGAGGCAGAAAATGCGTTTCCACAGAGCCCAATTGGGAGGGATTCCGAGGAAGCATTCGCAAAGTGTGATGAAAATAGAAATATGAAGGATGGAATTGGGGGTCAATTGGTGCAGTTGAATCCCATAAACAAAAAGAAGACCGCGGAGGAAATCGTGGATTGGGGTCGAGAGGCCGCGGATGAGATGATCAACAAAACTAACCCGATACTCCATTGGAGGCTTGGGGTAGCTTTCTTCGCTAGGAAAGCGGATGGCGTCCTCCTTCTTCATGAGGCCAAGCCTCTTCAGCATGTTGGTGTCTTGGTTGGAGATTTTGGATCTCTCCCACTCAAGATCCTCGGCGGCCATCTTGGATTCCGGAGTCTGTGGCGAGTCGCGCGCGCGGTGGCATCAACGGCAATGGCAGAGCAATGTGTGTGAGTGCGGAAGATCAGAGAAAGATTGGGCGAAGGAGAAGTTTTTCCGAAGAGGAACAGGTGAGCGGCGCAAGCGAGGGGATGAACGGAGGTTGAAGAAAGGTTTATATAAGAATTGGGTGAAGCAGTGTGCCGTTGGATGGAGAAATCGTGTGGTGAGATTAGATCTTCTAGATACAAGGGTAAAAAGGTATTTTTTGAGATAGGCGTTACCGTACGTGCGCCGAGAAAAGCGGAGGACGTGTGTCCCCCACTTGCACGACGTGTCAACGTGGTGGAAGCAACGGACCCACAGGGCAGAAAAATCACGACTATTCGAGAAGGATGAAGTAGATTTGATTAAGGGAAGCATGTCGACAAGAAAAATAAAAGAAGATTGGCGACAGGAAGAATTATTCAATACTTCGGGAGCCTTTGATCAAAAACAAGTTTTTCCCCAAATGCTCGGGGGCTACTTCGACAAAAAGTAAAATTTCGACTATGGCAATATAGAAATTGCGGGAGCCTACAACCAAGCACAAGTTCTTGGCTGTAGCCTCGGGGGCTACTCCCATCGGGAGCGCTGTTCGCGCACCCGAGAGATAAAAAAAGAGAAGAAGAAAAAGATCATATTGGGAAATAATGACAATATAGCGACAAGGTGGACTAAAATGTTGAGCCTACAACCAAGCACAAGTTCTTGGTTGTAGCCTCGAGCTACTCCCATCGGGAGCGTTCGCGTGCCCGATGAAATTAACAAAGGAAAAATAGAAAAGCAAGAGAGTATATTTCGAGTTATAGTTAACTCTACATATACTCCCATCGGAAGAGCAATATAAGTCATATTTGACTCGATAAAATGTGCCATTCCAACAAAAAGCACTCGACAATATATTCTCGAACGCCGAAGTTGCGATCAATTTCTGAATGCCGCAAATTTGCGAAGGTAAGACCCAGATCCGTTCTGGGCGTGGCATCGCCAAAGATTGCGCTCTGCTACCTTTATCCGTATCAACGATACGAAGAAAAATCTAACGGACGCGTTAGGTACCCGATAAATTTGGGGACTCGACGAATGGTAAGACCTTAAGCGGCACCTGTCGAAGTTTACAGTATCCGAGATCATGTCCGGGGACGTGATTTTGAAGTAGGTTTTGCGGATTGCCACTAGAGCAGTTAACTAGTACCTGATCCGTCAGATGAACTAGCCCCAACTACCGGTATCCCTGTACAATATAGAATTTTATGTGAAGAAATATAAAAAAGTTAAAGCTTTCGAGTAAAAATAAACAGTGGAGATTTTCCCTGACTCTACGATTCAAGCAAACTCTCGGGGGCTACTGACATAGGCATCCCAAATGAGCCTGCCGAACATAGTAGGGTTTTTGAAGGCCCACTACCCGAAGAATAAGAAGATTCGAGAGCCCAAGATGTATTTAAGGAAAAGAGAGAGTTGTAATAGGAAGTGTTATTTGTAATCTGGCGGGATGAGTTAGAAACCGTCCCGGACTTTGTAAACTTGTATAGCACGAATCCCTCGGCTCCACCTCCTATATAAAGGGGGAGTCGAGGGAATCAATCATTGTTCGCAAACCCTAGTTTTCATAATCGTCGAGTACTTTTCGGCTGAAACCTTCGAGATCTACTTACCCTCTACTTCCAACTAAACCCTAGCCTACAATCCATAGGCATTGACAAGTTGATACCTTGTCACCACCCATAGGCGCGGCCTAGGCCTGGGCCGCACCTAGGGTAGGTGTGGGGCCCACAGGCGCCCCACCAACCTTAATTCTCCGCCTATTAATACATCTTCTCGGGAAAACCCTGGATACCCGAGCCTCCAACCACGAAAAGTTCCGTCGCGGCCGCCATCACCGAACCCATCTGGGGGGGGGGGGGTTCTGAAGCTCTTCCCGGCACTCTGCCGGAGGGGGAAATCATCGCCGGAGGCATCTACATCGCCATGCCCACCTCCGAAGTGATGCATGAGAAGTTCATCCCTGGACTATGGGTCCATAGCAGTAGCTAGATGGTTGTATTCTCCACCTTGTGCTTCATGTATCGATCTTGTGAGCTGCCCTACATGATCAAGATCATCCTTATGTAATCCTCTATGCATGTTTGGTTTGCTGGGATCCGATGAATATTGTGTGCTATGTTAAGATTGATTATATATTCATTTCATATGTTATTTGTGATCTTGCATGCTCTTTGTTGCTAGTAGAAACTCTGGCCAAGTGGACACGTGTGACTCCAAGAGGGGGTATTTATGCTCGATAGTAGGTTCATGCCTCTAGTTTCCTGGAAGAGTGACTTTATAACTTCTAAGGTTGTAGATGTGTTGTTGCTACTAGGGATAACCAACAATATTTTATCTAATGGTAATTCTATTGTTTACTTTACACACATTTATTAATGCGATAGTCTGTTGCTTGCAACTTTATACTGGAAGGGGTGCGGACGCTAACCTGAAGGTGGATTATTAGTCATAGACGCAGTTGGATTACGGTCTATGTATTATGTTGTAATGCCCAATACCAAATTATCATAGTAATTATCTTGTCATGTATCGATCGATATTATGTCAATTGCCCAGCAGTAATTTGTTTACCCAACATGATATTTCTTTACGGAGAGACACCTCTAGTGAACTGTGGACCCTGGTTAATTTCCTTTAGTGATAAATTCGACTGCAATCCTATTCTGTTTACTTTCTACAAATATCTCCTTCCATTCGATACGTCTAATACTTTGTGTTCAGCAAACCGGTGAGATTGACAACCTCACTGCAAGTTGGAGCAAAGTACTTTGGTTGTGTTGTGTGCAGGTTCCACATTGTTGCTGATGCCGGTAGTGCGTCCTACCACTAGTCAGTCAGCAACACCTTCAGAAGTCACGCATTTCTCCTACTGGTCAATTAAACCTTGATTTTGTACTGAGGGAAAAATTGCTGCTGTGCTCATCACAGCTTCCTCTTGGGGTTCCCCAACATCGTGTCTGCGTACTACGAGCGCGCGCCAGCAAGACTTATTCTCGCACCGTTGCAGGGAGAAAGAGGATTTCTGCAAGGGGAGTCTCTCATCTCCAATCTCTTTACTTTGTTATAGTTTGCTTAGTTTACTTTATTTTGTCTTGTTTGCTTCTTTATATCAAAAACACAAAAAATAGTTTCTATTATAGTTGTTGTTTCTGTTGCTTAGTTTATTCCATGCTTACTTTCCATATGTTGATGTTTCTTGTTTTTTATTTTCATTAGTTAGGCTTAATGGAAAACAACAAAAAAAAATTAGAGAACTTTATAGTATTTATCTTGAGTTAGGATATGAAGATTTCGAATAGAAAATTAAAAAGCCTATGTAACTTCATTTGCATGCTAATGGCAACGTTATCAGTACGAATTCTTTGAACACCATTATTGTTAATGCTATGAAAAGTCTAAGCTTGGGGAAGCTAGTTTCATGATATTTTTACTTCCCCCGCTTTAGAGGAAATTTTTTGCTACGATGATTACAATATGTCTCCTATATCTGATGATTGTGGTGATGAGAATAATAATGATAGCTATTTTGTTGACTTTTCTCCCACTACAATTAATAAGAATGACTATGCCTATGTGGAGAGTAATAATTATTTTATGCATGTGGCTCATGATAAGAATGCTTTATGTGATAGTTATATTGTTGAGTTTATTCATGATGCTACTGAAATTTATTATGAGAGAGAAAAATATGGTTGTAGAACTTTTCATGGTACTAAAACACCTCTCTATATGCTGAAAGTTTTGAAGTTACTCTTGTTTTATCTTCCTATGCTTGTCACATTGTTCTTTGTGAATTTATTGGTGTACAAGATCCCTATGCATAGGAAGTGGGTTAGACTTAAATGTGTTTCATATTTGCTCCTTGATGCTCTCTTTTGCTTCAATTCATATTTCTTATGGGAGCATCTTCTCAAATAGCTTAGTTTATCTAAAAGGCGTTAAAGAAAAGCGCTTATGGGAGACAACCCATGTTTTATTTACAGTATTTTTTCCTTTTAGTTGAGTCATGGAAGTTATTACTACTATAATGATCGCTCCTTATCATTTATTATGCATATGCCCCAGGTTATTATGTAACTTTTGTTAGTTGACCACTTTTTTAAATAAGCAACATAACATTTCCGGAAATTTCGATCTTTACCTGCTGTTCTGTTTTGACAGATTTCTTCACTATTTGCATTCGCCTCTTAAATCTCTTTCTTTTTGAGTTATTTTGATCAGAGAACTATTTGAAAGGTTGCTAAATTATCTTATGCTTTAATATATGTTTGATATATGTTAGTACTTAACACAAATGGATTCGTTTATTTTGATTGTACTAATGCTGCTAATAAAGAATTGTGAGAAATTTTTGTATGAAGGAAGTTTTCAAGTGTAGGGAGAGAAGAATGATGTGATGGGATGAAGAATGGACAAAAGATCAAGCTTGGGGATGTCCCTTCACCCGAAGACATATTTAAGAGGTACAAGCGTCAAAGCTTGGAGATGCCTTGGGAATCCCCTCTTCATCAACAAAGCAACAGGTCATCTCTCCATACGCTATATTTTTATTGCTTCATACACTATGTGTTGTTCTTGTAGCATCTTTATTTTTGTTTTTAGTTTAGTTTTGTTTTGTTTGATGTATAATATGTTGGATCCCGACACATTTGTTTTGGAGAAAGACCCGCTCCTTTTTAATTGCATAGAATGCTCTAGTTTTCGCTGTTATTGTTCTGCAAGTGTTCTAGTTTTCTGGTATTGTGTTTAGCTCTTGTTCTTGTTCTTTTACTTGAATTTTATTCAGAGCACGTTAGTATTCTTTATTTGTGTATGATTAGCTCTCTGGTCCATATTGTATTTCATCTCTGAGATTTATTTCAAATAAGTTGATTGGTGTTGGATACGAGTAAAATATTTCATAGCTATAGTGATGCAAATGGAAGCTTGTCTAGAATGTGGCATAGACTTTGGAATGTCATGTTGGATGTTATTCTTGTCATATGCTTAGCATGACTTGTTTCAAATGGATGAGAGTGCATAATGTGTCATTAAAAGAATCGTGTGTTGTTTCTATCATAAAAGCATATTATTGTGGTATTCTCCTTAATTTGATGATTTATTATTGGGTTGACTTGGTGCATGCTTATACCACGTTATGACTATAACCAGTCAACTAAAGCCTCTATGATCATTTAGTTTTTTATTTGGAATATCACTTTATGCTTTTATTGATAATGTTTTGTCGCTATGCATGATTATGGCCATTATTTCTCTCTTAGTTGGTCGCTTCCAGTATGTTTTCTAGCCTTCACATGTACTGAGTATGAGCTCTACTCGTACATCCAACCACCAAAAACCAAAGTTGCCAATTGTGTCCACCATATCTACCTATATGTGGTATTTCACCACCACTTCAAAGTAAATTGCTTGTGTGCTACCTTTAAACCTTCAAAAATAATCACCTATTTTGTGTAAATTATAGCTCATGGGAAAGTAGTCTAAAAACTATTGTAGTAAGTACTATGTCCTATGCATTTTTAGTTCTTATAAACATGCTGTCATGGGGAACACCATCAATATGCCTTTGTTGAATATCATGTGAATTACTATGCATGCTCATCTTTTTTGAAGTAAGGGAGATTAACCATGAGTTGCAAAGATTTGAGTATGCGTATTGTCAGAGAGGAACAATGGGCCGCCAACTAAAGCCATGTTCACATGGTGGAATTTTCAGCTGGGCAAAAGCCCAAATATCTATTGTCCTCCCGGTATGGATGTCCCAAAAAGTTGAGATTCATATAAATTGAGAAATCAAATGAGATCCATCTCCTAAGAACCTTTGTACAGGAGGCAAGGAGGTACCCTTTTGTGACACTTGGTTAAAACATATGTATGCGATGAAAATCCATGGAAGTCCAAGCTAATTAGGACAAGGTGTGAGCACTATTGGTATATTATGCATGAGGCAAGAAAACTTATAGGAAGTAATTATGCATAAGTCATACTATTTATCACTACCATTGACATAAGTAGCACCTCTCAAAATAAATATTTTCAACACTCCTATTGCTTTCAAAATATAAAGCTCTAGCACATGGGTAATCCATGCTTCCCTCTGCGAAGGGTATTTCTTTTACTTTCATATTGAGTCTTCGTCTTCTACTTCATGCACCAATTAAGAGAGCATAGTTATCATTCTTAGTGCAATGTGCATAGTTCCAAAAATATTATTGATTGATTCATGATTGTGCTATTGCTTGCTCTCAAATTATTTGTATCTAGTCACCTCTTAAACTTTGAAGGTGTCCTTGCATTTATGTTTTGCTATTCCATAAGGACATGTTGAATACCACTTTGTTATGTTTACTCTATGATCATCAACACACAGTTGCTTTCAATGCACTATTATTCATGATCTTTGTTTGAGTGACTCTTCATGTCATGTTCAATTGAATCATATATATCATGCCTATGTTAGAGTACTTAGATCCCACCTCACAATGCTTTACATGCTTGATCAATATTGTGTTGGCTTCATGTCACCTAAAAAATTATTTTGTTATCACTTACCTACTCGAGGACGAGCAGGAGTTAAGATTAGGGATGCTGTTACATCTCAAACGTATCTATAATTTTTGATGCTCCATGCTTGTTTTACACCAATTCATATTTTTTTTACACTTCGTTGCACTTTTACATGATTTCTGGCACTAACCTATTAACAAGATGCCACAGTGCCAGTTCCCTGTTTTCTCCTGTTTCTGTATTTTGGAAAAGTTGTACAGGAAATATTCTCGGAATTGGACGAAACAAAAGCCGAAGTTAATATTTTACCGAAACGAAGACGAAGTCCGGAGGAGGGACGAAGAGGCGCACCAGGGCGCCCACACCACCCTAGGCGCGGCCTAGGCCTGGCCCACGCCTAGGGTAGGTGTGGGGCCCACATGCGCCTCACCGACCTGAATCATCCGCCTATTTATACATTTTTTCGGGAAAATCCTGGACACCCGAGCCTCCATCCACGAAAAGTTCCGTCGCGGCCGCCATCGCCGAACCCATCTCGGGAGGGTTCTGAAGCTCTTCCCGGCACCCTGCCGGAGGGGGAAATCATCGCCGGAGGCATCTACATCGCCATGCCCACCTCTGAAGTGATGCATGAGTAGTTCATCCATGGACTATGGGTCCATAGCAGTAGTTAGATGGTTGTCTTCTCCACCTTGTGCTTCATGTAACGATCTTGTGAGATGCCCTACATGATCAAGATCATCCTTATGTAATTCTCTATGTTTAGTTTGCTGGGATCCGATGAATATTGTGTACTATGTTAAGATTGATTATATATTCATGTCATATGTTATTTGTGATCTTGCATGCTCTCCGTTGCTAGTAGAAACTCTGGCCAAGTGGACACGTGTGACTCCAAGAGGGGGTATTTATGCTCGATAGTAGGTTCATGCCTCTAGTTTCCAGGGAGAGTGACTTTATAACTTCTAAGGTTGTAGATGTGTTGTTGCTACTAGGGATAACCCAACAATGTTTTATCCAAGGGTAATTATATTGTTTACTTTACACACATTGCTTAATGCGATAGTCTGTTGCTTGCAACTTTATACTGGAAGGGATGCAGACACTAACCTGAAGGTGGATTATTAGTCATAGACGTAGTTGGATTACGATCTATCTATTATGTTGCTTGCCCAGCAGTAATTTATTTACCCAACATGCTATTTCTTTATGGAGAGACACCTCTAGTGAATTGTGAACCCCGGTCCTATTTCCTTTACTGATAAATTCAACTGCAATCATGTTCTGTTTACTTTCTACAAACATCTCCTTCCATTTGATACGTCTAATCCTTTGTGTTCAGCAAACCGTTGAGATTGACAACCTCACTGCAAGTTGGGGCAATGTACTTTCGTTGTGTTGTGTGCAGGTTCCACGTTGTTGCTGACGTCGGTAGTGCGCCCTGCCACTAGTCAGCCAGCAACACCTTCAGAAGTCACGCCTTTCTCCTACTGGTCGATTAAACCTTGGTTTTGTACTGAGGAAAAACTTGCTGTTGTGCTCATCACACCTTCCTCTTGGGGTTCCCAGTGTGTCTGCATACTACGAGCGCACGGCGGCATAGTGCTATCTCAAAATCACCCGTAAAACTTCCCTAGGCAAGAGAGACGATTAAAAAACACCCACCATAGCCATCATGACAATAGTGTAACCTTCATCAATAATCAAGATCACACAAGCATGAAGTAGTAGGGTATTACCCTCCGGAGGCCTAGACCTGGGTAAATCATGCCTTCTCCTTTCATGTTAGCCGACCAATTAACTCTTTTCCTAAAACCCAAGTCGATCAACCATGTGCATTGTCGTGGATACACCACGTCATGAGGTATTGTATGCCATAGTATTATGATTCGGAACATGTGCTTTGGTAGAATCTTCACTGACTTGACCATAAACATAAAGGTGAGCTAAGTTCCAAATATCACTAGTTGCATAATTTGTGAACCAATTAAGGCTTAGTATATGAAAATTGTGAATATATAGCCTGTCAAATCGCAATTAGTATCATAGTCGACTCCTCCATCCATCAGCAGGCTTGAAGCCGAACCCACGTACTATGAACCATCATTTCATGGACAAAATCATGAAACATACTCTTCCATATGAGGTATCTCATATTGATATGTCGAATGTCTCATGTTTTTCATCAGCATATTGATTCATGGGGCTAGACGCACGAGAGTTCTAATATACATGTTGCATGTCGCAGAACTTCCAATCTTCATAAAAAAAAATTTGATACCATCCTTTGCATGTTAGGGCTACCAGATAGAGTATGCACCATAGAAGTTTTAGCAAAACAAACGTACTAGGTATTTGCATCCACGTAATATAATAGATGATCCATGTTATCGTATCTAGATTGTAGATGCCTTGGTGACACTCTCCTCGTAGAAAGAGCGGGCCACAGACAGTTTGAAACTTCGTCCCCAGCAAAGTCGGTATACCCTCGAAGAAAAGCATGATGCAGGGAAGCACACACCAAGGGAGACCCAACGGAAGCACGGTACATACGCAAGATAGTTCGGCAGGCGCTTTTGATACCCAAATCCTTGCTCGCCTGGAAATGGCACTAGATTCACTCGGATACCAATTCATTGGGACTTCAAGCACAAAGTGATGTAGAAAGGGTGTTTTCCATGCAAGGGTGACTCGAGGGTTTATATTGAACTCCCAAAGACACAATATAAATACACTCCTCCTTCCTCTTCCAACAACCTACAAAATAAGAGAGTGTTTTCTTGTGTCCCAACTCCGCCAAGTGGTTGCCACCAGGCACAAGTTTTCATATTAGAATTGAAAAAATAACAATAAAGCAAAGATGTGCCAAAAAATACCCTACATAGTTGTCTTGGGAACTCAATTGTGCTCTAAGAAAGTAACAAACAAATAAACTAAAGTATGTATGCAAGCTAAACAATAACTATCTATACATGAAAGATAAACTAAATGCAATGCAAAAGTAAAGTGTAATGGTGCTCATGGTGGTGTAAACTATATGAGATAACTAAATGCAAGAGAATGTTTTTGTATTTTTGGATTAAATAAATGCTGAAAATAACATGATTTGTAAGTGCAAGTAAAATGTGTTTCTTATGATTAAAATGGATCGGGATTCATAGTTTCGCATGTCTACTCTCTCATAAACATGGTGGACTCAAAACAGTACCAAAACAAGAATAATATTGATGTAACTTCATAATGTGTTTGATACAAATTGATATGGCTATCACGTCCTATGGTGGAGATAATGCAACAGATCCACTAATACTTCTCTCGTAAGATAATACTCCACAAACTAGATTTAATGTAAAAAAATATTATTGCATTTGCTGTCAGAAGGCAATACTAGCACATGCATTTATTTATCCGTAGTGAGCTAACACTAGAAAGGTAAAAAACCATAGTAGTTCCCAAAATTTCTATCACTGTCCAGTTGCATGTTACCATGTTACTCCGAATAATGTACACGATCCCCCTCTCACGCCCTAGCATATTAGTTCAATCAAAACAAGTAATCAAGAACGGTCAACATAATATACATCTACTAATATATCAAACACAATATGAAAATTTCCATCCCAAATGCTCATATGATAAAAACCAAGATCCACCATAACGGGATTACAAATAGATGGCCATAATCATGTCGGGCTGGTCATATGGCACTAAAAAAATGATAGCATGAGAGAGATATAGAAAAACTACTTCCAAAAACCCATAGTTCAGGGGTGGATAATATGTTGGAGATAGTGGTCTAGAGACAAATAGTAATCAATATTTATTATATGTTTGATGTTCATAATTAGTTTTGTGCCATGATAGACATGTATTAAGAGGAAAACATTAATACACGTGTGGAATTCTAAACAAACATGAGTCCCTAATAAGCACACAAGTGCATAACTAGTTCATTGAGGTCAATCGTTGATCGAGGTTTTCCTGATCATGGACACACATGTCATTGACAATGAGATTATATTGATTGGATGAATGGTATGATGGACATACTGATACGTCTCCGACGTATCGATAATTTCTTATGTTCCATGCCACATTATTGATGATATCTACATGTTTTATGCATACTTTATGTCATATTTATGCATTTTCCAGCACTAACCTATTAACAAGATGCCGAAGAGCCAGTTGCTGTTTTCTGCTGTTTTTGGTTTCAGAAATCCTAGTAAGAAAATATTCTCGGAATTGGACAAAATCAACGCCCAGGGGCCTATTTTTCCACGAAGCTTCCAGAAGACCAAAGGAGTCACGAAGTGGGGCCACGAGCTGGTGACACACCAGGGCGGCGCGGCCTGGCCCTTGGCCGCGTCGGCCTGTCGTGTGGGGCCCTCGTGTGGCCCCCTGACCTATCTCCTCCTCCTACTTAATGCCTTCGTCGCGAAACCCCCAGTACCGAGAGCCACGATACGGAAAACCTTCCGAGACGCCCGCCGCCAATCCCATCTCGGGGGATTCGGAGATCGCCTCCGCACCCTGCCGGAGGGAAATCATCTCCGGAGGACTCTTCACCGCCATGGTCGCCTCCGGAGTGATGTGTGAGTAGTTCACCCCTGGACTATGGGTCCATAGCAGTAGCTAGATGGTCGTCTTCTCCTAATTGTGCTTCATTGTTGGATCTTGTGAGCTGCCTAACATGATCAAGATCATCTATCTGTAATGCTATATGTTGTGTTTGTTGGGATCCGATGAATAGAGAATACTATGCTATGTTGATTATCAATCTATTACCTATGTGTTGTTTATGATCTTGCATGCTCTCCGTTATTAGTAGAGGCTCTGGCCAAGTTTTTGCTAGTAACTCCAAGAGGGAGTATTTATGCTCGATAGTGGGTTCATGCCTCCATTAAATCTGGGACAGTGACAGAAAGTTCTAAGGTTGTGGATGTTGCCACTAGGGATAAAACATCGATGCTATGTCCAAGAATGTAGTTGTTGATTACATTACGCACCATACTTAATGCAATTGTCTGTTGTTTGCAACTTAATGGAGGGGTTCGGATGATAACCTGAAGGTGGACTTTTTAGGCATAGATGCATGCTGGATAGCGGTCTATGTACTTTGTCATAATGCCCAATTAAATCTCACAATACTCATCATATCATGTATGTGCACGGTCATGCCCTCTTTATTTGTCAATTGCCCAACTGTAATTTGTTCACCCAACATGCTATTTATCTTATGGGAGAGACACCTCTAGTGAACTGTGGACCCGATCCATTCTTTTACATCGAATACAATCTACTGCAATACTTGTTCTACTGTTTTCTGCAAACAATCATCATCCACACTATACATCTAATCCTTTGTTACATCAAGCCGGTGAGATTGACAACCTCACTGTTACGTTGGGACAAAGTACTTTGGTTGTGTTGTGCAGGTTCCACGTTGGCGCCGGAATCCCTGGTGTTGCGCCGCACTACACTCCGCCGCCATCAACCTTCAACGTGCTTCTTGGCTCCTACTGGTTCGATAAACCTTGGTTTCTTACTGATGGAAAACTTGCTGCTGTACGCATCACACCTTCCTCTTGGGGTTCCCAACGGTCGCGTGTTGTACGCGTATCAAGATTTTAGCGCCGTTGGGAGATCAAGACACGCTGCAGGGAGTCTCCACTTCCAATCTCTTTACTTTGTTTTTGTCTTGCTTTATTTTATTTAGTACTTTGTTTGCTGCACTAAAACAAAACACAAAAAAATTAGTTGCTAGTTTTACTTTATTTACTATCTTGTTTGCTATATTAAAAACACAAAAAAATTAGTTACTTGCATTTACTTTATCTAGTTTGCTTTATTTATTGTTGCTAAAATGGGTACTCCTGAAAATACTAAGTTGTGTGACTTCACAACCACAAATAATAATGATTTCTTATGCACACCTATTGCTCCACCTGCTACTACAGCAGAATTCTTTGAAATTAAACCTGCTTTACTGAATCTTGTTATGATAGAGCAATTTTCTGGTGTTAGTTCTGATGATGCCGCTGCCCATCTCAATAACTTTGTTGAACTTTGTGAAATGCAAAAGTATAAGGATGTAGATGGTGACATTATAAAATTAAAAGTGTTTCCTTTCTCATTAAGAGGAAGAGCTAAAGATTGGTTGCTATCTCTGCCTAAGAATAGTATTGATTCATGGACTAAATGCAAGGATGCTTTTATTGGTAGATATTATCCCCCTGCTAAAATTATATCTTTGAGAAGTAGCATAATGAATTTTAAACAATTGGATAATGAGCATGTTGCCCAAGCATGGGAAAGAATGAAATCTTTGGTTAAAAATTACCCAACCCATGGACTGACTACTTGGATGATCATCCAAACCTTTTATGCATGACTGAATTTTTCTTCGCGGAACCTATTCAGCTGGAGGTACCTTTATGTCCATCACTCTTGGCGACGCAACAAAGCTTCTTGATAATATGATGATTAATTACTCTGAATGGCACATGGAAAGAGCTCCACGAGGTAAGAAGGTAAATTCTGTCGAAGAAACATCTTCCTTGAGTGATAAGATTGATGCTATTAGTCTATGCTTGTGAATGGTAGGACAAATGTTGATCCTAATAATGTTCCGTTAGCTTCATTGGTTGCTCAAGAAGATAATGTTGATGTAAACTTCATTAAAAATAATAATTTCAACAACAATGCTTATCGGAACAATTCTAGTAACAACTATAGGCCATATCCTTATAATAATGGCAACAGCTATGGTAATTCTTATGGGAATTCTTACAACAATAATAGGAATTCACCCCTTGGACTTGAAGCTATGCTTAAAGAATTTATTAGTACACAAACTGCTTTTAACAAATCTGTTGAAGAAAAGCTTGGGAAAATTGATATACTTGCTTCTAAAGTCGATAGTCTTGTTGCTGATGTTGATCTTTTGAAATCGAAAGTTATGCCTAATGAAAATCATAATAATAATATTGTTACTACAGAAAATGCAATCCAAGTTAGAATTAATGAGAATATAAGATTGATGGCCGAATTGCGTGCTAGGTGGGAAAAAGAAGAAAATGCTAAAGAAGATAATATAGCTAAAGTTTGGACTATTACCACCACTAGTAATGCTAATGCTCCACATGTTTCTGCACCTCCTACTATTAATGGTAAAATAATTGGTGTTGGCAATGTTTCCACTTCTAATGCAAAGCGTGAAAAAACTGCTGCTAAAGCTAAACTGCTGTGATAAAACTGCTGAATTTTTTTCCAACCTTGGGGACAATGATCCCATTGCTTTAGATTATAATGGTTTGGATTTTGATGATTGCCATATCTCTGAAGTTATAAAGTTCTTACAAAAACTTGCTAAGAGTCCTAATGCTAGTGCTATAAATTTGGTTTTCACAAAACATATTACAAATGCTTTCATAAAAGTTAGAGAAGAGAAATTAAATCGCGAAGCTTCTATTCCTAGGAAGCTAGAGGATGGTTGGGAGCCCATTATTAAGATGAAGGTCAATGACTTTGATTGTAATGCTTTATGTGATCTTGGTGCAAGTATTTCCGTTATGCCTAAGAAAATCTATGATATGCTTGACTTGCCACCATTGAAAAATTGTTATTTGGATGTTAATCTTAATTCTACAAAGAAACCTTTGGGGAGAGTTGATAATGTTAGCATTACGTTAACAATAACCTTGTCCCCGTTGATTTTGTTGTCTTGGATATTGAATGCAGTGCATCTTGTCCCATTATATTGGGAAGACCTTTTCTTCGAACTGTTGGTGCTATCATTGATATGAAGGAAGGTAATAGTAGATATCAATTTCCTCTCAAGAAAGGTATGGAACACTTCCCTAGAAAAAGAATAAAGTTACCTTTTGATTCTATCATTAGAACAAATTATGATGTTGATGATGCGTCTCTTGATAATACTTGATACACACTTTCTGAAAGGCGTTAAAAGCGCTTATGGGAGACAACCCATGATTTTACTACTGCACTTTTGTTTTATATTTGAGTCTTGGAAGTTGTTACTACTGTAGCAACCTCTCCTTATCTTAGTTTTGTGCATTGTTGTGCCAAGTAAAGTCGTTGATAGTAAGGTTCATACTAGATTTGGATTACTGCGCAGAAACAGATTTCTTGCTGTCACGAATCTGGGCCTAATTCTCTGCAGGTAACTCATAAAATTATGCCAATTTACGTGAGTGATCCTCAGATACGTACGCAACTTTCATTAAATTTGAGCATTTTCATTTGAGCAAGTCTGGTGCCTCAATAAAATTCGTCTTTACGAACTGTTCTGTTTTGACAGATTCTGCCTTTTATTTCGCATTGCCTGTTTTGCTATGCTTGATGGATTTTTCGATTCCATTAACTTTCAGTAGCTTTGTGCAATGTCCAGAAGTGTTAAGAATAATTATGTCACCTCTGAACATGTGAATTTTGATTGTGCACTAACCCTCTAATGAGTTGTTTTGATGGTGTGGACGAAGTTTTCAAGGATCAAGAGAGGAGGATGATACAATATGATCAAGGAGAGTGAAAGCTCTAAGCTTGGGGATGCCCCGGTGGTTCACCCTTGTATATTTCAAGAAGACTCAAGCGTCTAAGCTTGGGGATGCCCAAGGCATCCCCTTCTTCATCGACAACATTATCAGGTTCCTCTAGTGAAACTATATTTTTATTCCATCATATCTTATGTACTTTGCTTGGAGCGTCGGTTTGTTTTTGTTTTTGTTTTATTTGAATAAAATGGATCCTAGCATTTATTGTGTGGGAGAGAGACACGCTCCGCTGTTGCATATGGACAAATATGTCCTTAGGCTTTACTCATAGTATTCATGGCGAAGGTTGAATCTTCTTCGTTAAATTGTTATATGGTTGAAAACGGGAAATGCTACATGTGGTAATTGGTAAAATGTCTTGAATAATTTGATACTTGGCAATTGTTGTGCTCATGTTTAAGCTCTTGCATCATATACTTTGCACCTATTAATGAAGAAATACATAGAGCTTGCTAAAATTTGGTTTGCATAATTGGTCTCTCTAAGGTCTAGATAATTTCTAGTAAGAGTTTGAACAACAAGGAAGACGGTGTAGAGTCTTATAATGTTTACAATATGTCTTTTATGTGAGTTTTGCTGCACCGGTTCATCCTTGTGTTTGTTTCGAATAACCTTGCTAGCCTAAGCCTTGTATCGAGAGGGAATACTTCTCATGCATCCAAAATCCTTGAGCCAACCACTATGCCATTTGCGTCCACCATACCTACCTACTACATGGTATTTCTCCGCCATTCCAAAGTAAATTGCTTGAGTGCTACCTTTAAGTTTCTATCCTCTATCTTTGCAATATATAGCTCATGGGACAAATAGCCTAAAAACTATTGTGGTATTGAATATGTACTTATGCACTTTATCTCTTATTAAGTTGCTTGTTGTGCGATAACCATGTTCTGGGGACGCCATCAACTACTCTTTGTTGAAAATCATGTGAGTTGCTTTGCATGTCCGTCTTGTCTGAAGTAAGGGAGATTTACCATGAGTTGAATGGTTTGAGCATGCATATTGTTAGAGAAGAACATTGGGCCGCTAACTAAAGCCATGATCCATGGTGGAAGTTTCAGTTTTGGACAAATATCCTCAATCTCATATGAGAAAATTAATTGTTGTTGAATGCTTAAGCATTAAAGAGGAGTCCATTATCTGTTGTCTATGTTGTCCCGGTATGGATGTCTAAGTTGAGAATAATCAAAAGCGAGAAATCCAATGCGAGCTTTCTCCTTAGACCTTTGTACGCGGCATAGAGGTACCCCTTTGTGACACTTGGTTAAAACATATGTATTGCGGTGATAATCCAGGTAATCCGAGCTAATTAGGACAAGGTGCGACTATTAGTATACTATGCATGAGGCTTGCAACTTGTAGGATATAATTTACATGATACATATGCTTTATTACTACCGTTGACAAAATTGTTTCTTGTTTTCAAAATCAAAGCTCTAGCACAAATATAGCAATCAATGCTTCCCTCTGCGAAGGGTCTTTCTTTTACTTTTATGTTGAGTCAGTTCACCTATTTCTCTCCACCTCAAGAAGCAAACACTTGTGTGAACTGTGCATTGATTCCTACATACTTGCACACTTGTTATATTACTTTACATTGACAATATCCATGAGATATACATGTTACAAGTTGAAAGCAACCGCTGAAACTTAATCTTCCTTTGTGTTGCTTCAATACCTTTACTTTGAATTATTGCTTTATGAGTTAACTCTTATGCAAGACTTATTGATGCTTGTCTTGAAAATACTATTCATGAAAAGTTTTTTCTATATGATTCATTTGTTTACTCATGTCATTTATCATTGTTTTGATCGCTGCATTCATTACATGTGCTTACAATAGTATGATCAAGGTAATGATGGCATGTCACTCCAGAAATTATCTTTGTTATCGTTTACCTACTCGGGACGAGCAGGAACTAAGCTTGGGGATGCTGATACGTCTCCGACGTATCGATAATTTCTTATGTTCCATGCCACATTATTGATGATATCTACATATTTTATGCATACTTTATGTCATATTTATGCATTTTCCGGCACTAACCTATTAACAAGATGCCGAAGAGCCATTCTTGTTTTCTGCTGTTTTTGGTTTCAGAAATCCTAGTAAGGAAATATTCTCGGAATTGGACGAAATCAACGCCCGGGGCCTATTTTTCCAAGAAGCTTCCAGGACCGAAGGAGTCACGAAGTGGGGCCACGAGGTGGTGACACACCGGGCGGCGCGGCTGGCGCTTGCGCGCCGGCCTGTCGTGTGGGGCCCTCGTGTGGCCCCCGACCTCTCTCTCCTGCCTAAAACCTTCGTCGCGCCCAGAGCCACGATACGGAAAACCTTCCCGAGACGCCGCCGCCGCCAATCCCATCTCGGGGATTCGGAGATCGCCTCCGGCACCTGCCGGAGAGGGGAATCATCTCCCGGAGGACTCTTCACCGCCATGGTCGCCTCCGGAGTGATGTGTGAGTAGTTCACCCCTGGACTATGGGTCCATAGCAGTAGCTAGATGGTCGTCTTCTCCTAATTGTGCTTCATTGTTGGATCTTGTGAGCTGCCTAACATGATCAAGATCATCTATCTGTAATGCTATATGTTGTGTTTGTTGGGATCCGATGAATAGAGAATACTATGCTATGTTGATTATCAATCTATTACCTATGTGTTGTTTATGATCTTGCATGCTCTCCGTTATTAGTAGAGGCTCTGGCCAAGTTTTTGCTAGTAACTCCAGAGGGAGTATTTATGCTCGATAGTGGGTTCATGCCTCCATTAAATGTGGGACAGTGAAAGTTCTAACGTTGTGGATGTCTGTTGCCACTAGGGATAAAACATCGATGCTATGTCCAAGGATGTAGTTGTTGATTACATTACGCACCATACTTAATGCAATTGTCTGTTGTTTGCAACTTAATACTGGAGGGGTTCGGATGATAACCTGAAGGTGGACTTTTTAGGCATAGATGCATGCTGGATAGCGGTCTATGTACTTTGTCGTAATGCCCAATTAAATCTCACAATACTCATCATATCATGTATGTGCATGGTCATGCCCTCTTTATTTGTCAATTGCCCAACTGTAATTTGTTCACCCAACATGCTATTTATCTTATGGGAGAGATACCTCTAGTGAACTGTGGACCCCGGTCCATTCTTTTACATCGAATACAATCTCTATACTTGTTCTCTGTTTTCTGCAAACAATCATCATCCACACTATACATCTAATCCTTTGTTGACAAGCCGGTGAGATTGACAACCTCACTGTTATGTTGGGACAAAGTACTTTTTGTGTTGTGCAGGTTCCACGTTGGCGCCGGAATCCCTGGTGTTGCGCACTACACTCCGCCGCCATCAACCTTCAACGTGCTTCTTGGCTCCTACTAGTTCGATAAACCTTGGTTTCTTACTGAGGGAAAACTTGCTGCTGTACGCATCATACCTTCCTCTTGGGGTTCCCAACGGTCGCGTGCTGTACGCGTATCACATACCCATAACATAAGTTTTGTAAAACGATCAAACCACATCAAGTTCAATGTTACGATGTTTATTATAAGTGCATAGTGACATAGGTATGCCTAGCAGGCATGCCGAATAAGGTACGATAAATCAATAAGAAAGCATGGAGGCCATGGACCCAAAGTTTTGGAGGCCCAAGAGATTAAGGATCTGCGGGTTAGGAAAGTAGAGTTGTAATAGGAATCTTGTATAAATATAGGAAAGGCCCAATACGCCTCGGATAGTTTGTAACTTGTACGACACGAAAAGTCTCGGCTCCACCTCCTATATAAAGGGGAGCCAAGGGAGAAAGAGGGGACCGAAATCTTGATAACCAGAACCACCATAATCTTGAGTTGAGCACCTTTTTTCAGCTGAACCTTCGAGATCTACTTGCCCTCTACTTCTTACGAAAACCTAAGTCTACAATCTGTAGGCATTGACGAGTTAATCCCTCGACACATAGTAAC
This sequence comes from Lolium multiflorum, assembly GCA_030979885.1. Lineage (NCBI taxonomy): Eukaryota > Viridiplantae > Streptophyta > Magnoliopsida > Poales > Poaceae > Lolium > Lolium multiflorum. The sequence goes on from CM061752.1 coordinate 220,924,038, forward strand.
TTAATCCCTAGACCGTGAGATCATATCTAGTCATCGTCTCCGGAGGCTGCCTTGTCTGCATCAAACTTCATTCCGTAAGAGGATGATCATAAAGGTGTATTTAGGTATATCAATGGAATGATTGAGGCATATGGATCAAGAGAAGGATTTGTTCGTCCGCGTGACGGAACGATACATATATATAAGGGCCCACTCGGTGAGATTACATCCCTGAAAGCTTTGCAGATTATGATTAGGTCATGGGGATGAAATCACATGTGAATGAGTTGAAATAACCTTGCCAGTAACGAGACCGAACTAGGTATATGGATACCAATGATCATGTATTGTACGAGTGACGGTATCGAATGAACAAAAGGAATGAGACTCAATGCAAAGGTTCAAACGACGATCATATCTTTGTGGAATACATAGAGAGATCGCAATGGTTATCTAAAACCCCTAGTGATCATTGACCGGAGACCTAGTCCCGGATCATGGCTATGTTATTCTTGAACCATAGGGTAACACACTTAAGGGTTCGATGAAACTCGAGATAGTTTTGGATTCATGGGGATATATCCAAAATAGGGTTCCGGAGATGTCTGAAAGTTGTTCAGAATAGTTCGGGAGGTATCTCAGACAAATGGGAATTAAAATATTTGTTTAATATGTTGATTAAATGAATTAATATATTAAAATATATTTAATTTAATAAAAATATGTTTTATTTAATTAAAAGGTCTTCCTACCTTTATTGGGCCCCATATGGAAGGGGCCCATCAGGGAGAGAAGGAGGGGGTGGCCGGCCAGGCCATCAAATGGCCTGGCCCACCTGGCCCGATCGGGGGGCGGGGGGGGGTGGGGGTGGGGGGGGGGGCAGCCTGGCCAAGGCAGGTCGGCTCCCCACCTCCTCCTCCTTTTGTCCTACCTTACCCCCTTATGAAGTATTGCCCCCCTTTGCCCCCTATATAAAGAGACCCATATGGGCAAATTAACTACACAATTAAAATAGAGAAATTTCTCTACCGAGTTTTCTTCTCCGTGCGGTTCCCCAAAGAACTCCATAGAGAGGGAGACAACTCCACACGATACGCGAGAGCGCTGCCGGGATCCAAATCCAGAAGATCTACTTCTGCAACTTCGATGGATCAGAGCCAGGAGTGTCGTTGAGCATCGTACGTATGTGAAACTACGAGATGTTGCACATGCGGCACTCGACGTCGTGGGAGAGGACTTCTACACAACCCTAAGGTCGGCGACGACTATTCGTCTAGATCAACCACATTATAGCGGAACATTAACTGCTATCGGTCTACGAGGGTACATCACCTATATTACCTTCCTTACTGCAATACTACATCGATAGATCTTGGGCATATTAGGGCTCGCGTTTAGTTAGAAAGTTTTTGTTTTCTGCTGCGTAACCCAACATATATTGTTAGAGAGGTTGGAGATGCGAGCCAGCGGCATTTCCCCTGCAGTTTATGCATCATCTTATTTGTATCGTGTTTCTATCTCCATGGTGCGCCATGCTCTGAATCGTTCTTGGGGTAATATATATAGGTGTTTTTACGTCAAGACGAGTCTAAGGAAATGAATATTGATGACATAAAAGCCATGAGGCGCCGGGTGGGCCCCTTGGCACCGCCTTGGCATCAGGTCGTGCCATGGGCCCCATCTTGGGCCTCCTGCCCTTCCAGGTGAGGTCCATGTGCTCCAGGTCTTGATCTTCCGTAAAAGTTTATGTTGAAAAATCAGATATCCTTTTGAGTTCACAAAGCTCGCCGAAAGTTAAAAATACGAAAAACATGGTTTTCATGTCTTCAAAGTTATAACCCAAATAACTCCGCAGAGTTCATGAAGATCCCTGAAAATCAAAATGTGCAAAATGAGGGTTTCTTATTTGCAGAATTATAACCCAAATAAAAGAGATATTTTAGGAAAATACCAAAAGTCAATATAAAACATGATTATAACAACATATATGATTCAAACCTGATTGGGTATGTCACAGTAAACTACAAACAACATAGATGCATTTTACAACCCGGTAGGGATCTCGTAAGGGACCACGGTGCCTTTGTAGTTTGTCGTCGATGTATATAAAATATAGAAATAGTGATCAGTGCTACCCAAGGTATTATAATTTACTGCTAAGTAAATGACATCAAGCAATCGTCATATGAAGTAAAAGGAAACATAAACTTCAATTATGCATGAGAATAAAGAAATCTTCCAAAATAATGAATGGACAAGTACTTTGGACAATTAGGCAAACTATTTTTACAAGATATGTATGATTCACAAGAAAGATTATGCATTGGGAGTTGTTTCTATATTTTTTCGTAGAATATATAACATTTTCTCTCAACAAACTTTATTGCTTTGACCCAGAAAGAAGTAGAAATCCCGTTCGCAGAGGGGAGCAAAGATTAAAACAAGTTGGATAACTAAAGGGATTGATTCCTTCAAAGAATAAGTATCAGCCCCTACCCTAAATTTAGCTTTTATTCTTGCATTTTGGATTGCAAATAAGCAAGTGCACTAGCAGTTTTGATTGTGTTCTCCGCGAGCCAGCCTTTTTATCAGGACTATTGTGAGTATCGAGAATATTCGACGATGAAAGACGGGTCCTTTTTGGTTCTAATAATAGGCTGTGGTCTCGATATTGGGAGTCAAATTCCAAATAAAATAATTTGAAATAATTAAAGTATAAAAAAGTCCCACTCCGACGGCCCGACGAGTCATCTACTAAAAGGACCCTCCCCGTTGTGCGCCCCTCCTTGAATTATTCGCTCATGCAATACTTTTTAATACTAAGAATAAAATGCATTTCAAACAATATTTAGAGTTTTTAGAGTGGATCCCATATTTATTTCCTCTCCCCACTTTAGTCCTGAATGCGCTTGGAGGAGTTTTGCCTTATTTGCTTAATATTTTGGGAATGGCATCCCTTTGCCTACTCTCTTGCAAATTTAATATAAATCACATTATGCATGCTCATAATTTTTGGTATGAGGAGGAAACTTCTTTAGCATGAAAGAACATGAATCAACTTCACCACTTCCCTATGTACACAAAGAAAGAAGCACCAAAGTTTAGAATTGAATCAAAATAAATAAAACACAAGAAATTTACTTGGAATGGTGTTGAAATCCATATGCAGATAAATATGGTGGAGACAATGCACTATATCATGGTTAGTACGTGAAAGATTGGTAATAGCAAGAATTTTAACCGCTAAGGAATAAGGATACAAAAGTGTCCACTCATTTCCAAACATGAAAGATAAACTTAAACATAAAAATAGAAGACGTAAATGAGATCTGGTACTACATGTGATACTTGTAAGATATCATAAGCCAAAGATTAAAACACCACACAAAGTATAAAACTGGTCATGAGTTCCTCTTATGTAACTAACCACCCCTTCACCTTTATTTTATAGCATCCAAACTTGATTTACATTTTATTCCAATAGGTAAATGATAACAATAAGCGCATATACAATTGGTGGTATTTTATTCAAAACCAAGATCGTGAAACAAAGCTTAAAAATAAACAAGATAAATACTAAGTTTATGCGAAGATGTATCTTGCTCAAAAATAAATTTAGAGGTTTGCAAACGGAGATTGTGGTAGGCCAATGGGTGCCTCGGGCATCCCCAAGCTTACGGTTTTCACTATTATTGGATAGCTAACTACTTGTTTTTTGTTCCTCCATTCTCTGTGAAAAAGCTTCATCCCAAAATTTTCTCCCATTTCTTATCTATGGAGTGACATTAGTAGCATAAATATAATCTTCTAGCTGCTATCCAAACTTAAATAATTTGGAATCTAATTTTTTAGAGAGTTTCTTAAGTTGAAGACATTAAAAATATTTCAGTATATTCAAAAAGAAACTTGAAGAAGCCACTCTTGCATCAAAAGACATTATTTGTCCAGAAAGCGGATGTTGAAAAATGTACAGATTTGGGCCACTTAGAAGTGTCATAAACTTTAATAACATTTTTACATTCAAAGGATGAAATATTTTAACTCCCGCAAAAATTTCATCCCAAATGGAGCTACCATAAAAAATCAGAAAATATTTTCGTGAATAGCAAAGTGCGGGAATATGCAGCTCCGTGTATGTTTTATCAACCTTATCATTCAACATAGGTAAAACCTGGTACTTTATTAAAAACTTAAGTAACCAAAACAAAAAATAAAATCTTCTTGCTACAGAAAGGACTCAATAAAAACCAAAACAAAAAAATTTGGGTTACCTCTAGTAAAGCTCTTCTTTATAGCCATATAGCTAGACTTTGTACCTTCTTTTTAAGATGGGTATGAATCATGTGGGAACTTCACTTTGGTGACAACCTCTTTCTTTCTTGGGGAGTGTTCCATGAAATTATTATGAGGGAACTGAAACTTCATATTTTCTTCTTTGAATCACCGATAGCACATGTGGTTCTGCAAAAAAGTTCTACCGATTATTATAAGACTAGAGGAATCGCTTCCCATGTCCATTGGAATAAAATCCACAGGCAGAAAAGTCATATGCAATTAAACAATAACATATTAACTCTATCCACAACGTGCTTGGTAGAAATATCAGTAGGTAGAAGATCAATATCACATTCTTCTAAGGCACCTATATCAAGTATATCATATAATTCTTTAGATATGGCAGAAACGATATATCCTAAATCTATAATAGCATGACATGTGACTTTTCCACTTGTAATTTGTATATTCGTGGTCCATAGATCCCAAAGTTTACGTGTGGTATCATAGCTTCTATATTATATCTATCATTTTTTTCCTTTTAAGACAAGATTACCTATGTAGGAACCAAAACCCGCTAGATGAACATCAATGAATGGATGTTTAGCAATTTTTTGTAAGATAAACATAAGATAATTCAAGCTACATTTATCAATATCAAATAGAGGTTCAGTAATTGTATCACTAAGCATTTTTATTTCCTCTACTTGTTTATTTTTATTGTTCTTTTCTTTTATCTTGTGTTAAAAGTTTCTTCATTCTCTAGTTCATAACGATCATCAAATGGTTCATCATATATAGTCATGCCTTCTCCATAGTATCTCCATTCTTACTTTCTATAAGTAAACTATCAAGTAAAACATCGGCATCTGCAGCTTGTGTATTCATAAATGATTTTACACATTTGTTATCTAAAAGTGCAAGACATCCCATATGCAAACTTCCATATTTTTTTTTAATATCATCCAATCTCTAAAACCATGTTCGGCTCCATAAATAAGTTCTCTAAACCTCTCCCAAGCATCAATGAGTGTCTCATTTCCCATTTGCTTAAAAGAGTGGATAAAGCTTCTATTGTAGGAAGTGATATTTGATGGCCCAAACTTTTTCTATGCAAGAAGTTTTTATATTAAACCAAGAGTTGAAATTCCCATTAGGCCAAGTTAAAATCTACTCTTCAGCTTTCTTACCCAATAAATAAGGAACTATTTTTTTTCTTTTAATATATTACTACTCAAATTTCTCGTTTTAAAGGTATCACATATATAATTGCACTTTCTTAGATGCATAATAGGACCTCATTATATTTTCCCCATAGAATCTATCATTACAAATCAACTTCATTAACTTAGGTTTTATTTTGAATGATTCAGCCAAGGATCCAGGAGGGCTACTCGGTTCAGGAAAATCACTACCATCTAGTAACCAACGGACTAGTTTTCTCATACTTGCAAACTAAAGTAAATAGTGTACTAAATAAAAAAATGGCCTTTTATGTAAAATAAAAATCAATGCAAAACGGAAAGTGAATATGCAAACTAAATGTTCTTATGGAAGCAAACAAAACTAAAGAAACAAAATAAATACGAAAGCAAGACAAACTATAATGCTTTGAAGATGTAAAGGAAAAGAAAAGCTCACAAATGTGCACTTCCCCAAGCTTAGTGTGTTGCACAATGGTGATGCACTCTAGGCTTCCCCGTCAACGGCCCTAGAAAATACCCTTAGTTGCACCATATTCAGTAGGATACCTATTCGCTGAGACTCCAAGCTCAAATTGATGTAGCAAGGTTGTTTACCCTATAAGGGTGACTCAAGGATTTATATCAAACTCTCGGGAAAACCATATAAATACACTCCTCCTTTCTTGGTAGCAACCTACAAAACAAGAGTGTTGCCCTGTGTTCCCAACTCCACCAAGTGGTTGTCGAGGACAAGGTTTCATATTAGACTTTTAAAAAATATAAATAAAGCAGAGATGCACTAGAAAATACCCTAGTAGTTGTCGTGGGAACTCAAATGTGCTGTGATCAAGTAACAAGTAAATAAACTAAAGTATGCATGCAACTTAAACAATAAGTGAACTAACTATATATAAAAGATAAACTAAATGCAATGCAAAGGTAAAGCGTAATGGTGTTAGTAGTGGTGTAAATTACATGAGATAACTAAATGCAAGAGAAGTACATGTTTTTTTTGTATTTTCGGCTTAAGTAAATGTTGAAAATAAAAGGACTTGTAAATTTATGTAAAGGTATTTCTTATGGTTAAAAATGGACATGGTTTCATAGTTTCACTTGTATACTCTCTCATAAACATGGCGAACTAAAAAATAGTTCCAAAACAAGCATAATATTGATGTAACTTCATAATGTGCTTGATAAGAATTCATATGGGCATTACGTCTGATGGTTGAGATGATGCAACACATTGATATCAGATTAATAGCCCTCTAGTAAGAGAATACTCCAGAAACTAGATTAAATTTAATAAGTGTACGGCCTTTGCTTCTATGATAGATGTTGAATATCAAATATACTATCTCAGAAGATATGCGATCACATTTGTTCTCACAAGGCAATAGTAGCAGATGTATTCGTTTATCCCTAGTAAGGTAACATTGTAAAAGTAAGAACCATAGCAGTTCCAAAACTTTCTACTACTCTCCAGTTGCATACTACCATGTTACTCAAAATAAGGTACATGTTGCCCCTCTCGTGCCCTGTCATACTAGTTAAATCAAAACATGTAATCAAGAACGGAGTACACAATATACATATACTAATACATAAAATACAATCTCAAATACTCATCTCATAAAACAAAGAACTGCCACAAAGAGATTACAAATAGATGGGCACCTCACATGGCACTAGCATTAGAGAGATATAATAAGCTGCTTCCACAAATCCATAGTCTGGGGTGAACTACTTCATGTTCATCATAAAGATGATGAAGATGTTGGTGGAGAGGTTGAAGATGCGAGCCGACAGCGTTTCCCCTCCAATTTCTGCACAATCTCCTCTGTTTCATGTTTCTGTCTCCGTGATACGCCATGCTTCAAAATTGCGATTGGGGCAGTATATATAGTTATTTTTAGGTCAAGACGGGCCCGGGGCACGAAGATGGACGACATCCGAGCCACGAGGTGCCATGTGGACCCCATGGTGCGACTGGGGTATGAGGCCATACCATGGGCCCCATCTTGGGCCTCCCGTCCTTCCAGGTGAGGTCCATGTGCTTTGGGTCTTGATCTTTCATAAAAGACTTCCGTAGAAAAATATCTTAGGTCCTTTTGAGCTCATGAAGGTCCCTTAAAGTAAAAAATACGCATAAGATTTCGTGTTTGCAAAGTTATAGCTAAATAAAAGAGATGTTTAAGGAAAATCCATAAAAACAATCTAAAACATGATTATAACAACATATGTGATGCAAACATGATGGAATATGGCAAAATAAACTACAAAGAACGTAGACGCATTTTACATGCATCAACCCGGTAGGGATCCCGTCAAGGAGTGTGGTGGCTATGGGACTGCCCTAGGTCGGCCTAAGCGTACCTAGGACCTCGTGGATTATCTACCCTCTAATCTAGAAGAATGACGAAAAACGAGAAGAAATCTACAAGCTAGAGCGATAAAAATTAGATGAATACAAAAGGTAGTAGATTGATTTACTCGATTGGTGTTGGTTCAAAGCGACCGATGCCGCTCACATATATAAAAAAAAGTTGGTTGGACTCTTCGTGCAAGAAAGAGGCTCAGATTCACAGTACAAAACGCTAGTTGAGGTTTAATTTGGATTGGCAAACTGAACTTACGATATGTTGGCTGGACTGTTCGGCCTTTTTCCTTTGAGGGAGTCATGTCAAGTACACTTCTTAATTTCGAATCATCTTGAGGATGCCTATTTGTAGCCAAAACCGGTTGCCAACACCGGCCTTGGTTGGGCTCGGGCCAAATAGTGAGAAATATCTCTCAAGCGTGCATGGAACGTAGTACTATCGACCAGACTCCATCTCTGACCGCAAGCTTTTACCCACTGTTCTGCCGTCAAAAACACTGGTATTGTCTGGTACATCTCGCTTCTCGCATACGGCACCAATTTGACACGCGAAACAATCCAAATTACGAAGACGCGTACCTAAGCCTGCCAGGGAAACAGATGGCAAAAGGTAATATTCCTGTACACATGTAGATCAAGAATTCGGTGGACCGATCGATTAATCGCCATGCAGACCATGTGAAATGAGCCGTCTAATATCTAGCTACCACACAGGTCCAATGAGAGCACCGGTCGTCGTGCTCGCCGGCCGTGCTCGCCGAAATAAACGACGCCGGCCGGCTTAGCTAGGTCGTCGACGTACTCTACAATCGCACGAACGCCGACGGCTTATCCTTTGCCCGAGGAGCTATGCCGAGGGTCCCCGTCGGCGTACCATACGCCGAGGGCGAGGCGGTGGTACGCCGAGGGCCGCCGGCCGTCGGCACCTCGTGCGATTCCTGTAGTGACAATACAAGGGGAGACCATATAGAAAATCAAAATGATCGAGAAAATATTTATGCTTCCCGACTATATCTATGTAGCTAGGAACATCCGTGCATGTCTTCTTGTTGAATAATTGTTGATCAGGTCTAATATATCTACTATATCTATATATGCACACCCATGCATGACTTGGGATTTCGTGCGGGTTTCTTCCTCATCCTCCTCTCCTGGGCTGAGGAGCTAGATTTTCCAACAAAAAAATGTTACTTATACACGACGGCATAAGTCAGAACTCGATGATGCAGTAAGCAGACTAAGTTGGCTTCCGTCCAAATTAATTAGCTGCGAGATAAATATAAATACTGTAATGAAATACACTAATTACAGAGTAGTTTGTTGCTGGCGTTAACAATGCACAAGAATCTTGAGATCTATTCCAAGTCCAACGTCAACAAGGCACAGCATAGGCCAGTTTTTGGTTCCAACAACCAGTTGACCTCAATCATCATGAGGAAACATATATTTTTATTTCAGATCAAGATCGAAGGTGTAAGCTATTGTGCAAGTGAGGATAGTTGATCATAGAATAACATGGAACATGGTTAGTGAAATTCTGCGTGGGCCCAAGTAAGTTGACTCCTGATTTTATACGCGGGCTGTGGCATCTGCCGCCTTGTTAGTTTCCATTAATTTGGGGAGTCGTTCAATTTGGCAGTGAGTTGCAAGGGGAAGCTATATGAGATCAGGCACTCCGACGACTATGGCCTTCTAGGATGCAGACGATGACATGTGCCATGAGCCATTGCAGAGGTCCAAGTTGAGATATCGAAGCAATTGTATATGCAGGTGTTGTGTGAATCACAATGGCTTAGAAAACAAAATCGGCATGCCTTAGTTTTATCACATTGGACTTTTGCTAGGGTTACATCCATGGTACTACACAATATATATGCAAAGTGCAAAAGAAATTAAGCTATAAACCGATTAGTCGAATATAAGTACTCCGAGGCTTTCGTTAATTCGGTAATACTCCTAAAAAAGGCTGTAAGTACTTATATCTATGTACCAATGATTACAAGAGTCGTCGTTTCCCCCTAAAGCAACCCAAATATTCATAGGCCTATCGTATCTCAAAAAGTTCGTACATGTGACATATTTCTGCAAATAGATAGTGCATGTTGCTATTGTTTGTCCTTATACGATGAGTTCATTACATAGAATTATCTTTTTCATCTGAATTAACATGTAAATCAAGGGTAGTGTTTCTTAGTCGAACAAGTTCTAGACACACCGTGTAGTTGGTACAACCGTTAACTTTAGACATGATTTGGGGACACTACAGTTGCAACAAAAGATTACAGACATGTATGATCTTACTACAGTAATGTACAACGTTACACAGAAGGAATAATATAATACAACATACTCATAGTAAATACAATGAATATAGATTCATAGAATTATATATGTCTCTTTTTTGGTTCTACCAAACAACCAACACATATATATCGATATCACTGTAATTCTTTACAAGTCAATGCAACTTTAGTGCCACAATGCTTACTATATGTTGTGAATTTTTGATAACCTATAAATATCCATAAGAATACAATATGGTAAACCAATATATATCGTACTTAAATTATATCAATCGCCGGCCAGTGATGATATAGATTTTTTTTTTTTTTTTTTTTTTTTTGAAACGGAGGCAAAAGCTTTGCCCCATCAATTAATTAAGAAGAAGTTGCTCAGTTTTTAGGAGAAAACCGAGCGAAAACCTACAACAACAGGGCTAAGCCCATACCAACATCACACCCACAAGAGAAAAACATCGAAAGAATGCAACCTCTAAACCAACTAGAACCGACACACAAGAGCACAACGTCCCACTCAACCGGCCCTCTTCCTTCTTATGCTCCTGATAGATACTCTCTTGAGAGACTTCTGCACCCTCCTGAACATATTCTCCGAGGCCTTCCCCGCCAAGACGCACTTTAAAGTTGACATTTAGGATGTATACGAAAGGAAATTTCCTTCTGTGTGATGGGGAGATTACGGTGGGTGATGATAGCAGACCTGAGAAGAAATTCCAAAGAGTTGACCTGGGCTCCATAGAATACTAATCCCTAGCGCCAGAAGCGCTCTTCGCATCACATGATCCAGCCCCAACTTGACCTTGGTATCCTTATCATTTGGATCACAACACCCTGCACTACTGCACTGCACACACCCTCCAAATTAATCCTTCACCATTAATTCATGGATCATAAGTAGTACTATACATGTAGCTTGACCTGTAATTATGAGCCGTATTGCAATGTGTCACTTACATGTGTGCCCGCACCACTTCCAGGTACCTAGAGTCAATTTGATTGAATAGGAAATTAGCTAGTGTCATGTGATAACAGGATTAAGAGGGGAGTCTCCCCCTCGCTCATTAACCCCTTTAATACGCATTAGACGTCCAGACATTGACTTAGATGCCGCGAGACAAGCGGCATTAGGATTTAAGACCGTTCCTCCTTTTAGCTGTAGCAGTCTAGCAGAGAGACAAAGGTACACACAAGAAACCGGTCAAGGGTCGATCATGTCATCTTCCAAGAGGAAGAGGGAGGAGATAGATCTCGAGAGGAGGGACGACGTCGATGGCAGTGGCAGTGGAGGCCATCACCGGGCCGAAGATGGCCCGGCAGCGGAGAAGAAGGGACAAGTCAAGGCAGGAGAGGCACCATCGGAAGAGGTTGTTGAAGTGGTTGTGGACCGGGGAGAAGACGGCTCCAAGGAGATCAAATATGGTACTCCACAAGGAGGGGTGATGGAGAAGGACAAGCAATCAGCCGCTGACCACGACGGCGGCGACGAGGAGAGCGATGATGCAGTTGGAACTCGCGCAGAAGAAAAGCACATGGTAGAGGCGGCTCCTGGCGACGGTGATGGCGACCATAACCATACCGCCATGGCGCACGACGAGGTACGCATATAGACATGTAGCTAGGTAGCAGTTAGTCATGCATGTGTTGCAACAAGGCAGAGAGGATCGATATGGAATTTTTCTTCTTCTCATCTACCTGATGTATATGTTCTATCTTCAGCTGAGCACGATGCAGGAGGAGATGGAGAAGATGAAGGAGGAGAACAAGATGCTCCGGCTAGTCGTCGACCAGACCGTGCGCGACTACAACGATCTGCAGACCAAGCTGGCAGCCTACCAGAAGCAGCCGGCAGATGAACCTAAGGTAATAACTATAATAACCCAATACTAATATCGTGTTAATCACAAAAAAAATTAAGCTTCGATAGTATTAGCTAGCTGACTAGCTAGGCCATTACCCAATTAGTCTACGCATGTTCTAGCTAGCTCTAGGCAGTCTCGTGCATGCCGTTAATTATTTCTCCACGTGACACACCATAATTACCATCTGGATTCTGGAATCTGGATACGATCGATTTTGATCGCGATTTGATTTGCGTACTTGTACAGGAACCCGAGGTGTTCCTCACCCTCGGAGGCACGACGCCCGCCACCGGCGGCTTAACCGCGGAGGCGAAGAGCAAGGCGGAGCAGGCGGCGCGGCGAAGACCTTCGGCGGGAAGCGACGAAACGGACGACCGCGGTGAGGGTCTAGGGCTGTCCCTCACCCTCGGCGGCGCGTCGTCGTACGAGGAGGATGCAAGGCACGACGGTGGCGCGGCACTGGACATCGTCAGTGATGGCAGGGAAAGGAGCTACGCGCTGCTGGAGAGTAGCAAGATGCATTCCCCGGCACCCCCGGTCTCCGAAGACCTCGCCGCTGCCGGGATCGGCAGCCAGGGCGGCGTCAACCCTGCCAACCGCAAGACTCGGGTTTCCGTGCGCGTCCGGTGCCAAGGCCCCACCGTAAGACACGGCGCGCATCATTCTCGATCACCACGTTGCACTGTTCTTATTGCTGGATCGCAACCATTTTAGCCATTGATTTGATGCTTGCAGATGAACGATGGGTGCCAATGGCGGAAGTATGGGCAGAAGGTCGCCAAGGGGAACCCGTGCCCGAGAGCGTACTACCGGTGCACCGTCGCGCCGGCGTGCCCGGTGCGCAAGCAGGTGGCTAATTAAATTTACACATTTATCGTTGCACCCGTTGCTTCAGATTGCGAGCTTGATCGATCGATAAGGTGTACTCCGTATCTATGCATGGATTTGATTGATTTGTCATGCATGTGGGTGCAGGTACAGAGATGCCAGGACGACATGTCGATCCTCATCACGACGTACGAGGGCACGCATAACCACCCGCTCCCAGTCGGCGCCACCGCCATGGCCTCCACGGCCACCTCCGCCTCCGCAGCCACCTTCATGCTGCTCTCCAGCACCAGCTCCGACGCAGCTGTCTCCGGTGGACCTCCGCCGTCCTCCTCCTCCTACCTCAGCCCCTACATGCAGCACAACTCAGCCTCTCACTCTCACTACCACTCATCGGCCGCAATGGCCGGCAGCGGTGCGCAGCATCTCAACCTGTTCGGCCATTCGTCTGCCCTTGCCGTTCAGCAAGGACCGCACCTAAAGTACCCGTGGCCTCCGAACCCTTCGCACGGCAGTAGTGCGGTTGGGTTGGGAGGGGGCAAGAGGCCATTCTGGAGCACCGGAGGCGTCAACGACGCCAGGCCGGCGGCGTTTCCCGAGAATGCTGGCACGGTGGCGTCGGACCAAAATAGGTTCTCCGCGGCAGTCGCTGCCGCGATCAACAACTTAACGGGGAAAGACGGGCAGGTGACGGGAGGCAACAAAGAGGGGGAGAGTAGCAACAAGTGGGGGGTGATTGAATCACTTCCACCCCATGACTAGTACGTGAAGTGAGACTAGGTAACTGTGACGGGATTAATTGATGTCAGGAATTTGATTAGAATTCTTGTGTGCAAACAGATCAAAGCTAGGCGGGGATACACACATTGGGGGAGAAAATTAGTCCTTCTGTTTTGATATTTTAGGTTCTTTTGAAAACAGATTCCAGTTGTTGATTATTAACCGTAAATGTGGAGATATTGGTTAATTGTCTGCTCAAGTCATCATTGCACCAACCAACCAAAGTTTGCACCTTCAAAAAACATACCGAGCCACGTAATTAAGATGTATATGTAATGTATAATCCAAGCCTCTCTCAAAATGATTGTCACTTTTGCTAATTTTCAATTTCATATATTATTAGAATATACTCCCTCTGTTCCATTCTATAGTGCCTATTGTTTTTTGGCACGGAAATTAGCGCAAGAGTATTTTTTACACAAAACGTCTAGCTGAACGATTTGAGATCAACGTAAAATTTGGGAAATCTATATCTTCCTAACTTACCATAACAATTTTGGGAGCTGAACGATTTGGAAGCTGAACGGGGAGGGGGTAATTGAAATAAAACTAAGCTAAAACCTTATATTCTGAAACAAATGCCAAAAATCTATAGGCACTATAGAAAGGAACGGAGGGAGTATCATTTTAGGGGACTTTAGTAATCTCAATAACCTAAAATTGCAAACTAGTTAGATTAAATTTTCATCACTATTCAAAGTGTGCAATTGTAGTGTAAGGTTATTCGGTTCATGCAGGGTTTAGTCACTGCTTCATGTAAATGGTTGGATGTTAAGTCAAAGGCTAAGAAAAGTAGTTGACATAACTAGTGGTTATTTCAAGTTTCAAGTTTGAACTGGGAAGGTAGATGTGCAAAACTACTATCTCTCTGTCCATAAAAAGATGACATACTTTTACGAACGGATGGAGTATTAGATTTTGGTTTACAATATGTGATGCGTGTAACCTAGATGTGACTTGTGTGTCATGTCTTGTCAGCCGGCTAGATGCAAAGTTCTATCTTTGTTATGTTTACATGAGATGCTATATCCCTATAATTTCATTGCTAGGTAGTATAGCCTGCATACAGGACTTGGAAGACACAATAGTGAGGCAGCACCACAAGAGTTGGCAGCATGACAGAAGTCGGACGCATGTCGGCTTGAAGCTCTATGGAGATGGAGATCACCATTAAGATATCCATGCTATTTCACACTTAATATGCATATTTCTGTTTTGTTATGTTTCACTATTCCTCCTAGCATGTAGATGGTGGAAGTAAAATCCCTCAAAGAATATCAAGTCGGTTGCTTCGCAAGTGTTGCATCATCACAAGTCGAGTATATTTGGTAGTAGGCCTATGAAATTAGGGTGTTGTCAATACTCCCCGACTAGATGGGTTAGTGTTGGACACTTACTTCAGAAAGCACTAGATTAACTTGACGCGGCTATCATACAGTTATGGGCATCGAGGAAAACGAGTTGAGGGTCGAGGCATGCGAGGCCACCCAACTAAGAAGAGTCGTATAAATATACGATCGGCAAGAGTAGTTGCCCACCTTGAACACTCGGCCGCTACTGGTCACGTTAAAGCTCACTAATGAACTTGTTTATCTTGGATCATGAATCACTATATAATCATGAGAGGGTGTTGGTTTTAGTGGGAATATTTTATATTAAAATGTTTAATATTAATTTCTCTTTATGAATACTTCTCTTATGTGTCTTTGCATATTTCTCTTGTCAATCCATGGCAACCGGTAGCTCTTCATAGTTGCCCAATTTTGCATTGAGGTCGATCTTATAGAAAGACAACTTAATGAAACAAAGTTCCTTAATCGATGTAAATAAGATTTGTCAAATATTTTGGCGATTTTGGCTATCCATGTCACCCCAAAAGCATCGAGTCATCTGATAGGGAGCCTAGGACGAAACATGGAGCCGCATCGCTAGAAATCGTCCCCGCACCTACTTGGGTCCGTGAGTCATCGACCTTGTGGTATTATTAAGGAGAGTATTGCACTAGAACCTACATCAGTTGATGCATACATCCTTTTTATTGCAAAGTTCATAGTTAAAAAATGTTTATAGTTCAAGGTTCGCATAAGGTAGATGCATGTTTAAACCATGAAAAAAGGCAGAAAGCATCTATGCATCTTGGATCCAATTAGAAAGCCGCCGGCCGTTGGCTGAAAATATCCTGAGCAACCATAACCAACTGCTATTCGATTGTTGCATATAGTATCCATAAATTCTCGTTGGTCCCTTGAGAGAAGGAAACACCATACCTGAATTCTGTGTACAGTCAAGTGTATGTAACCTGCAAACTATTGAAGCTCCAGTTATGTTAAACGACATATTATTCTTGCATGGGTGCTTTAGTGACGGATCCTACCTCCCCAAGCTATGAGGCAGATGTTTGTTGTGGAACCGCTTCTCGATACCTTAGCCGACTCCTAGCAACTTTTAGTATCATCACCCAGCCAGGGCTGGCTCCAAAGATACCGCATTTACAGGTCTTGGTGAAGACCATTTCATCAAGACCTGAAACGTGTGCAGCATTTCCTCGCTTGACCAAGCGACGGTATAAGATTTCTTCAGGCTCGACATAGTTTGTCCAATTGTAATACATGCGGTAGTTTAAGAAATACTAGTGTGAAGTCAGACACATGTACTTTGAGTTGTGAAACATAAAAAACAGGGTGAACTTAACTTTGATCCGGCAGTTCCAATTTGTAAGCCAGTGATCCTATCTTCTCCAGGATTGTAGAAGGGCCAAAGTATTTCATAGCAAGTTTAGAAAAGGAACGGTTAACCACTGAATGTTGTGCATATGGTTGTAATTTGAGCCTTCTATCCCACATTGAAAGTTCTAAAAGCATTTGCATAGTGCTTCATCTTGTTTTGTGCTCAAGCAAGTTGTTGTTTCAGCCCGTTAGAGTAAGCTGCTATGTCCTGCATGAAAGCAACCCCTTCTCTTGGCCAATTGACATTCTGCTTCAATAAGTCACGGCCTTCACTCTCCTCAAGTGAGGAGGGCATATTGTTTGACCAACGAAAGCCCCACTAGTTCCTTCTTCCCGTTCACTATTCTCGTAGCCTGATACGAGTTATTTAGTTCGTGTCTCCTTGTTCTTGGGAAGAACCGAAGGTTCATTCACGGCACTCGTAGACAAAGGGATAGACGATAGAATGTAGACCCTCTTCTCTCTTTTAGATAGCCTTACTTATTCCAATTTCTAATCTATACCATAAAGCAAAGCCCTTTTTGTGCAAGGTTCTCTCCTACTTATGCAATTCTCACTGATGGGAGTAATGTGCCAGTAACTATAGAAGATTTTATTTATTCTAAATAGGCGGAAATAGGTCCATCGAGATAAAGTATGACTAATAAGTAGTAATATAGCTAGTTGCTATATATAGACTTGAAGTCAGGGCCTACTCATCCTAATCTTCTCTTTACTACTTAGTTAAGTTATAGGATCAGAATGAGATTTTCTTTGATTGCCGTTATAGGAAGTGAGCAAGCCCATATTGACTAACATAAGCAGAAACATATATTCATATCCTAGATTTTGTTTTCTTATCAATACCATTTTGACAACTACCAAACATATTGGTGCTATTGGTTGGTGGAGGAACATTATACGGCAGGTGGAAAGTTCGCCAAACAAGGGAAAGGACATGAAGGAATAAATATCGGGAAATCTATTTCTACTCTAACCTCGCTCTGGCGATTCGCGAAGTCAGCACTCTGGTCCGTGCGACTTCCATCCGACATCCCGCGCGCGAGCGGTGCCAGTTAAGATCTGTGTTTTGCCGTGGTGAATACCCACCGGCCATCCTCTCTATTTATACACCTCAAAGGGTAAGGAGATAAGTACAGATTACATGTGATGGTTATCAAATAAGTAAAGCAGCTATAGATGCAATGGTTGTTCCAACAACCCTAACTATCATAGCTAGCTCTCGGCTAGTCTGTTAGTTGACATTTCCCCTCAATCTCAACGTTGTAGTCGAACTAAGTTGAGATTGGAATAAAGTTGCTCTAGCATCTGCCAAGTTGATGGTTTAGTGAATGCATCAGCTACTTGATCGGCTGAAGAAACAAACCGAACATCAGTGCGCCTTGTGCCACCTTCTCCCGAACAAAATGGAAGTCGATATCGATGTGCTTTGTGTGGGCGTGAAACACTGGATTTGCAATGAGGTATGTTGCTCCGAGATTATCACACCAAAGCACTGGTGGGCGAGCTTGAGGAACATGAAGTTCTCAAAGCAAAGACTGCATCCACATCACCTCGGCTCTACCATTCGCTAATGCCTTGTATTGAGCTTCCGTAGAAGAACGGGAGACAGTGGGCTTCTTGCGGGCACTCTAGGAAATCAGCCCAAAGAATACTACGAAGCCATCGATCGAGCGAAGGTCGTCTGCACTTCCAGCCTAGTCCGCGTCGGTAAAGACGCTGAGGAGCATCGATGGCGATTTGCGAATGCGCAGACCAATGTCAGTAGTTTGATACGTTGCAAACGTATCTATAATTTTTGATGCTACATGCTTATTTGACACCAATTTATATATGATTTGCTTACACTTCGTTGCACTTTTATACATTTTTCGGAACTAACCTATTAACAAGATGCCACAGTGCCAGTTCCCTGCTTTTCTGTTGTTTTGTATTTCAGAAAAATTGTACATGAAATATTCTCGGAATTGGACAAAAGAAAAGCCGAAGTTAATATTTTACCGTAACAAAGACGGAGTCTAGAGGGGGGATCGAAGAGGCGCCACAGAGCGGCCAGACCACCCCATGGCGTGTCCAACGATGGGCCCACGTCAAGGGGTGGTGTGGGCCCCCCAGGCGTCCACCGACCTTGCCCTTTCGCCTATTTATTCATGATCTCGGGAGAAATCTAAACACCCGAGCCTCCATCTATGAAAAGTTTCGTCGCGGCCGCCATTGCCGATCCTAGCCCGGGAGGGTTCTGAAACTCTTCCCAGCACCCTGCCGGAGAGGGAGATCATCACCGAAGGCCTCTACATCGCCATGCCCGCCTCCTAAGTGATGCGTGAGTAGTTCATCCCTAGACTATGGGTCCATAGCAGTAGATAGATGGTTGTCTTCTTCAATCTGTCCCTCGTGTTTAGATCTTGTGAGCTGCCTATCATGATCAAGATCATCTTTATGTAATTCTACATGTTGTGTTTGCTGGGATCCGATGTTCATTGAATAGTATGTTGTGATCGATTATATACTTCTCATATGTTATTTGTGATCTTGCATGCTCTTCGTTGCTAGCTAGTAGATACTTTGGCCAAGTAAATGCTTGTGACTCCAAGAGGGAGTATTTATGCTCGATAGTAGGTTCATGCCTCTAGTTTTTTTTTGGAAGAGTGACAATAACTTCTAAGATTGTAGATGTGATGTTGCTACTAGGGAGAAAACAACAATGTTTTATCAAAGGGTAATTCTATTGTTTACTTTACACACATTTCTTAATGCGATAATTTGTTGCTTACAACTTAATACTGGAAGGGGTTCAGGCGATAACCGGAAGGTGGATTATTAGTCATAGACGCAGTTCGATTACGGTCTATGTTTTATGTTGTAATGCCCAAACGAATCTCATAGTAATCATCTTGTCATGTATGGTCTTTATTATGTCAATTGCCCAGCTGTAATTTGTTCACCTAGCATGTTATTTATCTTTATAGAGAGACACCTCTAGTGAATTGTGGATCCCGGTCCTTTCTTTTACACTGAAAATACATGTTCTTGGTATTGCCAACTCCCACGGCAACAGCTATTTTACTGTTCTCTTTAATTCCACTTCAAACAAACATCTCTATCAACACTATACATTTAATCCTTCGGATGAAGCTTGCTACCCGCATGGGTAGCTACACACCCATGCAGTATACCAATATGCAAGCCATATTAACTTGTTTTAGCTCGGTTTCCTAGTAGAACGTGGAATTCTAGTGTATAAAAGTGGTTTCCGAATTTTGATTTGAACTTTTTTTTGTCAAAGTCAACTCAATATTCAAAAAGTCAATGCAAAATACGTTGGTGAGTTGACTTTGATCAAAAAATATTCATATCAAAATTCGGAAACCACTTTTGTACACTAGAATTCCACGTTCTACTAGGAAACCGAGCTAAAACAAGTTAATATGGCTTGCATATTGGTATACTGCATGGGTGTGTAGCTACCCATGCGGGTAGCGAATGCACTCTCTTTAATCCTTTGTGTTCAGCAAAACTGGTGAGATTGAAAACCTCACTGTAAGTTGGGGCAAAGTATTTTGGTTGTGTTGTGTGCAGGTTCCACGTTGTTGCTGACGCCGGTAGTGTGCCCTGCCACAAGTTAGCTAGCAACACCTTCAGAAGTCACGTGTTTCTCCTACTGGTCGATTAAACTTTGGTTTCTTACTGATGGAAAACTTGCTATTGTGCTCATCATACCTTCCTCTTGGGGTTCCCCAACGGTGTGCAATTTGCGGTCATCATAGTTCCCTTGATATAACGCAATATCCATTGAACTGCTTCCTAGTGAACTGTGGTTGGCTGGGCGAGGTACTGATAGGCCTTATTTACTGCAAAAGATATGTCAGGCCTAGTGAGGGTTAGATATTGCAGACCACCGAATGTGCTCTGGTACTCAAACACTGCATCGCCGGAGAGAGGCGCACCTTGATCAGCTGCATAGGATAGAAACAGCCTTGGACTTGTTCATGTTGGTGCGTGATAGCGTGTATACACACGTCCGTTGGGAACCCCAAGAGGAAGGTGTGATGCGTACAGCAGCAAGTTTTCCTCAGTAAGAAACCAAGGTTTATCGAACCAGTAGGAGCCAAGAAGCACGTTGAAGGTTGATGGCGGCGAAATGTAGTGCGGCGCAACACCAGGGATTCCGGCGCCAACGTGGAACCTGCACAACACAACCAAAGTACTTTGCCCCAACCAGTGAGGTTGTCAATCTCACCGGCTTGCTGTAACAAAGGATTAGATGTATAGTGTGGATGATGATTGTTTACGAAGAACAGTACAAGTATTAGATTGTATTCGATTAAAAGAATGGACCGGGGTCCACGGTTCACTAGAGGTGTCTCTCCCATAAGATAAATAGCATGTTGGGTGAACAAATTACGTTGGGCAATTGACAAATAAAGAGAGCATAACAATGCACATACATGATATGATGAATATTGTGAGATTTAATTGGGCATTACGACAAAGTACATAGACCGCTATCCATCATGCATCTATGCCTAAAAAGTCCACCTTCAGGTTATCATCCGAACCTCTTCCGGTATTAAGTTGCAAACAACAGACAATTGCATTAAGTATGGTGCGTAATGTAATCAATAACTACATCCTCGGACATAGCATCAATGTTTTATCCCTAGTGGCAACAGCACATCCACAACCTTAGAACTTTCTGTCACTGTCCCAGAATGGAGGCATGAACCCACTATCGAGCATAAATACTCCCTCTTGGAGTTACTAGCAAAAACTTGGCTAGAGCCTCTACTAACAACGGAGAGCATGCAAGATCATAAACAACACATAGGTAATAGATTGATAATCAACATAACATAGTATTCTCTATCCATCGGATCCCAACAAACACAACATATAGCATTACGGATAGATGATCTTGATCATGTTAGGCAGCTCACAAGATCCGACAATGAAGCACATAAGGAGAAGACGACCATCTAGCTACTGCTATGGACCCATAGTCCGGGGTGAACTACTCACTCATCACTCGGGGCGACCATGGCGGTGAAGAGTCCTCCGGGAGATGATTCCCCTCTCCGGCAGGGTGCGGGCGATCTCCTGAATCCCGAGATGGGATTGGCGGCGGCGGCGTCTCTGGAAGGTTTTCCGTATCGTGGCTCTCGGTCATGGGGGTTTCGCGACGAATGCTATTTGTAGGCGGAAGGGCGGGTAAAGGGGCGTCACGAGGGGCCCAGACGACAGGCCGGCGCGGCCAGGGCTTGGGCGCCGCCCGGTGTCTGGCCACCTCGTGGCCCCCCCGTCTCCTCTTCGGTCTTCTAGAAGCTTCGTGGAAAAATAGGCCCTGGGCGTTGATTTCGTCCAATTCGAGAATATTTCCTTACTAGGATTTGAAACCAAAAACAGCAGAAAACGGCTGGCTCTTCGGCATCTCGTTAATAGGTTAGTGCCGGAAAATGCATAAATATGACATAAAGTATGCATAAAACATGTAGATATCATCAATAATGTGGCATGGAACATAAGAAATTATCGATACGTCGGAGACGTATCGGCATCCCCAAGCTTAGTTCTGCTCGTCCCGAGCGGGTAAACGATAACAAAGATAATTTCTGATGCCATAAAAACTATCATATGTAAATGTGTAATGTGCCAAAAAGCACCGGCAGCGTAGAGCCAGAAGAGCTAGAGCTGCGCTGGTTGAGACCCCTCCGACGACGGCCCGCAATGCTCTTCTGGTCACACGCGCGATGTGCAAGGGCGTGCCACCATGGAAGGTGATGGGGATGCCTCGCTTAGTTTCTGCATGGCATACACGTAAACATTAAATACGAGCCTCGATCGGCTCTCGGGTTATCTGTGAATCGGCTCAATTCACCCATGATCCGTACGGGGTGCACGAATACTTGGTGATCCTGCTTGATCAAAATATAGCTAATGAGATCTACGACGATTTAGGGTTTTCACCGCATAATCGGATCATCCTACTCCAGGTTGGGCCTCGCGGCCACGCACGGTGCTCATAAGCCGATCCTAAACAAGGCCTAAAAACCAACATAACGTTGATCCTCGGAACATCCTGTTTAGGACTTGCGAACGCCACCCTACGTGCCGCTGGATCCTCCACCCCTTTATAAGGCCTAACTATTGCAGATATTAAACTAATCCTTGCAGAGCAAGGAGCAATCGTAACGGATCAGATCTACTAGATGATGAACCAGCGGTGCCGCCACACCCGAGATAGGCGTGAGGGCGGCTAGACATGCAAGGGTTGCACTACGTAAGCATGTTATACGAAGAACTATGCTAACCCTAACACATCTATGATAACTACGTTGCTCGCCATCAAAGACGCTTCAGTACGAGCAACGCATGAACAACGTGGAGCTTGTGCTGCCTAGATCGCAAGATGCGATCTAGGCAGCATGTCGCTTACCTGATTGAAACCCTCGAGATGAAGGAGTTGGCGATGCGCCGAGATTGGTTTGTTTTGGGTTGAACGTGAGTTGTTGTTTATTCCATAAACCCTAGATACATATTTATAGTCCAGCGGACTTTCTAATCGTGGGAATAGCCCCAACCGGGCACGGGCCCAAATCTAACTAACCGACACGTATCCTACTATGTTACAGATACAAGGGCAAACTAGCCCAAACTTGCTAAGCAAGGCCGATTCACGTATATTCTTCAACATAAAATCTTCAAGTCCACCTTGGTCGCGGCCCACCTCCGACTCGGTCAAATTCTGGTGATAACACATGCCCCCCTGGTTTTGGAATTGGTAATTCCAAAATCACTCCTTCGTCGGGTCATGTCGTGGCAGAACCGTCGCAGTATCCTTCATCATGATGTCCTGCCTTCTCAACTTCTCTGCAAAATTCGATAGCTCCGGCGTCATCTCCTTGGAAACTGTAATGACATTAAATTTCCACCAGGCTTCTCATTATTTAACTGTGACAATCAATCAACCCTTCTTCATCCTCTGATCTGGCCACCGACCTTTCTTTCCAATCTATTCCCCCAAGTGAGCCAATGTCGGAGTCCGAGTGGGACTTTAGTGAGGATGATGACGATGACGCAGAGGAAGAAAACTCCAGTCGAGGGCTAGAGCAGCGGTGATGAGGCATTCTCCGGAAACAGTGCCGGTGACAGCTGCGATGCTGACGACGAAGGCAGCGAGGACTAGTGACATAGCACCAGCAAGATGCGAGCAATCGGCTCTTCTTCTGTTCCTCCTTGAACCATCGGCTCTTCATTGCAACAAACCCTCCTCTGTTAATGAAGAAGTATTCTCCAATCAATTGTTTTGCCGATGGTCAAAGTCACGCAGTCTCCAAAGAGAGCCGATGGCATTGCATCGGTCTCCATTATAAAAATATGAGGAACGTCGACCTAACCGCCCTTCCAAACGGTAACCTGCGACCTCCATCTGAAAAGGCGAACTCAGATCCCCAAATCGCCGCCTGAACAGCTCCAACCCACAACCATCCGCACAGATCTTGGCCACGCCGCCCCCGGCTCCTTCAACGCACCCCATGGCGGAATCATCCAACACTGATACCACAGCCTCCGGACTGAAGGTAATCTTCAACCCCCTCTCGCTGTTCAACTTGACATGAGATTAATGGCAAACACCTGAATTAATGTTTCGCTCCGCTACTAATTTAGGCTTCAGATATCCTTCTGCCACACCCTTCTCTCGCAAATTCGATGTGCCTCGGTCCTCGTTCTTCTGAGAGTCCTGCCCTGTTAATTTCGTGTGAAGCTAACAGAATCCCCTTTGTGAGCCAAAACCTAGATCTAACTTCCTGGGCCGACTGCCTACGAGCCTGGCCTAATCCTCCTGAAGGTTGGGTAGCATGGTACAATAGAGTATCAAAATCCCACTATGCCACTTGGGAAACCATAGGGATAGCCGATGCTCTGTCATTATCATTATCTCCTCTTGAGAAGAACGAGAACATCTTGAAAACCATCGGCTACTTCTGGTGATGCACTGAACTGCTTTATGTTTGGTCATGGCCCTATGACACCAACCTTACTGGATGTGGCTATGATCACGGGGCTGGACATTGCATCCCACCGTATTCAAACTGCCAAAAGTCCCTTTCACCCTCTCCTCCAAAAAAGAGTGTACCAGCTGGGGTGCCTATCTCAGTCGTTACATGAAAAACAAAGGCCCCGTGACAGAGAGGGAGCACACAGCCTTTCTGAATTTCTGGCTGGAGCACTTCATATTCTGCGGCCCATCACTTGCTCCTACCAAAAATTACCTCTCCCTGGCTTATGAACTTGCTAAAGGCACCCAACTCGGCCTAGGCAAACTATTCCTTGGAGAGATTTATCGCTCCCTCCAACTGATGTCTGTCAAACTGTTCCATCGAAAGACAGTCAAAAGCGGAGGCCCCTGGTGGTTCATTCAGCTGTGGGCACAACTATACTTCCAAAACCAGATACCAGACTTCCCACCACTGACCACCTGCACCTTTCCGGATGTGAATGGAAAGGAAATCCGATGCACCAGCTACGGCCAAGCCCTGTATGGTCTCCCGGGCAGCATGCTGATCCCCAAGGAAGCAGCGGGTGGTTCAAGATTTTCTTCCAAGGTCTGGACAACCCCTGTTTGATCCTTATACTGAATCGGCAAACTTTGAAAACCCCGTCTCTTTCCGATTGGGTGACCTTGCCGATGACGCCGGCACACAGCATTTGTACTCCATCATGATTCGCCCTTGCTTCCTCCCTGTTGGCATGAGTACCTCAAACCGGATCACAAAGCCCGGTTATGAGTGCTACCAACCGGTAGTGGCAGCCCGACAGCTTGGTCTCGGACAGGTGCCTCCACACTTCTTCTTACATCATCTGACAGCAAGTAGAGCTGACCTGCCTGACATCATCACCGCCCAAAGGGGGTATACCTTCTTTGATGCTTTGGCCATCCCAATTCCTCACGACCTCCGCTTCTCCTTCACCACCGATGGTTTTGACACTTGGTGGTCTATATGGAAGACCCACGTCTTCCGGAAGGCTCTAGGACCGCTGCTGAGAGAGCTCGACGCCGAGTATGACATCCCTGCAGACCAGGTACCATCAAGCACTTCCTGTATCCGCCTTATGGCGATTATCTGTGACCTAATCCTTTCTCCTGGCAGCAACAAGATGGTCCGGCTCCTACTCAAGCCGACGGTTCCCCTTTCGTATTCCTCCCCCCTGCACCAGTGGTTCTCTTCTGCCGAAGCCACCTCTGAAGAAAGTCATAATGCGGGTCAGCCGATTTCACCGAAATCGGCTCCCAAGAGTAAAGCATTTTCGGGACCGGTTGCCCCCCGAGCCTCGACTCAGGCGAGGACGGTGGTGAGGAAGGTGGCTGCAGAAAAACCCTGAAGCGTAAAGCTCCGGCTCACGAAAGCTTGCGTGTAAGTCGGTCCCGACCCTGCAGACGCTCGTCCGCTTTCAATCATTTGCTTATAGTACGCTCATGCTCTTTCCTACAGCCTTCCACTGAAGGAACCTCCAGCGGAGCTGAGGAAACCAGTCAAGGGGATTCAAGCTCGGGCAATTCCGAGAGGTTCACCACCCAAAGCCAGACGGCTTCACCAGCGCCGGCTCCCAAGGAAAAATCGATCACTGAACCTCCTGCCCCCCAAGCCCCAAACAGATCGGGGTCACGCACAAAGAAGCGCTGCGTCAAAAGGGCTCGCAAGAACCCACGACCCTCCTCATCAAGCCAGGAGGTCTCAAATGTAATCATCTTCTTGATCATACTTAATGCTTTCCCGTCGTACAGATCGGCTAATCATTTCCTCTTGCAGGCCGAAGAAACTTCCAGCGGAGACGTCGAGGAGATACAGATGCCGTCCGCCACTCTGGACCTGGCCACCCCGGCGGTGGCGGCTGCCCAAATGGTTAACCCATCTCAGTCCGCAGAAAAGCCGATCGTCACTGCATCGGCTGTTCCCCCTTCCTTGGGAGAGGTATGTCTTTCCTCCTCGGCCCCATCAATTCCACCATTGCCTGCTAAACTCACTTTGTTTGTCCTGCCAGGGTTATGATCTCTCGAGCTTGCTTTCGTTCGATCCAGAATCCATCGAACCAACTTCTTCCAAGGCAGGTGGGGAGCCGATCCCTAGTACGGTCCGCGGTCCACTCCAGCGTCTCAAAGATTTGCTTTCTGCCCCAACTGAGACTTTGATTGAAGATTCCGAGGAAGCCAAAGGCATTCTCGAGGATATCCAGCTTCATCTCCCTATGACCCTGCAAGTGAAGCTCTGGCCCGCTGTTACCCTGCCGGTCTTTAAATCAAGGGTGCAATCGGCTCGCCAAAGGATTGCTCTTCGCCACTCCCAACTTCCGCTGAAGGCCGATATCGCCGAAAGATGTCGACGGCTTAATGAGAAGAAGACTGCTCTGGACGCCAAGACGGATACTTCTGCTACTCGTGCTGAACTCGAGACCCTGCGCAAGGAGCTGGAGGATCTTGAAGAGAGGGTAAGGGTGACCAAACAGCTCATCCAGGACAAGGAAGCCCTTGTTGCCCGTTCTCAAGACGAAGCAAAAAGCCTCACAGCCGATCTGAAGACCGATCTGGCTGAAATCCGTACCCTGAGCCATCAGCTGGTGACGGGTAAGGACGAGGATGACCAGGCTGAGATTGCTGAGGCGGATCGCGTCCGTGTCGACGCCATTCTCGCCCTCGGTGTGTTTCTTCAGTAGGGCCTTCAGAGACAAACGATGTTTCATTGGACTAGATCTTTCCGTACTTGCTACACCCCCCTTTTTTTTTTTTTTGGGCTTTCCTCCTCGGCCCCATCTTTCCTCCTTGCCTGCTAAACTCACTTTGTTTGTCCTGCCAGGGTTATGATCTCTCGAGCTTGCTTTCGTTCGATCCAGAATCCATCGAACCAACTTCTTCCAAGGCAGGTGGGGAGCCGATCCCTAGTACGGTCCGCGGTCCACTCCAGCGTCTCAAAGATTTGCTTTCTGCCCCAACTGAGACTTTGATTGAAGATTCCGAGGAAGCCAAAGGCATTCTCGAGGATATCCAGCTTCATCTCCCTATGACCCTGCAAGTGAAGCTCTGGCCCGCTGTTACCCTGCCGGTCTTTAAATCAAGGGTGCAATCGGCTCGCCAAAGGATTGCTCTTCGCCACTCCCAACTTCCGCTGAAGGCCGATATCGCCGAAAGATGTCGACGGCTTAATGAGAAGAAGACTGCTCTGGACGCCAAGACGGATACTTGCTACTCGTGCTGAACTCGAGACCCTGCGCAAGGAGCTGGAGGATCTTGAAGAGAGGGTAAGGGTGACCAAACAGCTCATCCAGGACAAGGAAGCCCTTGTTGCCCGTTCTCAAGACGAAGCAAAAGCCTCACAGCCGATCGAAGACCGATCTGGCTGAAATCCGTACCCTGAGCCATCAGCTGGTGACGGGTAAGGACGAGGATGACCAGGCTGAGATTGCTGAGGCGGATCGCGTCCGTGTCGACGCCATTCTCGCCCTCGGTGTGTTTCTTCAGTAGGGCCTTCAGAGACAAACGATGTTTCATTGGACTAGATCTTTCCGTACTTGCTACACCCCCCCCCTTTTTTTACTGGCCGATTTTCCATCGGCTCCCGACATTTTCTTGCCCATGCGTCTGTCTGATAACCATATGCGCCTCCCCCGAGCCGAATCTAACAGGTGACTGCAGGTATCGGCTTTGTATTATGCCAATGCACCATACTCGTACCTCGGCTCCGTTGGGATTCGTGTAGCCGACGCGGCCGCCGGTCGTTAGATCACCGTTGAACCCAAGCAGGCCGTGTAGTGAAAATAATCTTGGCCGACTCGCTGGATCGAAGCGCTCCATGAAGGTTTCGTAATATCCCTCACGTAATCCTGGAGCGCTAGGCTCCGTCGGGAAGACGAGCCCCGTGTTCGTACTAGCCGATGTTTCGTCATCGGCTTTCCTTTGCTCGAGGTCCCACCGGGCGTGCCAGAATGTGTTGCCTGCCAAAACCCACCGGCGGGCAGCGGCTGTCAGCACGGTGAGCCGGAAGAGCCTAGAGCTGCGGCTGGCTGAGACCCCTCGGCGACGGCCCCAATGCTCTTGGTCACACGCGGCGATGCGAAGTGCAGGGCGTGCCACGACCTATACTGGTCAGGAAGGTGATGGGGATGCCTCGCTTAGTTTCTGCATGGCATACACGTAAACATTAAATACGAGCCTCGATCGGCTCTCGGGTTATCTGTGAATCGGCTCAAAGAGCCGATTCACCCATGATCCGTACGGGGTGCACGAATACTTGGTGATCTGCTTGATCAAAATATAGCTAATGAGATCTACGACGATTTAGGGTTTTCACCGCATAATCGGATCATCCTACTCCAGGTTGGGCCTCGCGGCCACGCACGGTGCTCATAAGCCGATCCTAAACAAGGCCTAAAAACCAACATAACGTTGATCCTCGGAACATCTGTTTAGGACTTGCGAACGCCACCCTACGTGCCGCTGGATCCTCCACCCCTTTATAAGGCCTAACTATTGCAGATATTAAACTAATCCTTGGAGCAAGGAGCAATCGTAACGGATCAGATCTACTAGATGATGAACCAGCAGGGTGCCGCCCCCACACCGAGATGAGGGCGGCTAGACATGCAAGGGTTGCACTACGTAAGCATGTTATACGAAGAACTATGCTAACCCTAACACATCTATGATAACTACGTTGCTCGCCATCAAAGACGCTTCGGTACGAGCAACGCATGAACAACGTGGAGCTTGTCTGCCTAGATCGCAAGATGCGATCTAGGCACATGTCGCTTCCTGATTGAAACCCTCGAGATGAAGGAGTTGGCGATGCGCGAGATTGGTTTGTTTTGGGTTGAACGTGAGTTGTTGTTTATTCCATAAACCCTAGATACATATTTATAGTCCAGCGGACTTTCTAATCGTGGGAATAGCCCCAACCGGGCACGGGCCCAAATCTAACTAACCGACACGTATCCTACTATGTTACAGATACAAGGGCAAACTAGCCCAAACTTGCTAAGCAAGGCCGATTCACGTATATTCTTCAACATAAAATCTTCAAGTCCACCTTGGTCGCGGCCCACCTCTGACTCGGTCAAATTCTGGTGATAACAGAATGCAGCGATCAAAACAATGTAGATGACATGAATGAACAATTGAATCATAAAGCAAAGACTTTTCATGAATAGTACTTAAAGACAAGCATCAATAAGTCTTGCATAAGAGTTAACTCATAAAGCAATAATTCATAGTAAAGGTATTGAAGCAACACAAAGGAAGATTAAGTTTCAGCGGTTGCTTTCAACTTATAACATGTATATCTCATGGATAGTTGTCAATGTAGAGTAATATAACAAGTGCAATATGCAAGTATGTAGGAATCAATGCACAGTTCACACAAGTGTTTGCTTCTTGAGATGGAGAGAAATAGGTGAACCGACTCAACATAAAAGTAAAAGAAAGGTCCTTCAAAGAGGAAAGCATCGATTGCTATATTTGTGCTAGAGCTTTGATTTTGAAAACATATAAAGAGCAACAAAAGTAGAATTTTGAGAGGTGTTTGTTGTTGTCAACGAATGGTAGTGGGCACTCTAACCCCCCTTGCCAGACAAACCTTCAAAGAGCGGCTCCCATTTTATTTTATTTTTGTGTGGCACTCCTTCCAACCTTTCTTTCACAAACCATGGCTCTCGGGTGCCTGCCAACAATCTCATACCATGAAGGAGTGCCTTTTTATTTTAGTTTTATTATGATGACACTCCTCCCCACCTTTGCTTTCTCAAGCCATGGCTAACCGAATCCTTCGGGTGCCGTCCAACAATCACATACCATGGAGGAGTGTCTATTTTTATTGATTAATTTGGGACTGGGAATCCCATTGCCAGCTCTTTTTGCAAAATTATTGGATAAGCGGATGAAGCCACTAGTCCATTGGTGAAAGTTGCCCAACAAGATTGAAAGATAAACACCACATACTTCCTCATGAGCTATAAAACATTGACACAAATCAGAGGTGATAATTTTTGAATTGTTTAAAGGTAGCACTCAAGCAATTTACTTTGGAATGGCGGAGAAATACCATGTAGTAGGTAGGTATGGTGGACACAAATGGCATAGTGGTTGGCTCAAGGATTTTGGATGCATGAGAAGTATTCCCTCTCGATACAAGGTTTAGGCTAGCAAGGCTATTTGAAACAAACACAAGGATGAAGCGGTGCAGCAAAACTCACATAAAAGACATATTGTAAACATTATAAGACTCTACACCGTCTTTCTTGTTGTTCAAACTCAATACTAGAAATTATCTAGACCTTAGAGAGACCAATTATGCAAACCAAATTTTAGCAAGCTCTATGTATTTCTTCATTAATAGGTGCAAAGTATATGATGCAAGAGCTTAAACATGAGCACAACAATTGCCAAGTATCACATTATCCAAGACATTTTAGCAATTACTACATGTATCATTTTCCAATTCCAACCATATAACAATTTAACGAAGAAGAAACTTTCGCCATGAATACTATGAGTAAAGCCTAAGGACATATTTGTCCATATGCAACAGCGGAGCGTGTCTCTCTCCCACACAAAGAATGCTAGGATCCATTTTATTCAAACAAAACAAAAACAAAAACAAAAACAAACCGACGCTCCAAGCAAAGTACATAAGATGTGACGGAATAAAAATATAGTTTCAGGGAGGAACCTGATAATGTTGTCGATGAAGAAGGGGATGCATTGGGCATCCCCAAGCTTAGACGCTTGAGTCTTCTTGATATATGCAGGGGTGAACCACCGGGGCATCCCCAAGCTTAGAGCTTTCACTCTCCTTGATCATGTTGTATCATTCTCCTCTCTTGATCCTTGAAAACTTCCTCCACACCAAACTCAAAACAACTCATTAGAGGGTTAGTGCACAATCAAAATTTACATATTCAGAGGTGACACAATCATTCTTTACACTTCTGGACATTGCACAAAGCTACTGAAAGTCAATGGAATTGAAAAATCCATCTAGCATGGCAAAACAGGCAATGCGAAATAAAAGGCAGAATCTGTCAAAACAGAACAGTTCGTAAAGACGTATTTTTAAGGGGAACCAGACTTGCTCAGATGAGAAAACTTAAAACTAATGAAAGTTGCGTAAATATCTGAGGATCACTCACGTAAATTGGCATAATTTTCTGAGTTACCTACAGAGAATTAGGCCCAGATTCGTGACAGCAAAGAAATCTGTTTCTGCGCAGTAATCCAAATCTAGTATGATCTTTCTATTAGAGACTTTACTTGGCACAACTATGCAATAAAACTAAGATAAGGAGAGGTTGCTACAGTAGTAACAACTTCCAAGACTCAAATATAAAACAAAAGTACTGTAGTAAAAACATGGGTTGTCTCCCATAAGCGCTTTTGTTTAACGCCTTTCAGCTAGGCGCAGAAAGTGTGTATCAAGTATTATCGAAAGATGGAGCAACTACAGCGGGGTGTGGAGTTTTCTCAACCATGCATAGTATTTTAGATACATAGGTTTCAGCGGCTCCCTTTTCATTAGTCTTGGGCTTGCTACTCTCATCAAACAAATTTTCAGGAACAAGCCAAGCATAATTATCATCTAGAGCTTCATGCATCGCTAGGAGCTTACATGGTATTGGTGCTTTAATCTCCCCACCATCATTAACATTATTAGTGTACTTAATTCTATCCATATCCATCTTTTCAAGTGTTCTTTTAAAATCGGTGATCATACCAAGCCTATCATGCTTACTAAAAACTTTTCTAGCTTCTTTGGCTACATCCTCAAATTCTCGCACTAGGACTTTTAAAACAAATCTCTCTTTTGTCCCCTCTCCATATCAGAAAGTGTAAGAAACATGTGTTGTATCATGGGGTTGAGACTAATAAATCTAGCTTCCATCATGCGTACCAAACAAACAGAGGCATCTTCATAGGTAGGGACAGCTTTTGCAAGGGGTATATCTTTAAGATCTTCATGCATACTAACATGGGTGAAAAATTCTTCTATATTATCTCTTCCAATTATAGACTCTTGTCCTACCGGTATATCTTTTTCAGTAAAATTAAAAGGAAACATGATGAAATAAGTAAAGTAAATGCAAGTAACTAATTTTTTTGTGTTTTTAATATGGCAAACAAGATAGTAAATAAAGTAAAACTAGCAACTAATTTTTTTGTATTTTGATTTAGTGCAGCAAACAAAGTAGTAAATAAAATAAAGCAAGACAAAAACAAAGTAAAGAGATTGCGTTGTGGAGACTCCCCTTGCAGCGTGTCTTGATCTCCCCGGCAACGGCGCCAGAAAATATGCTTGATAGCGTGTATACACACGTCCGTTGGGAACCCCAAGAGGAAGGTGTGATGCGTACAGCAGCAAGTTTTCCCTCAGTAAGAAACCAAGGTTTATCGAACAGTAGGAACCAAGAAGCACGTTGAAGGTTGATGGCGGCAAAATGTTGTGCGGCGCAACACCAGGGATTCCGGCGCCAACGTGGAACCTGCACAACACAACCAAAGTACTTTGCCCCAACGAAACAGTGAGGTTGTCAATCTCACCGGCTTGATGTAACAAAGGATTAGATGTATAGTGTGGATGATGATTGTTTGCAGAAAATAGTAGAACAAGTATTGCAGTAGATTGTATTCGATTAAAAGAATGGACTGGGGTCCACAGTTCACTAGAGGTGTTTCTCCCATAAGATAAATAGCATGTTGGGTGAACAAATTACAGTTGGGTAATTGACAAATAAAGAGAGCATAACAATGCACCTACATGATATGATGAATATTGTGAGATTTAATTGGGCATTACGACAAAGTACATAGACCGCTATCCAGCATGCATCTATGCCTAAAAAGTCCACCTTCGGTTATCATCCGAACCCCTTCCGGTATTAAGTTGCAAACAACAGACAATTGCATTAAGTATGGTGCGTAATGTAATCAATAACTACATCCTCGGACATAGCATCAATGTTTTATCCCTAGTGGCAACAGCACATCCACAACCTTAGAACTTTCTGTCACTGTCCCAGATTTAATGGAGGCATGAACCCACTATCGAGCATAAATACTCCCTCTTGGAGTTACTAGCAAAAACTTGGCCAGAGCCTCTACTAACAACGGAGAGCATGCAAGATCATAAACAACACATAGGTAATAGATTGATAATCAACATAACATAGTATTCTCTATCCATCGGATCCCAACAAACACAACATATAGCATTACAGATAGATGATCTTGATCATGTTAGGCAGCTCACAAGATCCGACAATGAAGCACATAAGGAGAAGACGACCATCTATCTACTGCTATGGACCCATAGTCCAGGGGTGAACTACTCACTCATCACTCCGGAGGCGACCATGACGGTGAAGCGTCCTCCGGGAGATGATTCCCCTCTCCGGGTGCGGAGGCGATCTCCTGAATCCCGAGATGGGATTGGCGGCGGCAGCGTCTCTGGAAGGTTTTCCGTATCGTGGCTCTCGGTCCTGGGGGTTTCGCGACGAAGGCTATTTGTAGGCGGAAGGGCAGGTAAAGGGGCGTCACGAGGGGCCCAGACGACAGGCCGGCGCGGCCAGGGCTTGGGCCGTGCCGCCCTGGTGTCTGGCCACCTCGTGGCCCGCCGTCTCCTCTTCGGTCTTGGAAGCTTCGTGGAAAAATAGGCCCTGGGCGTTGATTTCGTCCAATTTCGAGAATATTTCCTTACTAGGATTTCTGAAACCAAAAACAGCAGAAAACAAACTGACTCTTCGGCATCTCGTTAATAGGTTAGTGCAGGAAAATGCATAAATATGACATAAAGTATGCATAAAACATGTAGATATCATCAATAATGTGGCATGGAACATAAGAAATTATCGATACGTCGGAGACGTATCAGTGCGTCGCAACAAATCCATCGCATACTTGCCCTATGATAATGTCATTCCCCCTAAGTCACGAAGTGCCTCAACGCCAAGAAAGTAATCTAGAGGACCTAAGTCCTTGATAGGAACGCATCACCGAGTCGCCGAATGAGAGTAGTCGAAGCTTGAGGGCAGGAACTGACGACGACAATATCATCGACATAAACCAGCATGTACATGGTGATGCCTGTTTTTTTTTTGGCAATCAATACCACATATATTCATAGCAACAAATAGTACATGGTAGAGATACATGAACTGACTCCACCGATTACAAAATAAAGTCTAAAAGATAGTAAGAAATCTTCGAGGTCTTCAATTTCTTTCTTTTTACAGAACACAATCTTGTACTCTTCTGAAGGCAGCCAAAGATAGATAACAAACCATAGACCTGTAGATACAGACGAAAGTTCTCCCATAATTTTTTAAGCCGCAATGCCAAGGCTGTGTGCACGCACGCAACCATTAAAGCAGTCATACAACATTGGCAAGAATACCAACACCAGTATGTCAGGGAATAATAATCGACTAGCTTTGTCGTCATCGATGGAGAGCCAAGATTACGAATCACCATTGTCGAGGACGTAGCAGCCGGGATAACAACTGCGAGGATAATCCTCCTCGCGGCAACAACGACAAAAGATCCAAAATCGATCTGGCGAAGCAAGATCCGAAGTCCCATACCTAGAAAATTGTGATTGTTCAACACCGCCATTGACATCGGGAAGAAGATCTCGTCGCCGAACACGAAGAGGGAAGTGTTTGTCTTGGCAGCAACAAAACCAAGTTGGTGAAGCATGTCGCTGAGGCGAGATTACCAGGCACGAGGCGATTGTTTGAGGTCGTAGATGGATTTATGAAGTTTGCAGACATAGTCCGGATGTGCATAATCTTCGAACCCCGGCGGCTGACGCATATAGGCAGTTTCTTCTAAAACTCCATGCAGAAATGCATTGCTGATGTCGAGCTGCCGGACAGTCCAGTCACAAGCCATGGCGAGGGCGAGAACAAGCCGAACGGTGGCGTGTTTAACAAATGGACTGCAAGTGTCGAGGTAGTCGAGGCCATCGCGCTGGGTGAAGCCTTGAACCACCAAGCGAGCTTTGAACTTGTCGGGAAAACTTGCTATTGTGCTCATCATACCTTCCTCTTGGGGTTCCCCAACGGTGTGCAATCTGCACTCATCATAGTTCCCTTGATATAACACAATATCTGTTTAACTGCTTACTAGTGAACTGTGGTTGGCTAGGCAAGGTACTGATAGACCTTATTTACTGCAAAAGATATGTCAGGCCTAGTGAGGGTTAGATACTGCAGACCATCGACTGTGCTCCGGTACTCAAACACTGCATCGCCGGACAGAGGCGCACCTTGATCAGCTGTGAGCTTGTCCTGTTCTGACATAGGAGTAGAGACAGCCTTGGACTTATTTATGTTGGTGCGTTGCAACAAATCCATCGCATACTTGCTCTGTGATAATGTCATTCCCCCTGAGTCACGAAGTGCCTCAACGCCAAGAAAGTAATGTAGAGGACCTAAGTCCTTGACAGGGAATGCATCAAAAAGTCGTTGAATGAGAGCAGCCGAGGCTTGAGGGCAGGAACTAACGACGATAATATCGTCGACATAAACCAGCATGTCCATGGTGATGCCTGCTTGATGGAACACGAAGAGGGAAGTGTCTGTCTTGGCAGCAACAAAACCAAGCTGGTGAAGCATGTCGCTGAGGCGAGAGTACCAGTCACGAGACGACTGTTTGAGGCCGTAGATGGATTTATGAAGTTTGCAGACATAGTTCGAATGTGCAGAATCTTCGAACCCCAGCGGCTGATGCATATAGGTAGTTTCTTCTAAAACTCCATGTAGAAATGCATTGCTGATGTCGAGCTACCGGATAGTCCAGTCATGAGCCCATGGCAAGGGCGAGAACAAGCCGGACGGTGCCGTGTTTAACAACTGGACTGTAGGTGTCGAGGTAGTCGAGGCCGTAGCACTGGGTGAAGCCTTGAGCCACCAAGGCGAGCTTTGAACTTGTCGAGAGAACCGTCGACCTTGTGCTTGACCTTGAACACCCACCGAGAGCCAATGATATTTTGGCCTGGCGGAGGGGGCACCAATGTCCAGGTGCCATTGCGCATGAGGGTGGCATGCTCGTCTTCCATAGCTTGGCGCCAGCGAGCATCATAGAGAGCGTGGCGATAGGAGGCTGGCTCGGCCTCAGCCGCGAAGGCGCAATGTTTCGGATCATATCGAACGGTCCCGTCAGTAGGGACGGGAGGCTTGATGTTGGCAGTGCGCGTGCGCATCGTCATGGGGTGGCGAGGAGCAGGAGCGGCAACCGTCGGTGAACGGGTAGGAGGCGCGGAGCCTGCGGACGACAGAGTCGTGGCAGAGGGCAAGGCCGTGCCACGAGACGGAGCTGCTGCGGCAGGAGATAGAGGCGCGGCAGGCTATCGCGGTTCCGCGGCAGGATAATTCTCTGCCGCGGCAGAGTCCAACGGTGCTGAAGTGGAAGTCGTGTGAGGCGATCCCAAGCCGCTGTCACTAGAGATATCGCCAAGAGAACCTGCATCAAAGGAACTGCTCGTGGCAGGGGTGTTAGCCAACAGGGTTATCATACGAACAGCCTGGATTACATGTTCGGATAGAGGGAAAATGGTGGGTGTAGGAGGAGACTGTGGCAAAGGAACAGGAGTAGGATCAGCATAAGGAAAAAAGATTTCCATCAAATACCACGTCTCTAGAAATGAAAATGTGAACAGTACTTCTATCCAAGCATTTGTAACCCTTGTGTTGTTGACTGTAGCCAAAAAAGATACAAAGGTGAGAGCGAAAAGACAGCTTACGATTGTTATAGGGTCTCAAGTTGGGCCAACACGTACATCCGAAAGCACGAAGGAAAGAATAATGTGGTTGTTCCCGCGAAAACAAGCAAGGGGGGTAGAATTGCCCAAGTTCTGTGTAGGCATGCGATTAATTAGGTAGACCGCCGTGAGGAAAGCTTCATCCACAAAATGGATAGGAAGAGAAGAATGTGCGGGGAGAGCAATACCGGTCTCAACTATGTGCATGTGCTTTCGTTCGGCGATGCCGTTTTGTTTGGATGTATGTGGGCATGTGAGACGATGTTGAATGCCAATAAGGGAGAAGAAACGAGATAGACGCCGGTACTCGCCGCCGCCGTCAGTCTGCGCCGTGCGAATTTTAATTTGCAACAAACGCTCAACATGAGTTTGAAAATGATAAAAGGATTTCTCAACATGTGACTTGCGCTTAATAAGATAAATCCAAGTATATCGACTAAAATCATCGACAAAACTAACATAATAACGAAAACCTCCCGTAGAAATATGAGCCGGCCCCCACACATCGGAGTGCACGAGCTCGAGAGGTGAACTGGTGACATGAGATGACCTAGCATACGGAAAGTGGTGCACATTGGCACGTTGACATGAATCGCAAACAGAATGGTAGTGCACAAGCAATTTTATTTGACCTAATGACCGACTCAATGACTTTATTTGAGGGGTGCCCTAATCTACGATGCCAACTTTCTGCAGAGAGCGTTGGGCTGGTGAGACCAAGGAGATGCGGAGATGATGGTGAGATGATGTTGCTTGGCACCGGGTAAAGACCATACTGACATCTACGCCGAAGAAGAAGGGCCTTCGTTGCTTGATCCTTGACATAAAAGTGGAAGGGAAAATTTTAGCATAGGCATTAATTTCATGAAGAAGCTTGTGCACAGAGAGCGGAATTTTAGACATGTTTGGAACGCGAAGAATATTGTTAAGGAGAGGACGAGAAGAACCAGTAATCTGGGAATGACCAGTATGAGTAATTTGCAGACCTGCACCATTGGCGACTTGCACGGAGTCCATCCCGGTGTAGTGTTCTTGGAAGTTGAGGCGGTCCAGATCGGCCGTCAGGTGTTCCATCGCGCCAGAGTCGAAGTACCAGTTGTTGTTGCTGGTGTTGTTGGCGTGGGCGATGTTGGTGTTGCGCAGGCGCGGCTCGTCGGGCTGGAAGGCGTGGTTGAAGCGGTTGCGGCAGCGGAGGGCGTCGTGGAAGTACTTGCCACACACCTGGCAAGTTGGGCGAGGGCCACCGCCTCCATGGCGGACACCTCCATTGGGGTTGCCGCGTCCACGTCCTCCGCCATTGCCTCCATGGCGTCTGCCGCAATCTCCTTGTCCTCCTCCATTGTGACGGCCATCGCCACCACGGTGACCACCTCCATGGCCTCCATTGCGGTGGCGTGTGTCAGCAGCGTTGGCGGAAGGATGGATCTCTCCAAGAGTAGCCTGCTGCTCAATACGCATCTCGGCACTAAGAAGATATGCATAAAAGCTATTGAGAGTCACCGGGGTGTCACGTGAAGTGATGGAGGCGACGAGGGGCTCGTATTCCGGACCCATTCCGGAGAGGATGTAGCCGAGGATCTCCTCGTCCGTGAGAGGCTTCCCAGCTGAAGCCATGGGGTCGGCGTAGCCTTTCATCCGATTGAAGTACTCAGACGTCGTCATGCCCTTCTTCTTGAAGGTGGAGAGCTAGCAACACAGCTGCATT
Source organism: Lolium multiflorum (assembly GCA_030979885.1). Lineage (NCBI taxonomy): Eukaryota > Viridiplantae > Streptophyta > Magnoliopsida > Poales > Poaceae > Lolium > Lolium multiflorum. The sequence goes on from CM061752.1 coordinate 220,962,852, forward strand.
ACCCTGGCTCGGTTCTGCGAGCCGAACATGGCGTGGAGGGCCTCGCACACGCCGGCCGACGTGGTGATCCGTGTCAGCTGCCCGACGATGTCTTCGTCATCGAGCCGAGGAGGGCGATGAGCACCAGCTGATCATGTTGGTACCACCGGAGAAACTCCGGGTTTGCCGCCTCTTTAGCATTGGTCTTGATGCCCTCCGTGATCATGGGCGGAGGCATTGGGTTCGTCCGTTGACGTAGCCATACAGATGGGATGCGCGCAGGGATGGGACCGCATGGGTCTTCCACAACAGGAAGTTGTCGCGGGTCAAGCGAATGGTGATGAGGCTGGTGATGGAGTGGATGGTGACATTGGTGGTGTTGGAGCTCGACCCGACATCGGTGGTGCTGGTTCCAGTCATGGTGGCGGCGGGAGAGGATCAGGCTCTGATACCAAGTTAAGATTTGTGTTTTGCCGTGGTGAATACCCACTGGCCATCCTCTCTATTTATATACCTCAAAGGGTAAGGAGATAAGTACAGATTACATGCGATGGTTATCAAATAAGTACAACAGCTATACATGTGATGGTTGTTCCAACAACCCTAACTATCCTAGCTAGCTCTCGGCTAGTCTGTTAGTTGACAGTGCCCCATCCCCGACCCGGGCCCAGTCTCCAGCGTAATAAAACTGGGGTGCGCATAGTAAATTCCAGGCGTTTTCAAATTTTTGGAGTCGGGCTAGGACATAGGAGAGAGAGCACCGCATTTTCCTCTCGTTCCTCTCCACCTTGCTTGAATTTAGGTAGTTCTCGCGATTTTTCTCCTCCAATTCCCGTCGATAGTGAGCTCCACTAGGTTGTCGTTGTTTACTGGAGCTACATCTCGCAAGGGGGGAGTGGTGGTTGGCATCTGTGGGGGGGCGATGTTCTCTCAAGTTGCCAGTTAGTTTGCCCGCCTTGTTCAACGAGTCGTCGCTTACATCCTACCTCCTCGCCGGCAACCTCGAGCGGACGATGACTAGCTACATCCTCGTTGGCCACATCCGCGGACGACCTGCTACATCCTCTTTGCCTACCTCACACCGGGATGTCCTGCTTCATCCTCGCCCATCTCGCCTCATTGGTGTCGCCTGCTACATCCTCGTCGTTAACCTCGTCGGGGCCAGCTCCTTGCGCTTTTTGCGGCTTCGAAGGTGCCACCAGCTACATCCTCGCCATCAACCTTCACGGGGCCAGTTGCTACATCTTCACGCTGGTGATCTCCTTGGGTCCAACCTATCACATCATGACGGTGTCTGGTACATCTTCTAGCGCCAAATTTGCTCCTTCAACTCCGTCTGGAGGATACCAGTAAGGAACATCTTTGATTTGAGCAATTGATTTGTCATATATGTAGTACACCTTTGCATTTTCTTCTCGGATTTGACCCGGGAATGTAGCACGTGCAGTTTGAGTCAATGGCAAAGTTGCATACAAGTGTTGAAAGTGTCGATGAAGATGGATCTACAAAGATTAATCGTCGTATGAGTGTCTGGGATGTAGTACATTTCTCTTTGATGTGCCTATGTTGAGTGCATTTGTTTTGTCATATGATGTTACATGCAAGTTTTCCAAAAAGTAATAGCTGATGAGGATTGATATAGCGATATACCCTGCTGTGAGTTTACATGCTATAGTAGATTTTGTAACATGCTATTATTTTTGTTCACAAAAGTTTACATCAAAATCAAACTAGTATATGGAACCATAAAAATCTTTAGATGGTGCCAACTTGCTCAACAGATGGAACCACACCATTAGGAGTAAGCTTTTGAAAAGCCACATCTAGTAGCTAGTTCAATCAGCATGTTTAAATTCTATCACATCTGGCATCAGCTGATGGAAGAACAATTGCACATGCAACTATTTTTTTGTACACCATGTAACCACACTCTCTTCTACAAAATGTTATCCTTGCAAGTGAAACAAAAAAAAAATTGGGACAAATGGAACTAGTTGTTGACGTAGATTGAGCTTCATTGTATCATTTTTTAGGTGAAGGGGTTACGAGCTAGGCTTTTGTCATTTTCTATTAATCCAACGTTTGTTTTAGTAAACATGAGGAATCACATGCAGGAACATAGTTGATTTTTTTTTTGTAGGACATAAGACATGTGTCTATTCTTAGACAGAAAACTTCATGGCGTCTGGAGAAACTAGGAGGCCCGTTGTTTCCCGCTTTGTGTAGGAATATCTTGGAATCCAACCTAGTGCAGTGACCGACGTGTTACTGTTCTATGTGCGTTTTTCGTCTGAGACTAGGAATATTTTCAATGCAATGCATATTGTGAAGTCGCTAGTGACTGCTCCAATCAGTTACGTCATCAACAGTTCTGATCGTGCTCAGCTCCTTGTTAGATGCAGTAACCCATATGATGTTGATAAGTTAGATTCAGATAGAGTTATGTTAAGGCACGATGACAAGTTTATCAAATGTATCAAGGTTGAGTCACTTAGATTGATGCCCCCAAAGAGATGATAGCTTCTTTTACTGCTATGTGCAATAGTTTTATCCTTTAACGGAATAGATGTACTAAATTATCCTAGGGGGTTTGGTACTTCAACTAAGGACATGAAGGCCCATCCAAATCCTAGTATGTCTGCAAGCACAATGTGGACTCTTGGTGTCGAGGAAGGTGTTGCAGATCGTTTTCTCAAGGTTGAGATCAAGTATATCTACCCAACACTAAGGATTTTGTGTATGCATTTCATGTTGAAAAAAATCCACATGTTAAGTGATTTGTTGATGAAGATGGGTCATTGTACATGAAATTCCAGAACCGTCTTGAGTCAGATTTTACTTTGATCCATCACCCACCCTATCTTTGATAGTTCTCTGAAGCCTATTTATAGCAGGCAAAATAACAATGACACATGGTCTATTGTTGAATTAGCATAGATCCCTAGATGAGTGCTTGCATGGTCACCTGAAGAAAGAATCATTTTTCTTGAATGCCACATCCAAAAAAGTTCAGGATGATCAATGCAAGGCCACCCATCCATAGGTTATTCTATAGATATGCTTTTGATAACTCCCAACAGCATGGGATCACCGTAGTACAATTCAATAATTATTTGAGTGTCGAACCCACGAGGAGCTGAAGGTAAACTATCTATTCTCTAAAGCCATGTAACCCACTTATATGGCATTCTATGCAAATCTATGAGATATGGTGTGTGTGTAGAGATTTTACTAGAATCTATAAGTGCTGAAAATAAAATAGTAAAACAAATGCAAGGAAAATAAAGTGCAATAAAGTAAAATTCAATGAAGTGGAGTAAATCAAGAGAGGAAGTTTCAGGCAAATTTCTATTTCTTTTGTGTGGTTGACACAATTATTGAAGCCCAATATAGTCTTTTTAGTGTTTCTTGTAGGGAGGAGTCATAAATAGGTGTAGCCATATACATGAGCGAATGCACCCTGATGACCCACAAGTATAGGGGATCGCAACAGTCTTCGAGGGAAGTAAAACCCAAATTTATTGATTCGACACAAGGGAGGTAAAGAATACTTATAAGCCTTAACAACTGAGTTGTCAATTCAGCAACTGGAAAAGCACTAGTAACGGGGGTGTGAAAGTAGCAGTGATATGAGAGCAATAGTAAGTAACACAACATCAGTAAGTAATATGAGAGCAATGGCACCAGAAAATAGTTGATACTACTTCCAATGACATGTAGAAACAAGTATATGATGATGAGAGATGGACCGGGGTTCCCAGCTATCTACACTAGTGGTAACTCTCCAATAACAAGTGACAAGTGTTGGGTGAACAAATTACAGTTGAGCAATTGATAGGATTGAAATAGCATTAAGAGAACATCAAGATTATTAATCATGTAGGCATGTTTAACATATATAGTCGTACGTGCTCGCAATGAGAAACTTGCACAACATCTTTTGTCCTACCAGGTGGCAGGGCCTCAAGGGAATCTATGGCAATTAAGGTACTCCTTTTAATAGAGCACCGGAGCAAACACTTGGTGAAAACATATGATCCTCATACCTACGCCTTCCCCTCCGGTTATCCCTCTGGGGCCTTTGGTTCCGGACATAGACATGTGCATACAACTTGTAGATACAATCTAAGCAATAAGTATAGAGCTTAAATCTAAGATCATGCCACTCGGGCCCTAGTGACAAGCATTAAGCATAACAAGATTGCAGCAACAATAACTTCACAAACTTTATAGATAGACTAATCATAATGTATCATCCATCGGATCCCAACAAACACAATACCGATTACATCGATGAATCTCAATCATGTAAGGCAGCTCATGAGATCATTGTATTGAAGTACATGGGAGAGAGAGTACCAACTACTACTAGAACCCGTAGTCCATGGGGGAACTACTCACGGAGCATGATGGAGGCGATGGCGTTGATGGAGATGGCTTCGGCACTTCCCCGTCCGGGAGTGCGAAGAGACTTCTGTCCCCCGAAACGGAGTTTCGCGATGACGGCGGCGCCCCTGGAGTCTTTCTGGAGTTTCCTCAATCGGTATCGCGTTTTTAGGTCGAAAGGGCTTAAATAGGCGAAGAGGCGGCGCAGGAGGGTGCCTGGGCCCCCCTCACAATAGGCCGGCGTGGCCAGGCCTGGGGCCGCGCCGCCTTATTGTGTGGTGGCCCCCTGGCCCTCCTCCGACTCTCCTTCGGTGTTCTGGATGCTTCCGGGAAAAATAAGATGTTGGGTCTTCGTTTTGTCGAATTCCGAGAATATTGCCCGAACAGCCTTTCTGGAACCAAAAACAGCAGAAAACAGGAACTGGCACTTCGGCATCTTGTTAATAGGTTAGTTCCGGAAAACGCATAAAAACATTATAAAGTGCGAGCAAAACATGTAAGTATTGTCATAAAACAAGCATGGAACATCAGAAATTATAGATACGTTGGAGACGTATCAGCATCCCCAGCTTAGTTCCTACTCTCGAGTAGGTAAACGATAAAAAGAATAATTTCTGTAGTGACATGCTACTTACATAATCTTGATCATACTATTGTAAAGCATATGAGATGAATGCAGTGACTCAAGGCAATGATTTATAGTTGCTAACAAATAGATAACATATAGCAAAACTTTTCATGAATAGTACTTTCAAGACAAGCATCAAAAGTCTTGCATAAGAGTTAACTCATAAAGCAGTAGATTCAAAGTAAAGACATTGAAGCAACACAAAGGAAGATTTAAGTTTCAGCAATTGCTTTCAACTTTCAACATGCATATCTCATGGATAATTGTCAACGCAAGGTAATATGATGAATGCAAATAAGCAAATATGTAAGAATCAATGCACAGTTGACACAAGTGTTTGCTTCTAAGATGGAAGGAAGTAGGTAAACTGACTCAACATAAAGTAAAAGAAAGGCCCTTCGCAGAGGGAAGCATGGATTAAATCATGTGCTAGAGCTTTTTAAGTTTTGAAATCATATAGAGAGTATAAAAGTAAAGTTTTGAGAGGTGTTTGTTGTTGTCAACGAATGGTAGTGGGCACTCTAACTCCCTTGCCAAGCATACTTTCAAAGAGCGGCTCCCATGAAGGACGTTATCTCTACCACCAAGGTAGATCATCCCTCTTCTCTTTTGTTTACACATGTACTTTAGTGTTTTTATTATGGGTGACACTCCCCCCAACCTTTGCTTACACAAGCCATGGCTAACCGAATCCTCGGGTGCCTTCCATCAATCTCATACCATGGAGGAGTGTCTATTTGCAAAATTAAGTTGCTTACTGATGAATCAGAGCAAAACATGTGAAGAGAATTATTAATGAAGTTAATTAATTTTGGGGCCGCCCAGCCTCTTTTTGCAAAATTATTGGATAAGCGGATGAAGCCACTAGTCCATTGGTGAAAGTTGCCCAATAAGATTGAAAGATAAAACACCACATACTTCCTCATGAGCTATAAAACATTGACACAAATAATAGATGATAAATTTTTGAATTGTTTAAAGGTAGCACATGAAGTATTTACTTGGAATGGCAGAAAATACCATGTAGTAGGTAGGTATGGTGGACACAAATGGCATAGTTTTTGGCTCAAGGTTTTTGGATGCACGAGAAGCATTTCCTCTCAGTACAAGGCTTTGGCTAGCAAGGTTGTTTGAAGCAAACACAAGTATGAACCGTACAACAAAACTTACATAAGAACATATTGCAAGCATTATAAGACTCTACATATTCCTTGTTGCTCAAACACTTTTACCGAAAATATCTAGACCTTAGAGAGACCAATCATGCAAACCAATTTCAACAAGCTCTACGGTAGTTCTCCACTAATAGGTTTAAACTACATGGTGCAAGAGAAACATGATCTACTTGAGAGCTCAAAACAATTGCCAAGTATCAAATTATCCAATACAATATGAAACATTTTCTGTTTCCAACCAAATAGCAATAAATGCAATAGCTTCCAACTTTTGTCATTGAACATTAAAAGTAAAACGAAGAACAGGTGTTCATATGAAAAAGCGGAGCGTGTCTCTCTCCCAAACAAGGATTGCTAGGATCCGAATTTATTCAAACAAAAACAAAAATAAAAGCACACAGATGCTCCAAGTAAAGAACATAAGATGTGACCGAATAAAAATATAGTTTCAATAGAAGAAACCTGATAAGTTGATGTGAACGGGTTCTGTGAAAAGAGCCGATGAGGTCGGCTTCGAGGATCGCTTTGACCTCGTCATACTTCTTCTTGAGCTCGTCGGTCAGATCCTCGTACGTGACTGGAGTGCCGTCCGCCATCTCGTAGATGGCGATGTGGTTGATGTAGAAGATCGTCCCACCGGCGTGCCGAATGTGTTGCGGTCGAAACCCACCGGCGAGCAGCGACGGCAACACGAGAGCCGGGAACAACTTAGGGCTGCGGCTGGCCCTGGTCCCTCCGAGCGACGGCCCGCAAAGCCTCCGGCACGCACGTCCGATGCTGGTGCAGGGCGTGCCACCGACCTATACCTGGTCGGGAAGGTGATGGAGATGCCTCGCTTAGTTTCCTGCATGGCATACACGTAAACATTAAATACGAGCCTCGATCGGCTCTGTTATCCCGTGAATCGGCTCAAGGAGCCGATCCACCCATGATTCGCACGAGGTGTACGATATGGTGGTCCTGCTTGATCAAGATAAAGCTAAAACGATCTCGACGATTTAGGGTTTTCACCGCATAATCGGATCATCCTACGATTGGGCCTCGCGGTCACTTACGGTGATCGTAAGCCGATCCTAGACAAGGCCTAAAAACCAACACGAGGTTGATCCCCGGAACATCCTGTCTAGGGCTAGCAAACTACACCCCACGCGTCGCTGGATCCTCCAACCCTTTGTAAGGCCTAACTATTGCAGATATTAAACTAATCCTTAAAGAACAAGGAGCAACCGTAACGGATCGGATCTACTAAATAATGCTCAAGCGGGGTGCCGCCCGTACACCTAAAATAGGTGTAAGGGCGGCTAGATGTCTAAGGGTTGCACTACGACAGCATATGATACGAAGAACAATGCTAACCCTAACACATCTAAGATAACTACGTTGCTCGCCATCAAAAAGGCTTCGAGAGCAACGCATGGCAACACTTAAACGCCTAGATCGCAAGATGCGATCTAGGCAGCATGATACCGGAAGAAACCCTCGAGACGAAGGAGTTGGCGATGCGCCTAGATTGATTTGTGGTGAACGATGATTGTTGTTTATTTCATAAACCCTAGGTACATATTTATAGTCCGTAGACTTTCTAACGTGGGAATAATCCCAACCGTAGGCAAACTCTAACTAACCGACACGTAATCTACTATGTTACATAGAGGGCAAACTAGCCCAAACTTTGCATAACAGGCCGATTCACGTCTTTCTTCCATGTATATTCTTCAAATCCTTCTTGATCGCGGCCCACCTCTGACTCGGTCAAATTCTGGTGACAACACATGCCCCCCTGGTTTTGGAATCGATAATTCCAAAATCACTCTGCTTTTTCTTCGTCGGGTCATATCGTGGAGAGCGAACCGTCGCATATCCTTCATCATGATGCCTTGCCTTCTCAACTTCTCCACGTGACTCAGTTTTTAAGCACCACTTCCTCGGAAACTGCTGTGGCATTGAATCTCCACTATATCCCCTTTTATTTAACCGCCTCAAACAGTTTACTTCCGCATCCCCTTCGCATTAGCACCACAAAAGCCTTCCTGCGCCACCATGTCTTCTTCCTCCTCCGCTTCATCGGATCTTTCCACCCAGTCCTCCTCTTCCCGCGAGCCGACACGGAGCGAACCGGCGGAAGTCCATGCGGCCAACACCGTGCCATCGAGGCCGGGGAGGAATCCAGCCATGATTTCTCCGTCTGGTCGAGGACGACAAGTCCTTGACCGACGGAGGACCGCTTCCTCGCGCAGACGGGAAACGGAGGAGGAGAGCGATGACGATCGCTGCTCCTGCGACGACTTCACCTCTCCTGGGGAGGAGGAGGAGGAGAAGGAGGAGGAAGAGGAGGAGGACGACACCTCCTCCGACGAGCCGCCAGCCAAACGGTTCTACCCGGCGGGGAAAACCTCACCGACCACGACGACCCGCGACGAGGAGGATGAGGACAATGAGGGCCGCCGTGGGCCGAGCCGACGACCAGCCCGGAGTAGCGCCGCACACGACGGCGACGACGAGCGACGGCCCGTAGATAGGACCATTAGCATAGGATCAGTAGCAGTAGACGGGGCAATGTATCCCCTAGGACTTCCTTTTGGGAGCAATCAGCTCTTTATGTAAGAAATCCTGCTTATCAATGAAGAATTTCCCCAATTTGACTTTGCCGATTTCCCTTGAGCCAATTTAGCCGATTTCCCCTCATACTGATTTTGCCGATTTGTCTACTTAGCCAATGCTTAATGAGCCGATAGCAACGCATCGGTCCTTCACAAAACCATCCTTCAATTCTTCAGCTGATGCCCTTGAAATCTGGTGGATAATGTAGAGTTTTCAAGAAAAATCTTAAATTTCTCCCACCAGCTCCAGCGATCCTCTTCTGCGAGCATTCATCATTTTGTGAAGAAGGTTGTGACGAAGGATCAGCCGATGATACCCCAATCGGCTCCTAAACAGAGCATCTACCAGGCGAGCTGCCCCCCGAGCCTTAATCAAGGCGAGAATATCGGTGAGGATGCACAAATCAGATCAAGGGCCTTGAACTCAGGCAATTGAGACAGCCACTATGCAGAAGTCCTATGAGCGTAGCTGAGACAGTGGCCAACTTAGCCAGGCCGACAGTAGATGCACCAGAGCCGATCACCTCTCCTCCCTTGAAAGCCGATATATTTCTTCTGACAAAGGGTTGAAAATCCTCGAAGAGAAGGTTCAGGCACCAGAATCGGCCCAATGCAGCTGAGGAAGCTCTCATTGTTTACTCCCTCGAGGAAGCAGCAGGCCCCACAGCTGAACTGGTCTTGGTGAAGATCCGCGCTTGAACTAGAGTCGATGTCCTTGCATCGGCTGTATATCATGAAATTTTTTTAACTGGCCGATTTTTTCTATCGGCCCCCAATATTTCACTGCACACATGTTCACCTGCACATGTTCCTCTGATTAGGTGCCCCCCGAGCCGACTGGGGAGCTGATATCGGCTCTGTAATTTAGCCAAGGCACCATATTTGCATCAGCTTCGGTAGGACCAATGTTGATTTTTCCACTCACTCCGACGTAAACCGCTGCCCAGTAGATTCCAAGCAGAACATGTGGTGAGGATAATTTTGGCCGATTGCTGGAATTGGCCTCCATATTGAATCGCTCAAATGAAGGTTTTGAAATGTTCCTTCATAGATTTTGGGGCCGATCCCAAGGATCGGCCTCGCCACGTTTGCTCATTGGTTTGCTCTTGCTACACGGTCAGGCCAGTGGATAAGACTAGCCTAACCCTGCCCTTCGTCACGTCGATGCGCTCGCGATCGTCCAAATTGATACGAGAGTGGCTCTTGCCTCTTTGTTTCCCAAGCGTTCATGCCAGCCGTTGAAATCTCGGCTGAGTCATCGGCCTGGACGACCTCTACCTCATCTCCATCCCACTGTATTACGCATTGGTGCATCGTGGAGGGAATGCAACAGCGTGGATCCAATCTCTTCCTAGGTAGCATAGGTGCTCTTGCTATCGACGATGAAGAACGTCGTAGGGATAGTTTTCCTTCCTACGGTCAAATCCATGTTCAGAACACCTTGTGCGTCGACGCTGGCCGTTGAAATCGCTCAATGTCACGTTGGTCTTGATCAGATCTGAGCTAGGCGTCCCAACCGACGTAGCATAGAGTATGGCATAATGTTGACTGCCGCTCCGGTGTCCACCAGCATCTTATTGACAGGCCTCCCATCGATATAACCTCGCAAGTACAGGGCCTTCAGATGTCCGTAGCTTCTTTCTCGTGGCTTCTCAAAGATAACCGGCCGTGGGCCGCATCAAGTTGTGCCACAGTGCCTCGTCTAATCCTGGAGCAGAACTCCGAAGGAAGGATGAACACCATGTTTGTGCCATGTTTCATCATCGGCTTTCCTGTGCTTGGGCGCCACACCATTTTTTGTTGTCGACCCTCTTCATCCAGGGAATTTTCGCGGCCAGATCAGGCCGTGCCTTCCTTAGCTGCAGGTATAACCTTTCGGCTTCCTCCAAGCCGCGCAATCGCTGAACCCTACGCTTTTGGGAACGGCTGAGTCCATCAGGGCACCACCTTGGTTGGTGGTACTGTCTTCTTCTTCTCCCTCGTCTTCCAAATCCTCGAGATCTTCCATCGAGGGGACTCAGCGTGTTTGCTTGAGGTGGGAGAGGCCCTAGACGTTTGAACACGGACACGTTAGCTGCATCCTTCCTCTTCTCTACATTCTGGCGTTGCCGATTGTAGGCAATCGGCTCATTCTGAATCCCAGTGCGAAGAAGGGACAGTCCCAGTGCCTATCTTCGTCGTCTTGCTCCCTCGATTCTTCCTCGGCACGGCGCTCGTACTCCTCCTCATCGCGATCATGCCGACGATGTCTCCTGGCGTCCTTATTGAGGAGGTGATCAGAGAGAGGTCGCTGATATCTTATGTTCTTCACTTCTCCCTCTGTGACGTAGCGCTTGCCATCGTGACGGAGCCGATCGCGTGGAGCGGCCTCCTCCGTGTCCTTGCTACGAGAGCAGCTGCCCTCGTCTCCTCCAGAGTGGTGCCCAGGTCCTACCATGTTGATGTTGAACGAGGATCCTGGCTGGCAACCTTCAGGGTAAGTGCACTCCACCATGTTAACGGCGGGAAAGGGGTGGGTGTCGACCTTCATGGCGTGGTTGAAAATCAGACGTCCTTGTTCTATCGCCATTTGGATCTGCTGACGCCACACGGTCGTTGGTGGCATGGGAGACCGAGTTATGCCATTTGCGTATGGCTTTCCGTTCAGCTCCTGTCGTGGGGATTTTGAGGCCTTCGGGTATCTTCAACTGCTTCTCCTTGAGTAAGAGGTCGAAGATTTGCAGTTTTGGTCACGTCAAATCGAACCCTCGGGCGGACCTGGTGGCTTAACCCATTTGCGGGACACGGGGTTGCCCCAGTCCATTCAGCCACTGCTACCTCTTGATCTCCCGCAGCCTTCGTCTTCATCTGCCTCAACCGGGACTACCGCCCGCTTGAATTTGTCTGGTACAAGTCCGGATGGCGCTGTTCATATGCAGTTCTGAACCATGTGCGCCGGTGAAGGGTAGTCTGCTTGGGAGGCCATATCCTTGATTTGTGATGCAAGGCCCACCACTGCCAACTCGATGCTTCTTTTTCGTCACACGAGCCGAATAACATCGGTTCCTCAGATTCGGCGCGGACGTATTTCCCACGTTTCTCGACGTATTCGCGCGAGATCGGCAGGCTAGACTGAAGCTTGAGTGGTACTGCATGTGGAAGTTCTTCCAAGCTTCCAAGTCCGGATCGAGTCGGTGGCAACGAAGTGTACCACCAGCCGATCCCGTGAGGGATGCGAAGAACCTCACGCGTAGTGGATCCGAACTGAGGCCGTTCCTAGCTGTGCCAAATATCGGCTCACATGCTCGATGGAGCTGGAACCATCCGATCCACTTAGGAGAAATCAGGGAGCCGATATTTGGGTGGTAGCGGGACCAATTCGTACTCATCAGGGTGCGGCTTGGAATAGCCGATTGTCCTCCTTTTCGGCACCATGCCGAACTGATCTCTCAGTATAGTACTAATTTGGTCCGCGGTGCTGGCTGCAGAACTCTGAAGATTCGGGGTGGCGTAGCCAGCCATGTTTGCTTTTCAGCTCTGAGCCAACTGCAGGAGCTGAGCTGGAGGTTCGTCGGAGTGGCATACTTAGCTAGCCACGCTCTTCTCAAGATCTGTCGCCGACGTTCCTCCCGCTTTTCAGTCCCTCGATGCCCTGGTTTGTGAGCGCCCACATGCATCGGCACATATGTGCACATGTACCCGTGAGGGATCTCCTTAGGCGCCTCATGCAAGAACTGGTATCACTAGGGTCACCACCGATCTTGTAGACGACGAATGCCGGTGAATCGGCACTTCTGGTGCTGCCAACGCAAATGGCAGCGGTGGACGGGCTGAGCGGCATCTCTCCTTGGTATGTCCAGAGCTGGTCCGACGGAGAGTACTGGTGCCTCATGATCTCTGGATCACCCGAAGAGCGGCACGCTCCAAAGTGTTCACCAAGTTCTCAGTGGCGGTGCCGAGTGAGCCACCATGTAGTTAATCTCCTGACGCAGGGACCTGGTGCGTTCCTCGAGGGCGGACAGGTCTATTCCATCGAGCGCACCATCAGCGAGAACCCTTTCCACCGATGCCATGTGAACGGGTTCTGGAAAGAGCCGATGAGGTCGGCTTCGAGGATCGCTTTGACCTCGTCATACTTCTTCTTGAGCTCGTCGGTCAGATCCTCGTACGTGACTGGAGTGCCGTCCGCCATCTCAGATGTAGATGGCGATGTGGTTGATGTAGAAGATCGTCCCACCGGCGTGCCAATGTGTTGCGGTCGAAACCCACCGGCGAGCAGCGACGGGCAACACAGTAGAGCCGGGAACAACTTAGGGCTGCGCTGGCCCTGGTCCCTCCGAGCGACGTTCCGCAAAGCCTCGCACGCACGTCCGATGCTGGTAGGGCGTGCCACGACCTATACCTGGTCGGGAAGGTGATGGAGATGCCTCGCTTAGTTTCCTGCATGGCATACACGTAAACATTAAATACGAGCCTCGATCGGCTCTCAGGTTGAATCGGCTCAAGGAGCCGATCCACCCATGATTCGCACGAGGTGTACGAATATATGGTGGTCCTGCTTGATCAAGATAAAGCTAAAACGATCTACGACGATTTAGGGTTTTCACCGCATAATCGGATCATCCTACTCACGATTGGGCCTCGCGGTCACGTACGGTGATCGTAAGCCGATCCTAGACAAGGCCTAAAAACCAACACGAGGTTGATCCCCGGAACATCTGTCTAGGGCTAGCAAACTACACCCACGCGTCGCTGGATCCTCCAACCCTTTGTAAGGCCTAACTATTGCAGATATTAAACTAATCCTTGAAGAACAAGGAGCAACGTAACGGATCGGATCTACTAAATAATGCTCAAGCGGGTGCCGCCCCTACACCTAAAATAGGTGTAAGGGCGGCTAGATGTCTAAGGGTTGCACTACGACAGCATATGATACGAAGAACAATGCTAACCATAACACATCTAAGATAACTACGTTGCTCGCCATCAAAAAGGCTTGACGAGCAACGCATGGCAACGAATAAACTTGTACTGCCTAGATCGCAAGATGCGATCTAGGCATGCTTACCCGGAAGAAACCCTCGAGACGAAGGAGTTGGCGATACGCCTAGATTGATTTGTGGTGAACGATGATTGTTGTTTATTTCATAAACCCTAGGTACATATTTATAGTCCGTAGACTTTCTAACGTGGGAATAATCCCAACCGTGCACGAGGCAAACTCTAACTAACCGACACGTAATCTACTATGTTACAGATACACGGGCAAACTAGCCCAAATTTTGCATAACAGGCCGATTCACGTCTTTCTTCCATGTATATTCTTCAAATCCTTCTTGATCGCGGCCCACCTCTGACTCGGTCAAATTCTGGTGATAACATATGTGCTCTCTGGTTCATGAAGATATAATTTTATTTTTGAATAAATAGCAGCAAGCATGATTTTTTTGTATCTCTAATGTCACCCTATAGGAAAGAATGGGAAGAAAGTTTTATGTTGAAGTTTTTTCACAGAGAATGGAAGAACACCACACCAATAAAAATCCAAGAATGCTGAAGACCATAAGCTTGGGGATGCCCAAGGAACCCCACTAGACTCATATTAAATCTCTCGGTTTGCACACTTCTAAACTTTGTTTTTTGAGTAACATAGAATTCTTGCAAAAACTTGGAGCGTCCTTATTAGTTTTGTGTCTAGTTTTGCTTTGAAATAAATATTACCATCATGAAAAATGCCTTGCATTCGTATTGTAGAGCTAATGAAAAAAATTATCATATTCTTGAAAGGCTCCATGAAAGTGAGTTGCATATTATAAAAAGATGAACAAGGATGCATTAAAAATCTGAAATTTATATTTCGCATAGTACTATTAGTTTCACATGCTCTATTGAGTGATGATTTGTTATGTGCCTTATTCATTGCTACTTCCTGCTAGTATGCACAGATGTTTAATTTTAAGTATCATTGTTTGATGATGAATAAATAGTCTACGGATACTATTGCATGCTTTTAGACCTCTTGCTAGCCAAAAGAATTAAATTCTTACGCAAGTATAGACTTGTTTTCAAGCTCAACTCAAATCCAATGTCTATCATACCTACCTATGTACAATGTGTGTGTTTTGCCTTCAACCTTTTCAAAACTAGTAAGCTCGCACGCGCAATGCACGTCTATGCAAGAATTGCACAATAAATCAAGGTTCAGGAAAGCGAAAAAAAGCGTCGCTTATGCGCCCTAAAGCGCAATGCGGAGGCCTTCCGCATCGATTGCATAAGCGCGTAAGCAGAAAAAACAGAGAAAAGATGGGAAAAACGCCGCTTATGCACGCTGAAGCGCTAACCGGAGGGCCACCGCACCGATTACGCATAACACTTTCTTGAACCTTGCAATAAATATTACCCTATATGTTTTATCATAACTTTTGGGCCTAGTCATAGCATAATCCGGAAAACATAAAGTCAACCTTGATATTTCAGGAACCTTAATGTCGTGCTAGTATGTTTTCCTCAAATTTCATGTACGCAGTACCATTTTTGATAAAATTTATTTTGCAATATATTTTTCAAAGCATGGTTAAAAAATCCAAAGAACCCAAACAGAAATATCAGGTAACCTGAAGGTAGCACAAGAACAAACTAATGGTCAAAAAAGATTATTCAAACATGTGCCAAGAAAAAGGTAAAGTGCTATCAGACATACAAATTTTGACATCCTCATGCAAAAGGAAGTTGTACAATGTACATCTACATAGTTAGATCTTCTACTTTGAAATTACAAAGCAATTTTATTGATATACTGTCTTGTCAAACTAAGTGATCCACATCAAAGTGCAGGAGAATACAACAAGTAACTCTTATGGACACATGATACATCTTAAAACTGATTATTCAACGAAGAATGAATAACTGACAGTTTAGCCAAGTGGAGATGACGCACTCTTCAAGCCTGTCCCTGAAAATGAAAACATGTCTATTCGATTTTTATAGGCACCAGTTCAGAGTGGTAAAAGCTAACAATCCCTACAGACCCAAATAATACAAAAGAGTGATGAAAATAAGTCTCAACTAATTTAAGAGTGAAGACATCAGCCAGATGATGAATAACATCTATAACTTGATGTTAGCGAAGAAAATGCTAATCTCCGAATCTATATGCCAAGCTTGATGTTGGCGAGAAAATGATAATCTCTAAATCTATATACCAAGCTTGATGTTAGCGAAGACATCAGCCAGAGCATAAGTGAAACCTATATGCCATCAAGGAAGGGAAGTTCATGCAAATTCTGTCATTGATGTCAAACAAAAACCACACACAGCGGAAGAAGAAATTAAACAAAAGGGTATGTCTTGGTCACGTTTCTGGAGTAGAAGTAATGCATCATGAGGTTGCGTCTATTCGGAAATTATTGAAGCCTGTTTGCAGTTAGAAAACCTTTATAGTTAACATCACTGAATCTGAAATGTATACCATTATATGTAGTTTTTGAAGGATGCTTAAATGACAGAGTATATGAAGTTTGGAACAAAACTATCTCTCCAGCCAGAGACCTAATTTCAAGACAACGCGTTTAGGTTCTTCACATGCTAACATCAGAACACGCAAAATTCAAACGCATGAGTACCAACTCCCAAAAACATACCCAAGCATTCCAAGTACTTCCTCTTGTTAAAAAAACATAGGTGAAAAAGACAGAAGGCAAATGTACTCATATATTGAATAAGGGAAGTGATCATATATCAGGAAAACACACTGAATGATGGTTAAATCTATATTATACAAGAATCAAATATCAAAAGGTAAGAAGGGAGCAAATATATGGAAAATACATTTACTGCAGCTGCACGTACTGTTATCACAGCTCTAAGAGGGAATGGATCAGGTAACACAGTGGTATTATTCATCTCAAAATACCAGCTTGTATTCCTCCAAAAATTATCTAGAAGAGAAAGTGGAAGAGACATTTCAGACTAATAGTTCCATTCACCCGGTCCAGCAGTTCAGCTGAACTTCTTCCAACAGTTGTGCATGCTTATCTTTATTTTGCTTAGTCGCACTTTAAAAACAAGTGATGGATCAGAAAATCTAGGATTCTACACGTGAGGTGCCATATATGTTGTATAAGTTGTACAACTAATATTCAGACTTGGATTTTGTTGCACATCAAGTTACCTACCATAACAGTATCTTATGGTAGCAGCATCATGCCTCAGACCAAAACAACAGGAAAAGAGGGATCATTCAGCGTCACGTGAAGATTAGCCTGAAGCTTCAAAGTTTTCAGCGGTGTATCATCCTTCTTACTGCCAACTTTTTTCACTCTGACCTCCCATTACTTGTTGGAAGTCTGGGAGCACGTTGAGATTTTGTACTCTTCTATCCAATATAGAAAATATATAGGAGGTATCAATTATCATAGAAATGTCATTATGCGGGACTACTGAAACCATAAGATGAACGAAATAATGCCAGTTACAGTATATTTTGACCACTTCAATCACAACTTAATTCATTAAATTGGTTCAGGGAGACACATGTAAAATATCTGGAACCCCAAGTACCAAGATCCTCTAACTAAACCCACCATACGAAGTCCAAGGTAAACTATGAATGCACGATATTTCTTGCTGAAATTAAGCTATAACCTACCAGTCTGTATGGATGAACTGATATTAAATACAACATAAACTTGAATCAAGAAAACCGAATGACATTAGTAAAGATAATAACAAAATAACAAAAAATGGCAGAGAAAACATGTCATTTATTTTTAGATAAAAGGCACATAGGTGCCCGACTTTGAATTAACAAAGCCCGCAACGGCCAGAGTGTTACAGAATGCTGAAGAAACAGCTTACAGGCAACGAATACATCAAGAAAAAGAAGAGAAAATGAAGAACAGCTTGAGCATCAATGCCATTGTCCAGCCAAGAAGTCCCGCTGCAGAAGAGGAAGTTGGTGAAGAAGACCGCCATTGAGGAACTCACGCCGACGTCAAACTGAAGCAGGGCAAGCAAAGTCACGCATCCATCCGTTTCCACCTCCGAAGAAAGCACCCTGCTTTCTCGCCCCGGATCGAGGGGCGCCGCACCTGTCAGGAGGTAGAGCAGCTCACCCTGAGCACGGAGGGACGATCGTAGACCTGCTGCCGGAGAAGAGGACTCTGAGCACAACCGCCTCGCCATGCCGTCACCCACGAACAACACCACCAACCGCAGCACCAACCATTGCACATCAGACATAAGCTATCAGGGGCAGACAAAGAAGATGCAGTGAAGATTAGCGCCGGAGCTACCCAGCTGACCAAGACCAGCTGCAGCACCACCACTCTTGAGAAGCAACCGCTACCAACCGCTTACCATCCACCGCCAAACTTATCCACCAACCTCGCTATCTCAAGGCGACGCCTCCAACAAGGAAACGACGCCGGAGCGCCGCCGCCGCCCAAGCCGAAGCTTTTGGTTTTCACCAGAGAATAGGGAGGTTAGGGAGGAAGGGGATGTACCTAGATATCGCCTTCAAGAAGGAGAACAGCGCCGGCAGCGTCGTCGACATCGTGGCCGCCACAGTCGGCCAAGGGTTTCCCCCGGTACAGAACCCCTCCTCCCTAACCTGGCCACCTGAACAAAATCCAGCGCCGAGGAGGTGAGACAAGCAGCGCAGGGAGGAGCAGCCATCTTCAAAATTGGTGCGAGAGGTCCAAACTGGGCAACCTCGGCACCACGCCTACGCCCGCCGCGCCCACACCGCCCACACGGCCGAGGACACGAACTGCAGCACCGACGGCCGTCGCCCGCCGCTAGGACGACGCCGCCCTCTCCATGGTCCGAGGCCGCCGCCTCGGCATCCACACTCCCCCGCCCCGACTGACCCGAACGGCATAGGCAGAGACCCAACAGGAGATTGAACGTCCATCACGTGAGACTTGCAAAGCACCACGAAGAAAAAGCACACCTTTGCTGCCAAAAAAACCCAGATCTTGGCCAACCACAAAGCCATGTACTCGCAGGATCCGGGTCAAGCGGGACAAGGATGAAGAGCAGTGGAATCGGAGGACACCTGACGGAGCACACCGCGTGCAGCAGGGCCTCGACCAGCCAGCAAACTCCCCAGCCCAGATCCGGCGGCCATGGTCCCCTGACCAGCACCACTTGGACCCGGCCTACAGCATGAAGATCTTGGTGCAGATTCGACGGAGCTCGACGGAGGGGCGCCGCAGTCCAAGGTCAGGCCCGGCCAGCGCCGCCAGGAAGCCGAGGACGAGCGCGCCACCCGCCGGAACGAGAGCGCTCGGAGCAATAGTTGTTGCATTTCATATTCATACTGAACCCAAACTACAAAGGTCAACAAATGCACAAAAGAGTTTACAAGCATTAATCAAAAAGCAAGCGGCTACCCAGCCCCATCTCATCTCAAGTGTTTCATGTAAGAAAAAATAATCATGGCATGGATTGTATACTTGTAATTTGTGCTTATTTCAACTGGTCTCTAAATTTAAGGAAAGCTAGCGGCCAAATAACTGAAAAATAATATGTGATATACGGTACATGAACTCTTGTATGTATAGGGGAAATTTAACGTTTCATTCTCCCATCCGTCCTTTGAATATTTACAACCTTTACAACTGGCTGATGAGAATGAATTCCACAGCTAAATGAGGCTTGTTAACACTTTCTGTACCTAAGAAAAATTAGGCCAGGTACCATATTAAGAAGCTTGAGAGATTCACTAAACATTTTATTTCTTGGCCTAAAATAATTTTACATCTGGAATGAAAAATAATAATTAGCATGCTCACCACAGCGGTTTTTGTTAATTACCTTTGTTTTGCCCGTTGGTTATATCCTGTAATGAAGTGCGCTTGGAAGTTGGCACACAAATTTTTGTTTCCTCTATCTGGGGAAAGTAACTGCATCTGGTGACAATACCTCCTCCCTGAAAATTTTCATAGCATCAGTGAATATGTTGGAGAAGGCTTGTTCACATTATCATGAAAAATGTCGCCTATACATGTAATATTAACAATTCTTCAACCAATTGTGGTTTAAATTCCATGCTGAACTTTAAGTTTGTTATCCATCCAAAGTACAATTGTACAAGAAGAACTCGCAGCCGAGCTATTCAATTTGTTAAGAATCAAAGTGATCATTTTAATTGGAAACATGCAGCTGATAAAAATGTGCAGCAGCAGGAGTAATCAATTGCAGCGGCATGGATTTGTAACGCTATCCTTTCATGTCAGATACTAAACACCAGTGGAGCAGTCTAAAAAGACTTGCTTTTACTTTCGGAAACCAAGCTAAGTAGCAGTCCAAAAAGACACTACATCGCACCAACACTGAACACCGTGACCAACACATGCTTGAAAAAGAATAATATGTCATAAATCATTCACATGCTGATATCAATTTTTCTTTTAAAAAAGCAATTTTTATTTGGGAGAGTACGCTTCCTAAGACTGCACTATCATCACGAGCAAACTCTCCCGATCTCGGCTCACAGATCACACAGTTAGAAAATAGCAGGAAAATAAACATTTCCTTCTGTTCTGCTGAAAGAAGTCTAGAACTCATCAGATGATTATGCATACTCCTTCCAAATTTATTGTCAGCCAACTTTCCCGGTAAATTTACTTGATCAAGTTGTCAAAATTTGAGGAATACTTAGCACGATCGGGCAGTGACACGCACCATGAGAAGTATAACTGAAATGGCGACCATATTAAGTGGAGTTCAATCCCAAAATTGGCATAGACACCTTCTGGTTAGGGTTAGGAATTATACAACAGAGGAATTATTTTGCGTAAAAATTTGCACGTATAGGAGAATATGAATAGAAGACAACAAAATCTACATAAAAAGAAAGTTAATTCAAAAATCGGCACACGGACAGTACGCCACAGCCTTGGCCTCTGGGCGGGTGGCTCTGTTAGCAGGCAAAATCAGCAAACCAACGCCAAGATTCAGCATGTTGATTTCCACCAATATGAATGCTAATCATCAATTGGAGGTCGTAGAATAGGAGGGTGACACCAATGTGGAGGAGAGAGATGGCATAGGCGGAGGATGAGCTGGCCCAGCCGTCGCTGAAGTAATCTTCGGCGGCGGTGGAGTGGAATCGACCGGGGTTGGCGACGCTGGAGCTCACCATGGCGCTGGATCTCTACCTTTGTCGGGATCTCCTGCAGGCTCGCGCGGCACTCGCGGGCTGCAGCGTGGAGGATATGCACGGGGTGCCGGCGGGAGGTGTATGCGTATCGTCGGGGGAAAAAAAAGTTTCATTACCACTCTGTTGTATCGTGATTCCGAACGGGGAGAGGAGGGTGGCTTTCCTGCTGGCCTTAAAGACGGTGAGATGAGGCGCCTTGCGGCGCAGCGGCGGACGTCCTCCAACCATGGTGAGGGCATGTACAACCCTGAGCGCTTAGATAGAAGGAGGGAAAAAAGGAAAGTGCTATATATATTCTCCGGAGGCTACAAACCTTCCAGCCTCCAGATTCTCCACCGTTGGATCCAATCAATCTGAGTCGTTAGATCGGGTTCTCTATTCAGTTTTGCTTTAAATGTCACTTTTGCTTCACTGAAGGAAAAAATGGTTCAACTAGAAACAAAAACACAAAGACCATTCAGTTGTGGATCTCGCCGGAGACCTTGCCGAAGCACCGTAATTCGCCGGAGAACTCGTCGGAGACCTCACCGGAGAACTCGCCGGAGCACCGTACTTTGCCGGAGACCTCGTAGCAAAACATTTGTACTAAAGTAGCAACATGACAGAACAATTGTAGCAAAAATAATATACTATCAGCATTTGTACTAAAAACACGACCTCGTCGGAGAACATCGCCGAAGACCTTGTAGCAAAACTTTTCTACTAAAGTTGCAGAATAGGGGAACAATTGAAGCAACAATATTGTACCATCGTAGCATCGATGCCCACTCCTTGAAGCACCGCCTCCACTAGATGGTAGCGCTGTTGCCCCAGCTTGTAGCACCACCGTCCCTGGCTTGCAGCACCACCGTTGCCAGTCGCAGCATTCCCCACTGGCGAGTCTCTGGCTTACTCTGGCATGTTTTTTCTTTTTGTATTTACACTGAACCTTTTTTTTGCTTTAATGAAGCAAAAGTGGGACTTTTTTTGCTGCTACGAAACAAAGTCTGAATGAGTTGCAGCACTCCATCTATTTTAGTCGAACCATTTTTTGCTTCAATGAAGCAAAAGCGAAAGATCTGCGATGAAGCAAAGTCTAAATTTCAGGTGAAAGTGGACACGTGTCACGCATGCAAGCAGGAGGCTGGAAAATTTGAAGCCTCCGGAGGATTTCTAGCACTGCCCAAAAAATAAAGCACAAAAATAGAATATTTCCTAAGCGCCTTGGCTCCCAATGGCAGACGCTAATCATGGACGAAAAACTGCCTTGCTGTTGCGCACTTCACCTCATATCATTGCCTCGTACAGGAGAAAACAATAAGCGAAGCGTCGCTGCCTAATCTTCCGTCGACGCTGGACGGGCGCTAGGAAATAAATTCTGAACTGCCGATCAGCCAGGAAAGTGATCCTGGCGCCCAGCGATAGCGCCACCCGTTGTACATGCCCTGAGGCGACGATGGTTGCGGTGCGAACGTGCGGTTAGGAGAGGATGGAGGTGGGGAGAGGGGACTCTGCGGTGGTGGCGGAAGGCTTGGGGTCGGGCTCTTTCTAGATCGTGGGATCAGGAAAGTTTTCGGCAGACAATACATCATTGGAAGGATGTGGAACGTTGGATCTAGGCATGTGAGCGGTCTAGATTGTTTGGATGGGACTCTCCGTGTCTTTTTATATTATTAGTAGAGGTAGAGATATCATTTTTGTGTAATTTAAAGCTCATAAGAAAGTAAGGTTTGGTAGGAAATACCACTATGCATGTTGTTGTTGGTTTGACTGATTATGAGTAATGAGCTAGACCGTAACCATGCTTACTGGGGAAGTCTTTCAACATTATTGTATTCTTGGGGTATTGCACCCTGCGTTGATTATCATTTATTTTGTTTTGTTGATGGCTATCTCTTGTGAAATAAGTAGAGGTTATTTAATAATTAAGCTTGCATTGTTAGAGAAGAGAAATGGGCCGCTAATCGAAGCCATGCTTAATCATGGTGGAAGTTTCAGCAACGATCATCCTCAATACGAAGAGTGAAAAAAGAGTTGCGTAAAAAAGAGTTGTGAAAAAAAAGAGTGAGAAAGGAAAGAAACAAAAGAGTATGAGAAAAAATTGAGAGAGAGAGAGAGTTAGCGAGGATGTTCAACGTCTGTTTTTCATGTTGTCTCGGTATGGATGGCCTATAGTTGAGATGTACATCTCCTTTGGTCATTTGTACAGGTAGGGTGAAGGTACCCTATTGTGATACTTGGTTAAAATATGTATGTCGAAAAGTCTTGGTAACCCGGAGTTGACTAACAAGAGGTGTAGTTCTTAGCATTCAAGAAAGTGAGGCAACACTTACTTATAAGAGGTCAAACTCATGACACATAGATATCTTTATACATAAGATACTTGGTACCCCATCCTTATTATTATTGTTGACATGAACTGCATAGCTCAAACCATCTTTTATGCTCTTTATTTTTTATTTTTGTTGGAGGTTTAGCACATACATTCCCTGCTTACTTTCTTGTGTTCAAGAGTCATAAGAAATATTCATGAAAAGAGAGGATAAATGGTCCTCCAACAATTCTATAGGATTCTTCTAATCATGCTTTATGATTCATATTACTTATCATTCATGTTTCTTACAGTGATATTTATTGTTATGCATGCTTTGTAGAATGTAAGACATATCACTTTACACTTCATGTTGCTTATTGTCAGTCTTTATTGTCTAAATCTTGTAAGACTTTGCATTATTACATAGGAGCATTTCAATGAACTCCAAAGTACATGTTAGTTTATCACCTTTATGCTCGAGGATGAGCATAGGTTAATTTTGGGGATATTGATGCATGTAAAATGCATACATGAATCTTGTAGTTTATTGCACTAAAATCCTTATTATATTGCAACCTTATTATATTTATTGGAACTAACCTATTAATAGTTTAAAAAGTGCATAATTTATTTTTAAAACTTTGTTGTGTAGGAAATAGGTAAATATGAAAGCAAACCGATCATTATGGTAAAATCTGGAGTTTCCTGAAATCTGTCCCTGTAGTACTGTTTTCAAAGATGGCCCTGGAGATCCCCGAAGCTAGCATCAAATGAAAAGTGCCAATTTACAAAGTTGTGGGGAATTTTCATATATTAAATTTGACAAAAACAACATCCCAATCGGAGTTTGGATGCTCCCGTGGTCACGATATTACTGAATGGGTACAGAGACAGTTTCGGAAACCCGAAAATTGGTGACGTAATTGACACAAACTCTTGCCATATTTGATGGATACGGTCAAGCCACGAATTTATGGACTCATAAAGTACAGAGGGGAGTCCTAGGAAGGTTCTAGAGGTGCCCAAGAACCCTTGGATCAAAGGGGCATCAATCCCATGGCCAAGATTGCATCTCCAACTCTATATATTGAGGGGAAACCCTTATTTTGGAGACCCCCATCCATTGTGGCGAAAATCCTTCTCCTTGGTACCCGCCAAGGAGGGGGGAAAGCCTCCTCCATACCAGCACCAAGTTCAAGGAAGAAGAAGGGGCAAGGGGCCGCTGCCCCCAAGTGTAGCCGCCACCCTCCTGCTGCCGCGCCGCCCTCCTACCGCCGCCAGGGTGCCACTACCTCCCGTGGTCACCACCACGGGGATCTTCACCGCCATTTCCTCCACGGGATGCACATCTTCATCATCTCCATCAACATCTAAATCAACTCCTCATCATCCTCCTTGATGATCCATAGGGGATTGCCACAGTCTTCGAGGGAAGTAAAATCCAAATTTATTGATTCGACACAAGGGGAGACAAAGAATACTTATAAACCTTAACAACAGAGTTGTCAATTCAGCTGCACCTGGAAAAAACTAGTAACAAGGGTGATGTGAAAGCAGCAGTAATATGAGAGCAATGGCAATAGTAACACAGCAGCAGTAGCAGTAACACAAAGGCAATGGTACCAGAAAATATTCCAGTGCAGTTGAAGTAGGCAATGATGATGACATAGGACCGGGGTTTTAAAAAGTGGTAATCTCCAAAAAAATAACATGTGTTGGGCACAAATACATTGTTGGGCATTGATAATTGTATGACAAAGCTTATGTAAATTTAACATTTAAAATTTACAACATCACATGCATATCCTAAATAATCCATCTTCATAAAGTGATCAACACTATTGTTATCAGTTATGCAATTAAAGTGATAAGTAAACAAGGAATTATCCATGGATAAAGCATTATTGTTTTCTCCCTAGTAGCAACAACACATCTACGATCTTAGAAGTTATTGTCACTCTCCCAGGTTACTAGAGGCATGAACCCACTATCGAGCATAAATACTCCCTCTTGGAGATACAGGAAACTACTTGATCAGGGTAACCACAAGTACCGGAGAGCATGCAAGATCTTAAATAAACGATAGTATGATAATATGATGAACAATCTGATCACAATTCCACAATTTATCGAATTCCAACAAACACAACACCAATTACATCATATGGATCTCAATCATGTAAGGCAGCTCATGAGATCATTGTATTGAAGTAAATGGGTGAGAGAGTACCAACTAGCTATAGCCAAGAACATGTAGTCCACGAGGGGACTACTCACAAAACCTTATGGAGTCGAAGTGGAGGCGGTGGAGTCGATGGAGATGGCTCTGGGGGTCAATCCCCGTCCCGGCAGGGTGCCGGAATAGGAACTTCTGAGCCTAAAACTTGTCTTCGATGACGGCAGAGCTGCGGAACTTTTCGGGGAATATGACTCTGGTCTTTCGGGTTTTCGCGTCGAATGCAATATATAGGCGGAAGGGCGAGGTTGGTGGGCGCCCGAGGCCCACACCATCCCTAGGCGCGGCCAGGGGGCCTCGCCCAGGGCTTGTGTGGCTGCCTCGTGTCACTACTTTTTCTCTCCTCCGGACTCCGTCTTCGTTACAGTAAAATAGGAACTTCGGCTTTTGTTTCGTCCAATTCGAGAACAGTTCATGTACAACTTTTCTGAAATACAAAACAGTAGAAAACATGGAACTGACATTGTGGCATCTTGTCAATATGTTAGTTTTGGGAAATGTATAAAAGTGCAACGAAGTGTAAACAAAACATATACAAATTTGTGTAAAACAAGCATGGAGCATCAAAAATTATAGTTACGTTTGCAACGTATCAGCATCCCCAAGCTTAACTCATGCTCGTCCTCGAGTAGGTAAGTGATAACAAAAATAATTTTTGAGGTGACATGAAGCCAACACAATCTTGATCAAGTTATTGTAAAAGCATTGTGAGCTGGGATCAAAGTACTCTAAACATAGGCATGATAGATATAATTCTAACAATAGAACTTAGGAACTATGTTACAACATGAGAAGTAACTCAAAGAAAGGATCATGAATAATTGTGCACTGAAAGCAACTATTTGTTTTTTAGCATAAAGAAACATAGCAAAGTGGTATCAGCTTGTCCTTCATGGAATAAAGCTTAGAGGGTGACTAGATACAAATAATTTGAGAACAAGCAATAACATAATCATGAATCAATTAATAATAAATTTTGGGACTATGCATATTATACTTAGAATGACAACTATGCTCTCTTAATTGGTGCATAAAGTTAGAAGATGGAGATTCAACATAAAAGTAAAGAAAGGCCCTACGCAGAGGGAAGCAAGACTACTCATGTGCTAGAGCTTTTTATTTTGAATAAAGCAGAGGTATCGAAAATGTATTTTGAGAGGTACATATGTCTATGTCAACGACTGGCATCAAATGATCTATGATCCCTTCATGTTTAATGGCCTCAATAACGGCTCCCATAGAGAGAACAATAAAGTTCCTCTTCTCCTTTATTTGAACAAACTAAGTTCATGATTTCTCAAGTACATAGTGTTAGGAGATTTTGATTATGTGTTTAATTTAAGTGGGCTGGGCACCCGCATTTTTGCAATATTAAGGACTGGCACATTATGCATGCTAGTCAAGGTGTGAAGCCATAATAAACATGAAAGAGATGATAAAGCATTCAACACTTCCTCATGAGCTAAAACAAAACACAAAACATGTAATAATTTTTTAACGTTTAAAGGTAGCATACAAGCAATTTACTTTGGAGTGGCGGTTAAATACCACATATAGGTAGGTATGGTGGAGACAATTGGCAAACTTTGGTTGTTTGGAGTTGGATGCACGAATAAAGCTCATACTCAGTATAGGTGAAGGCTAGCAAAAGACTAGAAGCGACCAACTAAGAGAGCAATAATAGTCATAATCATGCATAGCGACAAAACATTATTAATCAAAGCATAAAGTGATATTACAAATCAAAACTAAATGATCATAGAGGCTTAAGGTGACTGGTTTATAGTCATAACATGGTGTAAGCATGTGCCAAGTCAATCCAATAACAGCATCAAAGGAGAATACCACAATATTATGCTTTTCTATGATAAAACCAACACATGATTCTTTCAATGCCACATTAAGCACTCTCAGCTATTTGAGACAAGACATACTACAACAATAACTAATAATCATATGCTTAAAATAACATCCAATATTACATGCCAAAGTTTATGCCACAGTCTAAACAAGTTTCCTTTTGCATCACTATAAGCATGAAACATTTTACTCATCTCCAGCATCAATCAATTTATTTGAAACAACTCTCATAGATAATAATCAATAAAGACCAGAGAGATAATAATACCTAAATAAAGAAAACTAACAAGCTCTAAACAAAATACGAGTGAAAAATCAGAGCTAAACGCAGTACTAGCAAAAGAGAACACTTGCAGAACAATCGGAGTGAAAACTAGAGTGTTTTATGCAATTAAAACGGAGTGTGTCATTCTCCAAAACAAATATGCTGGGATCCAACCATATGATACAGCAAACAAAACAAAAGGAAACTAAAAACAAAAATAAAAACGCACCAAGAACAACACATAGCATATGAAGCAATAAAAATATAGTGTCTAGAAAGATGAGTCGATGCTTTGTTGATGAAGAGAGGATGCCTTGGGCATCCCCAAGCTTTGACGCTTGTACTTCTTGGATATTACTTGGGGTGACATGGGCATACCAAGGTTGAGCTTTTGTCCATACTTCATCTCATTACATCATTCTTCTGTCCCTACACTTGAAAACTTTCTTTATACAAAACTTCACACAATTCTCATTAGCAGTATTACTGCAATCAAAATAACAAATCCACTTGGTTTAGTTCTAAAATACGTCAAACATCCATTAAAAAATTAGCTATTGTAGCAACTTCTTAAAAAAACTCTAACTAAAAAAAGATTAAGAGGCAAATGCAAATGGTGGCAGAAATCTGTCAAAACAGAACAGCAGGTAAAGATCAATTTTTTCGAAAATCCTCTATTGCTTAAATCGAAAAGTGAAATGCTAACTTAAGTTAGATAATAACCTGGGGCATATGCGCAAAAACTTTCAGCTCAATATGACGTTCTTGCTGGGAAAACGAATTTTCTTGGCGACAACACAAAATCTGTTTTAGGAGAGCAACTTCCCCAAATCTTACATTCTTCCTATTAGAGACTATTCTTGGAACAAAAACGAAATAAAAAGGATAAGGAGAGGTTATTACAAAGGTAACAACTTCTAAGACTCAACAAAAGAAAAATTAAAGAAATAAAATAATGGGTTGTCTCCCATAAGCGATTTTCTTTAATGCCTTTTAGCTAGGCTTGATAGTTTTAATGATGCTCTCATGAAAATAGAAAATGAAGCAAAAGGAGCATCAAGAATCAATTTCAAAACATATTTAAGTCTAACACACTTCCTATGCATAGGAATATTGTACACAAATAAATTCAAAAGGAACAAAGTGACAAGCATAGGAAGATAAAACAAGAGTAACTTCAAAACTTTCAGCATATAGAGAGGTGTTTTAGTACCATGAAAACTTCTACAACCATATAATAATTTTCAGTAGCATCATGAATAAACTCAACAATATAACTATCACATAAAGCATGATTTTCATGATCTACAAACACATATTTTTTATCAAACTCAAAAATAGTGGGATTAAAACATTTAACTCCACTTTAAAAAAAAAATTATAACAATATGATTGATCATTATCAAAAGGTATGGGGCTCCAAGATAAAGTCAAGACCCCTCCAATCTCATTTTCAATAGTAATATAATTAATATTATCAACCAATATAGGACCATCATCTAGAGCTTTATCATAAACATTTTTCAAGCAAAACTCTTTAGTACCATGAATTTCAAAGTTAGGCACAAATAAAGGATTATCATAAGATTTATCAAAATAGCATGGATTATCATAGATAACAGGAGCATAATTATTATCACAAGTTTTACTCATAGTAAATATTTCAAGAGAATCCACATGAACATAACATTCATCCTCCTTTGGTAATCATGGGGACAATCAAATAGTGTAACAGATAAAGAGTTACTCTCATTAGAAGGTAGGCTTGGGTAGCTAATCCATTTTTCTTCCTTTTTTTATCACAATCCTCCTCTTTTTCATCTAATGAGGTTTGAGGTTCAGCAATTTCTTCTTCCACAGATTCCTGCAAATTATGGATATATTTTTGTGCATGACTGAGTCTCTCTTTATAACTAATGATATAACAATTATTTCTGAAATTTTCTATGCAATAATCAAGGGTAGAAGACACCATATCTTTAAGGTTATTAGCAACACAGGTTTCATAATTTTTAGACATGAAGGATTCTATTCAGAAGCTCCCATAAATAAAATAAATTGTTCTACTTCTTCAAATTCAAGATGAATATAGTTATTCCAATGATAGTTCACAATTAAAACTTCTTTACTAAAGCCACATTGACATTTAAGATGTTTAGTATCCTGTTCAGAGCAACAATTTATATCAATGCATTTAAGCAAAATTCCAGCAATTTGATTCAACTTTCTAACACGCCTCTCATGATTTTACCCTTATATGATTCTCTATACTTTATAAATAGTTCCATAGAGGCTCTAACATGTTCTTCCATAGTAACAGTTTTTTAGATTTTCGGTTTTTCAAATTTTTATGGATTTTTGGGTATATAAGAAAAATAAAACAAGAAAAATAAACTATACAAAAGTAAACTAAACAAAACACAACTAAACATAAATAAACTAAGCACAAATAAACTAGACAAGACAAAATAAAATAAAAACAGAGATACAAGTAAAATGTACTTCCCAGGTGAACTTATTAGTAGAGCTATGCTTATCAATAAAATCAAAATAGTCTTGATGACCTCAAGGGAAGTAAAATCTTCGAGGGAAGTAAAACCCAAATTTATTGATTCAATACAAGGGGAGACAAAGAATACGTATAAGCCTTAACGTGGAGTTGTCAATTCAACCTGAAAAGCACTAGTAATAGGGTGATGTGAAAGCAATAATATGAGAGCAATTGCAATAGTAACAGAGGTAATGGCACAGAAATTATTCCAGTAGTGAGTATTTTGATGATGAAGGACCGGGTTCCTATCTACACTAGTGGTAACTCTCCAAACAAATAACATGTGTTGGGTGAACAAATTATTGGGCAATTGATAATTGTGAGGGCATGACAATGCATGTTATGATAAGATAAAGTTTACTATAGTATTTAATTAGGCATTACAACATGATACACAGATCTCTATCCAGCATCCTGTTCCTAAACAATCCACCTTTAGTGTCGAGGGTACTCTCGCAATGCCCTCCGATTGGGGCTTAGGGTTGATGGAATCTGTGGGCTGACACGAGACATCGGTGAAGACAAGCGGGAGAGCAATTTACCCAGGTTCGGGGCCCTCGATGAGGTAAAACCCTTACGTCCGCCTGTCGATCTTGATTATGAGAATATTGGGTTACAATGGGGTGCCGAAGGTTTCGGCTGTGATCTCATCGAGAGGCTAAGTGCTACGGCGACCTAGTTCTAGACTTCTGGTGGCTAAAGTTGCTATGATTGATTCTGTCCCTCGGCAGCCCCTCTTGGCTTTATATAGGAGGCCAGTCCCAAGAGATCTGTCCGACGACTAGGTTTACAAAAGGCCTAGCTCTATACTTTCCTTGTTCTTGCCTTGTTCTTCAGGGATCTTCACCGTCTTACCAGCTTGTCGCCGGGTATCTTCATGGGCCTCCAGTTGGGCCGCACGGGATAAGGCAATATCAGT
Organism: Lolium multiflorum; assembly: GCA_030979885.1. Taxonomy (NCBI): domain Eukaryota; kingdom Viridiplantae; phylum Streptophyta; class Magnoliopsida; order Poales; family Poaceae; genus Lolium; species Lolium multiflorum. The sequence goes on from CM061752.1 coordinate 220,993,889, forward strand.
TACCCGAAGGGTAATGCCCACGTCATTTAGGTTAGCATCCGCACCCCTTTCAATGTTAAGTTGCAAGCAACAGATTATTGCATTAAGTAAAGTGTGTAAAGTAAAGAATAGAATTATCCTTGGATAAAGCATTGTTATTTGTTCCCTAGTAGGAACAACACATCTACAATCTTAAAAGTTATTCCCACTCCCAGATTACTAGAGGCATGAACCCACTATCGAGCATAAATACTCCCTCTTGAGACAAGCTACTACTTGATCAAGGTAACCACAAGTACAGAGAGCATGCAAGATCTTAAATAACAATAGTATGATAATATGATAAACAATCTGATCACAATTCCACAATTTATCGGATCCCAACAAACACAACACCAATTACATCATATGGATCTCAATCATGTAAGGCAGCTCATGAGATCATTGTATTGAAGTACATGGGAGATAGAGTACCAACTAGCTACAGCCAAGAACCCATAGTCCACGGGGTAACTACTCACAAAACAGCATGGAGTCTAAGTGGAGGCGGTGGAGTCGATGGAGATGCCTCCGGGGTAAATCCCCATCTGGCAGTGTGCCGAAACAGAACTGACCCCCGAAACTTGTCTTCGATGGCGGCGGAGCTGCGGAACTTTTCGGGGAATATGACTCTGGTCTTTAGGGTTTTCACGTCGAAGGCAATATATAGGCGGAAGGGCAAGGTCGGTGTGTGCCCGAGGGGCCCACACCACCCCTAGGCGCGGCCAGGGGGCGCGTCGAGGGCATGTGTGGCCGCTTCGTGGCACTACTTTGTATCTCCTCTGGACTCCGTCTTCGTTACAGTAAAATAGGAACTTCGGCTTTTGTTTCTTCCAATTCTAAGAATATTTGTTGTATAATCTTTCTGAAATACAAAACAGCATAAAATAGGGAACTTGCACTGTGGCATCTTATCAATAGGTTAGTTCTGGAAAATGTATAAAAGTGCAACAAAACATATAGAAATTGGTGCAAAACAAGCATGGAGCATCAAAAATTATAGATGCGTTTGCAACGTATCACCCCTCTATAATCTCTTGGCAAGCATGATGTATGATGTCATATTTTTTTCCCATGATCTATTGTATCTCTATATTGATGTTTGAGTAGTGAATTGTTCATGGCAATTGTCATATAGTTTGTTGTTGGTTGCATACAATTATTTGTTATCTTCTATGATGGTATTATGTATTGATTTATGAGTGCACACATATGTCAAGGGGATGCATAAGGTTATCACCGTTGCATGTTGACAGGATGAGGGATAGTGAGAGCGACAAAAACCCAGTCCCGATTCTTAGATGCATGTTAATGGGGGGACTAATTATAGGGACCTTTAAACTGATGGCTATGATTGAACATTTATGTATTAATGATTCCTATACTTGCACATGAAAATGGCTCCAGGACCTATCATAAGGGGTGTATTTACACATGATTATGGATGCACCTATCTATGGCTCCTCCCTAGAAGAAGCACTAAAAAGACTACAATGAGCTTCACTAATCATGAAAACCACACAAATGAAATAGCAATTTGCATGAACACTTGCTCTCTTGAGTTACTGCACTTCACTTCACTTCAATTCATCTCATTGCATTCTAATTTATTGCACTTTACTTATCTTGCATTTTACTTCTTGCATTTTAATTTCGGCACTTATAGTTTCTTAGTAAAAACCTCTTTACACACACACACCATATCTCCTAACTTTGCATTGAAGGCCATATAAGTGGGTTATAGGGCTTTAGATAATAGATAGTTTACCCTCAGCTCCTAGTAGGTTCGACACTCCAATACTTATCGAATTGTACTGCGGTGATCCCCAGCACTTGAGGGTTATCATATGTGCATCTCAACTATAGGCCATCCATACCGGGACAACATGAACAATATACGTTGAGTATCCTCTCTAACTCTTTGTCACTTTTTTCTCATACTCTTTTTCCTTTTTCTTTTTATTTTCTTTTCTTTTCTCACTCTCTTTTTCACACTATTTTTTTTACTTCCATGATTAAGCATGAATTCGGTTAGCGGCCCATTGCTCTTCTCTAGTAATGCATGCTTACTTGCTTAAATAACCTCTACGTATTTCACAAGAGATAGCCATCAACAAAACAATATAAATGATGATCAACGCAGGATGCAACACCCCAAAAGTGCAATGTTGAAATACTTCCCCAGTAAACATGGTTATGGTCTAGTTCATTACTCATAATCAGTCAAACCAACAACATCCATCGTGGTATTTCCTATCAAACCTTACTTTCTTCTGAGCTTGAAATCACACAAAAATGAAACTTTGAAAAGGTTGGAGGCAAAACACACATTATACTTGAAATAGAAATGCTATGTAGGTAGGTGTGATAGACATTGGATTTGAGTTGAGCTTGGAAACAAATCTATGCTTGTGTAAGAAATAAAATATTTTAGCTAGCAAGAGGTTTAAAAGTATGCAATAGTATCCATAGAGAGCTATTCATTCATTCTCAAATAATGATACTTAAAATTAAACATCCATGTATACTAGTGAGAAGAAGCACTCAATAAGGCACATAACAAATCATCACTCAAATTGAGCATGTGAAACTAATAGTACTATGCACAATATAAATTTCAGCATTTAAGGCACCCATCTTCATATTTTTATAACATGCAACTCACTTTCATGGAAGAATTCAAGAATATGATAATTTGTTTCAGTAGCTCTTTACTAAGAATTCAAGGCATTTATCATGATGGTAATATTTATTTCAAAGCAAAACTAGACACAAAACTTATAAAGGACGCTCCAAGTTTTTGCGAGAATTATATGTTGCTCAAAAAACAAAATTTAGAAGTGTGCAAACCGAGAGTTTTAATATGATTCCAATGGGGTGCCTTGGGCATTCCCAATCTTATGGTCCTCACCATTCTTGTATTTCTCTTGGTGTGGTGTTCTTCCATTTCCTGTGAAAAACTTCAACACAAAACTGTATTCCCATTCTTTTCTACGGGGTGATATTAGTGGTACAAAAAAATCATGATTGCTGCTATTTCAATCAAGAATAAAATTATATATTCATGAAACAGAGAGCACATAATCTTCTACTCATTCTAGTATATCAAAATTTCAAAGTAAATATTATTTTGATACTCAAAAGAATGAATCTAACATTTAAAGGAAGAATCTGTCCAGAATTTTTGTTGCAGCTAAACTGATTTTTTGGCATGACTTAGACACCTTATAATAATTAGCCAATTTACTTGCATATAGAGGATGAAAAGATACACACACTGTGATTTTATCAAGATTTTAGGAGTTACCAAAAAATCACAAAAATCATGCACTAAAAAGTGCAGCGCAGAAAACAGCACCTCCCACTTTGTTTTGCAACTTTTAATATCCTAATGGGTAAAAACTTGGTACTCTATTTAGAAACCAGAGAGTAAACAAAAAATAAAACTAACATGCTACAGAAATAATGCATAGGAAAAAACCAAAAAAAACAAAGATAAATAAAAACATGGTCCCCGCAAACATTCAACGGGATCATGAAGATAAAACTAAAACATGAGGTTGAAACGATTTACTTGAGATACTTGAAAGAAGAGGGGGATGCGTGAGCATCCCCAAGATTATGATCATGCTATCTCTGGTCCTCTACTTCTACCTTATCATATCATGTTGTTCATCTCAATCAAAGTAATATTTTCATCTCCATGATACTCCAATACCTACAAAATTGTTAGTTCTCCAAACAAATGATATGATAATTTCTACCAAGATGGGAATTATAGGAATCAGTGGAAAACCATTTTATTCAAGAATCTAAAATATATAAAAATAAATTAAACACTCTTTTTATTTTATTTTACTATAGAAAGAGTTTTAATGATATAGACTTTGCAATGGTTCCATTGGCATGAACAACACATGCTCAAGGTCAATTGCTCATCCTTCTCATTTACTCTTCCATACTTTATTTTTTATTTTATTAAAAATTATAAACTCAATAATATGTAACAATAAGTAAAGCTATTTAACAAGGATATAAAGGTGTGCTCAAATTAAAAGTTGCATGAAAGTATATGGAGCACACTACAAGATTTGAAACCATTAACTTTTAAGTCTCACCTTTCTTATGCATTGGCATTTTATATATGAATAAATAACATAAACTAAATGGTAGCCAATGCATATATTGACCAGTAGCTTGCATTTTAAATAACATGAATACATAAAGAGAGCTCTTATTTCTTCCTCTTTCATAAAATTTGCAAGCATCGAGAGTAGACTCAGTAACATAGTTGTGAATAGAATCACCACATATAGACATATCATCTAATGAGCATACGGTATCATATGTTTTTTTACATCATTATGATTCTCCCATAAATTAGAAAAGCTTAAATCACATAGAGGATCATCATCAATATTATAAGAAGGGGTGCTTATAGGAATTTGTGTGTTACCATAGTTGGAAGTTGGAGATGGGTACCTACTCCATTCTTCCTCCTCTTGTTCTTCTTCATGCTCTTCTTGGGGTTGCATGGGCATCCCCAAGATTATGCTTTTATCATCCTCTTCCTAGCCCACTATATAAGGGCTAGTAGGAGCCACCGGGGAGGAGGTCTAGAACCTTTGTCATACACGCATCGTTGTAAACCCTAATTTCAATACAATCTCGGCGACTTTGCCTTTGGTCAATATACGTTGGATACCTTGTTTGTGTGACAAGTCTACAAAACCAGTAGTGGTCTCCTTTCCCTAAACCCCAAGTCCATACTTATGGGAATTGCCGAGGTTAACCCTCGTCAATTGGCGGCGGATGTGGGAAGAGCTGTGGGAAGAGATGGGGGAAGAGTTAGGGTATGTGTGAATGGGAGAGGAAAAGAGAGAAGGATATATGGTAACTTTGTTTTGCCTGGAACGTAGGTCGACCTCGGTGTAGTTGCACCCAAAAGGAAAACCACCACCAATAAAATTGAATTTCTGGGAAAAACAATTCACAGACTAATGAGCCGAGGTTGAGAATCACACAACCTAGCTCCTCAGCCACTCCCGCAAGCGGCCTGGGAGCTCCCGGTGGCGCTCCTCCACTCTCCCCCAGCTCATCCCCTCCCCCTCGCTGCCTCCATTGGGAGTCGCGCCGGGGCCCCTTCTCTCCCTCGCGCGGTGGCGGTGGCGCAGGCTGATGCGATCGGCGAGGGCGCACTGCTGGTGTAGGGCGCGGTGGCGTGGTGTCTTTGCGGCGGTTCTTCGGTGTGCTCGTGGTGGTTGAGGCGGTTTTCCGCAAGGGGCTGTTGCGTGCGACACGACCTTGGGGCAGCATGGCTGGGGGTGGCGTGTGTGCGGCCCGACGCGGCAAGGCTTGGCCGGCGACAGCGCTACGTCCGGCCTGCGGTGTGGAAGTCTCCTGCGGTGGCGGTGGGCATGGTGGATCTAGATCTGGCCGCCCTCGTGTGGGCCGGGGCAGAGGCCCATTCGAGCCCCTGTCCAATGCTCTAGAGAGGAGGGCATCTGACATCCATGGGGGTTGCAGGTTGATGCTCTAGATGTCGATCTTGCTCCCGCGGTGTGGTGTTGCAGTGGTGGTGGCCGAGTTCTTGCATCGGTGTGTGGTGTTCTCGCAGCGATTTTCCTCAGTTCGACAGCTCTCGAAGTTGGATTCCCAGGGCGGCAGCCCTGGACTGTTGGGAGTCAAATTGGTTGACGGGCATGCCACGGACTCTGATGATGGCCGGCTTCCTTGGCCGTGTGGGCAGCGTGGTGCCGATGAGCCTAGTGGTGTGACGGTGGTACGGTTGTTGTGAGGGCGATGGCCGCTACCCTGTGTGGACAAATGACTACTCATGTCGGGGAACCCCTTGCCCTCCTAGGCCGCGACGGTGGCATCCGCGGACACAGTTCTCTTCTTGAAGGCGTCTTTGTGGCGGTGCTCGGTCCTTTTCACGTTCTCCGGGTGAAAACCAAAGATCCCTGGATCGGGTGGCAGCGGTGCTTCTGCGTCGTGCTCTTCTTGAAGATGCCACCTTGGAGATCTCACATCGTGCGACTCTCCGTTGTTTGGGAGGCGGAGGTCCTCCTCGGTCTACCCTCCTCGGCGAAGCGTTCTCTCCGTGTGCCCTCGCCGGTGTGTGAGTTGTGTTGGTCGATTCCTGGTGGTGGCTGGCCTCGGGTGGCTTATGCGACAGTGGTGTTGTCTCATCGGTTGCGGTGGTTGTCAGTTCGCCCGTGCTAGGGTGGGCACCGGTCCGACAATGTACCCTTCACTTGCTCTTCCTCGCTGTAGATTGTAATAGTTGTGTCGGCTGCTCGTGTTGTCGACGGTTGTGGCCTAGGTTAGACCTTATCTTGTGTGTATGCAATGCTATCTTGTAAGGTAGTCTTAGCATCTCGTATCTGTTTTGCATTTGAAGACGCTATTAATTTAACGTTAAGGTCTATGACCTTTATATATGAAAAAACAATTCACAAAAAACTCAATGCTTCACGGTGATCTCACCAACGAGGGAACCCGGGGACCGCCTCGCAGCATCGATCATGTGATGTGCCACCGAACGCTAGTTATTTTCCCCCCACTCTTCCAGCCCTCCGAACCACCAAGAATGAGCATTCAGGGTGAGCCCAAGAAGAGACTCAGCGTGCGTGGCCGCGATGCCAGCCACCCCAAATCTCGTGCGCGCGTGCCGCGCTTTGCGGTCCATCCGAACGACACGAGCCCCATCCGGACCCTATCCCAATTCCCAATCCAGATTTGATCCGGACGCACTCCTTATTATTCTCTTCTTCCTGCCACATGTGCTGATAGTGCTGCTAATTTGCAAGAATCTTCCAGCTTAGTCCCCGTTGATCTCCACCGCGCAGTGGCCAGGTCGCACAAGAAACCTCTGGTTGGGGTTGTTTTCACTCCTCTTGTTGCTTGTTCACGTGAAAGTACGTCTAGTCAACCAGAGGACGGCGACCTCTTCTTACGGTACAAACAAAGACTACAAAGATAAACACACGGACACGACTCGTATACATTTCCACCGAGAATGTATCATACCAAGTCGTGAAAAGACAAACGCAACGGTATATATATCCTTTGGAGATGTAAGATGTAGCAAGTGCACCTTCGGTCCAAAACCTCGGTAAAAGTTCCCGAGTTTTACTGCAAACAAATACTCCCTCTCTCACAGTTTATTAGGCATGCGCGTACTCCTAGATCGCAAATTTGATCAAATTATCGTTAGTTATATGTTATAAAAAATTATATCATTAGTAAATTTACATATTCTATTTTCTAATAATATTTTTTTGCATTATATAATTTAAATTATATAAGTTAAATTGGTGATCTAGAGATATGGGAAAGACTAGTAAACTGAGACGGGGGAGTAAGGCCATGTGCACTATACAACTATCACGTCAACAAACTTTAAACCCAAATTCAAATCACAATAAGAGACAGAAACAAATAAATTGAGCTTTGATTACGCGCACGGGCCCAATCCATATCAAAGTCTAAATTAATTAGTATTGGGGTATTGTTAGTTTTTTTTGTTCGTGGGTTATGTGTCAATTCTAAAATATAGCTTTTACGCCAATACATATGTATGTTGTATGTATGTATTTAATTGTGTTCTTTTAAAAAAAGAGAAAACATTGTGGGAGGGCTTTCGATCTCGGAGGCCAATGGTCAACTAGGCATGTGCTGCTTCCCTATCGTACGGGCGCCATGGACGTAGTACCAACTGTTGCCTCGCCAACGAGTTGATCAAGGTTGGGATTTCGGAGGGTCGAGGGAAGTCACCAAGAGCTAGTGTTTGCTCCCTGAGATCAAAAGACCAAGCCTCGGATTGTCTTGTTTGATGTGCGGGGTAGACTACGAGGGATGCCGCTTGATATGGAATAGGATTGATGGCGCAGGAGATGGTGCCATTTTACGTCTATTGCAAACCAATCGTGATGGGTACGCACGGTGCCACCGATATGCTGATATTTATCTACACGGGGTTAAACGGCATTTCGAGCAAGAAGGATAAAAAAAAGCAAACGCTACGGTTTGGGTCTAATATGATGTCAAAACAACGATTGGACAACCTTCCTTGTAAGGTGCTTGTAACCCGTTCATACCACGCTCGACTGTACTATTTGTTCTCGCCTGCTAGGGCGCACGTGAGATGTGGCGTTTCGAAAAATGAAGGTTAGTGAAGCACTTGCGTGTTTGATATCCTGTGATGGCTTCGCCGATGTAAAATTTGAAGCATGATTTGAAGACTTTGATCAAGGTTCTTGATGTAAGTTTAAGTTTTATTGGTGACGTTTGCGTATCGGTTTTTTTCTTTTTTTGATATTCTGAGCTTTTCTTACTTGTTCAATTAAGTCAGATCGTTTTGCGGAAAAACGTTTTATTTCTAGGCATTTATTTGATTGATGACGACGTGTCTGATTGAACATGCTCGGCCAGAAAAGATTTAAAAACCCCGGAAAATTCTTGTTCATTCCAAAGAGCAGAGCAGTACTTGAATCATCAACCGGTAAATAAACGAAACGAAGGAATCAGAAGCAGAACATGGCATCTTCTCCACGCGAAAGAATCAGAGTCCATTTTAGCGCGGGGTGAAAAAAGCTGGGCCGATCCCGCGATGGATAGATCGACCGACCGCAGGGAGGGAGTGGAGAAAGAGAGAATATTCTCCACCGTCGTCTCAACACATGTACGGCGAGCACGTCCCTTCCCGTAAAAAAGCCACGCCCTCCCGATCCCGCCGGTTGCGTCACACTGGCGCCACCCCCAGCCGCTCCCTGAACCCGGTCCACGCACCCCACCTCGCCCCAATTCCCCCCGTGTCCGCCTCCCGCCGCCCCGGTCCATGGACCCCGCCCACGCCACCCACCACCAACCCAACCATATCCGCCACGCGAACCCCGCAGCGGTACCCACAACGTGCCCGCCTCCACCGATCTGCGCCGGGCCCGCCGCCCAGTCTCCCAACCTCCCCCTTATCTTATTCCCATTTTGCGCCACTTTTTCTCGCCTATTCTTTTTTCTTCTTCCTCGGCCGAGAAATCGCTCGCCATAACTTGCGTCCTTGTCTCTTCCCCACACTCGCGCTCCCTTGCTCTCGCCCTCCCCGTCGTCGTCGTCAACACCTCCGTCGCGCCCTCGCGCGCACCGCCGCCCCCGACCCGCGCCTCCTTGGCGACCCCGCCGCGATCTAGGTGCGTCTCTATACGTGCCCCTCCCCCCGCCCCCTCTGATTCGGGCGCCCTCTGATTTGGTTGGGTTTGGTTTGCGGAGGGTACAGTGAGTGAGGGTGAGGTCCTGGGCGTGGAATGGTGTGGGGCGGCGCTTCCTGTGTGTTAGGATTGCGTGTTGGGATGGGAATTGCCGGGAAATGGCTCGGTTCCGGCGAATCCCGGGTGTTCCGCTGCCGATTTGAGTGTTCTCTGCTGGTTCCGGCGGAAAGGAGGTCACTTGGGGCGGCGCATGGGGAGTCCCGCCGGTGATCCGGGTCGGCGCTGCCGGGGGATGGTCTGTGTACGCACGGATCTCTCATGGCATGGCCACAACCGATCTTATCCGTGCGAATTTCACATGGGACAGTGACGATTTCTGTGGTTGCGGTTAGAATTGTCTGATATTACGCCTGGATTTGAAGTTGGCTCAGCAAAGGAGACTTCCTTTCCGCCAATTCTGAGTCAATCAAGCGCCGTAATTATGGATGCGTGTAGATAGGGACTGTGTGCCACAATGGCGTAGCAAGCAAGATACCTTCCCATGATTTTGATCTGATTCTGTAACTGCAATTTGCACTTCTCGTGTGTCTATATTTTTTTTCTATAGCAAATGATCGACTCAAAAGATAAGGAAGAGAAAGACTCTAGTCTCTTGATTTCATTTCCCAAGGAATGAATAATCATGAAACATAAGTGAAGCAGCACAGCGACGTTCTGTAGATTTGCTCAGATCATGCAAGTACAGAAAGATCAGCATTCTGGCAGGCAGTTCAGTTTAAGGCCATATGGCACTTCGCCTGAAGCACAGGAAGAGAGATCTTGCGTAGTTGTTAACGCACCGTTTAGTGGATATGTTGCTTTTCAATCGAAGAAAATAAATACATCCATTTCCCACTAATGTTGTTTTGAATTCGGGTCCAATACACGCAAGTTGTTGCGAAATATAATCACTCCCAACCTCCTTCCATGTGCCTGCAATCTGTATTTATCAAGGAAGCAGGACCAGGACCAAAGTGAAAAAACTTAAAGGCCCTTCCTACCTTTGCTTCCAAATCCTTTTCTTGCGCTGGTAACGTAGCTAGCATGTCTTCAAAGGATGGAATCTTTGGCCCCAGTGCAGTATCAAATGATTCTCTTGTATTAAAAGGCTATCTGTTGTTCCTTGTTTTTTCCCATCTAATCTGGCAGATCTGAGATGAGCTGAGATGCTCCATGTGAGTCGCTAGTTTTCTCTCTTTAGGTAGTCTTATCTGGCTCTTAGGTGTGACTTTTTTAATGGGGGAATGTAGATCACATCTTGTTTGATTTCATTGTTTAATGCTCCTGGTTGTTCCAGCTCCCTGTTTCTTTATGTGCCTACCCAACTGTGATTGGATCCCCAGAAAGTCTATTTCTGACTTCTGGTGCCTTTGCTGCTTCTTTGCCATTGTTGTGGATCTCAAGTTTGGTAGCCTGTTTAACAAGGAAAGCTGCTGCAAGAGTAATGCTGCAATTGGGTGGTAATGTTGCTCAACAGCTTTTCTTGTATCATTTTAGTTAGTCCTGGGGGAGGGAGGGCCGTTTTGCTTATTACAAAATTATCATTTGCCTTGAAGTTGATGCACTCTTAGTAGGTTATATGTTGGCAATATGTTGCTAACATCTTACGACTTACGGAAACAAAAGTTGTGTCAGTACCATTTTATTATACTTGTGTGCTTCTTTGACAATTCACAACCTTCTACATTGTCTCTGGACTGTGATGTAGACCTTTGTCCTGATGATCTTAGCAGTGTATGATCCCAGAACCTAAAGAAAATGCCGTCTTTAGATCATCAGGGCACTTTTGATTGTGTTTCTGTTTCAGGCTGTCAGCCCCCCTTGTCCTGATTCTTTTGTTTGGCAAGCAATGAGGATGAATATAACTTAACTCTTTGGTCCATTCCAGACAGGGAATGTTCTGAGTGACTCCATTTTCCCCTTCGTGTTTTACTTTGATTGTAATTATAGTAACAAAATTCGAAGGGATTTCTTTTGTTTGTTCATGTTGCTGGTGTGCTTTTTACTCTCTCACTTCCTTTCTGTTCTCAATTAATCCTCTGTTTTATCATCAGTTACACTGTTTTGTGGTGGTGAACTAATGATGGATTTGTAGACAGGTTTCCAAGGAAAATGGCAAGAACTGCAAGGGCAAGGAGGCATGTGGCTCGCCGTCTCAGGGCCACGCCGTACCCCATTCCCTCGTACCGCTGGAAGGCAATGAAAGAAGCCAACCGGAAGAAAGCGCTGCCAGCTGTGCAGAAGATGGACTGGGAAGACGCCAACTGCTCTGTGTGCATGGAATACCCACACAATGCTGTGCTTCTCCTGTGTTCATCACATGACAAGGGATGTCGCCCTTACATGTGTGGAACTAGCTACCGGCACTCGAACTGCCTCGATCAGTTCAAGAAGGCCTACACCAAGGGGGCACTGCTTGAGGAACTGCCTGCAAGCACTGTTGGCAGTAACTTGGACTTTGTACCATTGGCTGCAGGCGAGAAGACCGGGTCCATGGACCTTGCATGTCCATTATGCCGTGGCAAGGTAAAGGGTTGGACTGTGGTAGAACCAGCTCGAGGTTATCTGAATGGAAAAAGGAGAACATGCATGCAGGACGGGTGCTCGTTTGTTGGGACATACAAGGAACTCCGCAAGCATGTGAAGTCGGAGCACCCTCTTGTACAGCCAAGGGAAGTAGACCCTGCTGTTGAACAGAAGTGGAGATCACTCGAGTTTGAAAGAGAGAGGGAGGACGCACTCAGCACGGTTACTTCACAAATGGGGAGGGCTGTGGTCTGGGGTGATTATGTGTTAGACTTGGAGGATGGAGTGGACTTGGATGATGAAGAGAGTGATGATGATGACCATGGCAATGGCCGAGAGGCGGACAATGCTCGAAGGTTGATTATATTTATGATGCGTCAAGTTGCTCAGCGTCATCGAACCCAGAGGCTCCAGAGTCCAAGCGGTGTGCCTGGAAATGCTGAGGAAGATTATGCAGTTAGCGGTGGTGCCAATGGAACCACCCCTTACCCTTACCCCTCAGAGGGTGATGATGAGGATGATTTGGATCTGGCGGAAGGGAGAGGCGCGGGCATGCTGAGACCAGATAGGCGTCGCCGGCGACGCCGTAGGAACCGTGGAAGGCTGTTCTTAGACTCTAATTAAGATGGCAGGGGCTTAGCCACCAGAGGAGCACATGCACAGCTGATTCCCTGGTGCCTTAGCAGCATTCATCGATTTCAACCTAAATTTACTTGTTCATGATCATGTACCAAAGTAGTTGTCTTAACCTCAGCCCATTGCTTTCCATCAATGTATCATCTCACATTCTTTGTTGAAAAGGAAAATGCCGCATCCATCTTGTGCGGCTTGTGTAGCTTTTTTATTGTTTCTGAGCAAATTGCCCATCTGCTGTGTTGGCATTGCGCCTTGTTATTTCATTCCGAGTACAACACTTGCAAGCGCTATTATCTCACGAAACCATCAAGCACTAGTCGTTTCACAAAAAATACTTGCAGACAGAAGAACAGAAACATGACCACACATAATATTTCAGAAAAGGAATTTATATACTCCCTCTGTCTAAATGTAAGTGTACATTTTCTAGCTACAAATGTATCTCCTACTAAAATATGTCTAGATACATTCGAATCTAAATAAATCTAAGACACTTAATTTTGGACAGAGGTAGTAACAGTTTCCAACAATGAGAACATAGAGTGGAGCCAGCTACAGTATGTTACAACAGAAAGGAATAAGAACTGTAGTGTAGTACAGAATCATACAAACAATTACCCATTGCCTTCGGGCAGGTTCATTTGCTCTACATGCTACTTTCCCAGAACATAAGATTACATCTGTGCTCAGAATTACATTTCTAAAGCACATGTATAACAATAACAACTCGTATGTACCCATGTATCTCGTCAAAATGGATGGAATTTCAGGGTCACTAATCCAGTAATAGAACAAAGAAATCTGAGGGCATGTGCCAGTTAGCATTGTCTTGTTAGTCCTGCATCCACTGCCAAGTACAAATGACAGCATAAGCATGCTATGAGCACATTTGAGCTTGTGCAATACCATGTCTTCTGTCAGTGCCATGTGGCTGGAATCAGTGGCTCAAAGCAAAAAACTACAGCATGCTATTATCGATTATCTCCCATTAGAGCACGGACCATTACTTCTTCCTGATGATAGTAGGCACACCATAACAAACAGGAGATGCGCCAATCATAAGCGGAAGCCTGCAGGCACGCCTAGCTTCACTTATATGCGAAGCTATTCGCTTGTGCCCGCAATTACAGCAGTTACTACTGTCATCTATCTCTACTGTCTGTTGATGCTTCCGACTTCGGGAGCCTTTTCGTCTTGGCTTACCATTATCCTTCGCTGCAATGGTCATGGACTCAAATTCTTGTGCCAATGGGCAACATTTCGGGCAATCCTTGCTGGCCATCAAATTTTCTTGCAACCATGAATTGAGCAATGCTTTACTAAATCGATCAATATCTTTATCTGTGACGTCCCAGAGGTTTGCAATGACGGAAGGAGAACCAGCCAATAAATACGACAAAGGGGCCCCTTGAGGAGCATAACCTCCTTTGCAATGAAGTGTCCCACTACTGCAACCCATAAGAAGAGCAGCCGCGCAATTATCTAACTTCTCAATTTCCTTTCCTGAGACATACTGACTTCCTGCAACATATTTTCAGACTAGTTAAAACACTCTGTGCAAGTACAACAGATACCTGAGCTACCAGTTTTTACAAAGTATCTGAATACTGGACAGTACTCGATGGTGGGATTTCAAAATCCTCAACAGTAATAGCATAAGCCGTCAGCAAACAACCAGACTTGAAGACATTAGTTGGCACTAGCATCACAAGCAGTAGTTCCTACTAATACATAGCCTAAAATTATGGTGCCATCTAGTTAATGTTGACATGTGTAAGCTTTCAATAAAAGCCTGGTTGAGAATTTTGCACAAAATAATTCACATGGGTAGCTATGGTGAGGGTTTTTCTTTTTTTGAAAATTTTGCTGAGGGTTTTAGATATTAGCTTCAAAAGCTGAAGCCGTGGAAGTTCAAATGACTCCAACACAAGCACAGTGTGCAAAAGTCAATAAAATGAAAAAACTATCAATATCAATATCCATAGTGCATTACCACTTCCATGTCCAAAGTAGAGAAAAAGATCATGATTCCTGAGGGCCAAGACAAGCTCATCAGCTGTTGGAGCATCCCCAGCATTTCCCTGCATCCCATCAACGCATCACAATTATATGCTTGTGATTGCTTTAAGAATAATAATAAATTATCCTTTAGCAGGCTTTGTGTCATTCTTGGATTCATATTTAACAAATCATCCTTACCTTCCACTCGTAGTTTCTGAACAACTGATCAAATTCTTCTTGTGTGCTGACCAAATCACCACTAGGATTCAACAGATAGAATGCATCGAAAGGGTCAATAACAGGAAAGGGAGGGGCTATGGCACTAGCATTTTTGTGATGATTAGTGCTTCTAGTCAATGCTCGAAAGATGCTTCGCATTGATGGCATGCGGTATATTTCTTGATTCCTTAACGCAGGCAAGTTCTCCCAAGGAAGCATCTGCATGCAGCCATTTTAAGAAGAGGTTAAAGAAGATATATGATAGGGATTGAAAAAAGCTGATATTGGCAATATTGCTAGACAAACAATACGAGAAAGCTTGCAGTAGAGCATATCCTTTTGAGAATGATGTGTAACTTCAAGCAGAAAGTAAGGGGTTGTAGCCAAGCAACATACATGGTAAGATGACTAAACTTTACCTATGTAAAATCTAACCTTAGTGTTAATTTCATCCATTATTCGATTATTACCACAAAAATGAATTACATTAGATGACATCAGGCTAGATGCAAATGACACAGTATTTATGATATTTATCCCATACAGCAGCTAACAAGTAAAGCAGAACATCCGTCAAAACTTATAAGGCAGAGCTAAAAGGACATTTTTAATAATTAATAACAGAATAAATAGCCGACAAAAAGGATATCATGTTGCTCACCTGCACATCAGTATCCAGGACTAAAATGACTGGTTTTCTATCAACTGGCCCAGCCAGCTCAGTCAATATACCATTGCATAAATGCTCGATGATCACCAGTGCTTCATCATCAATCTGGCAAGAGAAGGCTCTAAGTCTATCTCTTCCACAACACCCTCCCCTGCCAAAGTAACCTTTGTATAATATAAGTTGAGAAACACATTCTTTCAATTCACCGACTGATGCAACCCCACCAAGGATGACCTTTATGAGTGCTTGATCTACTTCAAGCTTAAATTCTGACTCTAGACCAGTGATTAAATTTTCCAGCACCACCTCGCCCTCGCTGTGTTGGTCAGCTAATTGGTGGCCCAGAAGAAGGCATTTCCAGGGACCTAGCCACAATTCTTCCATGTTTCTGTTCAAAACGACAAAAAAGATATCAGAACAGAGGAATCATGATTATTAGAATATAATCAATACAAAATTTCAATAATGGATTGAGCAAGATATCCAGAGTGTCATCATAGAACAGTTTACAGTTTTACACATAACAGACAGAAGAAATCTTACTCCAGTATCTCGTTAAGGTCGCCGTTGAGCTTCATTCTATCTGACCACCACTTTCTGGCATTTGCTTGTCCATCTTTTGGAATGTCGGTTGCACCAGAGAGGGATCTAAAGTTATCCTCAAGTAGCTTTTTGAAAGTTGGAGCCACATAGTCTATAATAGTGTAGCTCCAAGGGCAATTCCATTTCTTATCAGATGCTCTAGTTGGATTATCCAGTTCTTTGATAGGGGAGTCTCCATTATGAGCTTCTGTCAAACAATAAACATGTGAATAAAAAGTGCAAGAGACCCAATATTAACTTATAGTACAGTATGCAATCACAACAGGAAATATACATACCTTTCGAAATAGGATCCACTGGTAGAAGCATTGTGGTAGGCTTGTTTGTTGAATCAAACCTTGAGATCAACATCCAAGCAGGAAAAAGGGAAGGGAGAAGAAGTGTTTCCCCAAGAACGTTCACAATATCACCTCCAAGCATACTAATGCACACAATTGGTACATCAGGAAGTTCATGGAAGAATTTTGTTACATGGTTTTCAAGTTGTTCCATGTCTGCTGACGGAAACCTGATATAAAAATTGTAGTTTAGTTATACACGTACATACACCATATGAAATAATAAATCAGCAACTTATATTTAAAATTTTAAACCTTAAAAACTTTGGAACCTCGTCTGTCATGCCTGCCAGAAAGCCAGTAACACACTAAAAAACCAAAGGAGAAATTATTAGAAAATGAAGTATGAGACTATTTTTTATCCGGTTGTGAACTTGGAATGGTACAAACCTTCTTATCTATTTTTCTGGGCAATGCTTGTAAGCTTGCAAGGTAATGGCAATCGAGATAAGTTCCAACAGAAGTTTGGTGAAAGTATGCAGCCCAGTGATTCAAAGAGAGAAATCCCTTGGAATATGAAGGTAATTGGACAGTGGAATCTATCGTTGAGAGTAAGAATATGCATGTAAGTAGCCTACAAACCTGCAATAGGGGAGTTGCATTTGAGCACAGGAGCCACAAAAGGTTTTTAAAAATAGCCTGGCTCCATACTGAAGGATATATGCACTAAGGATTCAAAATAAAAAGAGCACATGACTGAAGGATATCACAGACCTCCTGAAGAAGTGAAGGACTCTCTCCAGATAGCGCAAAAGCTTTCAGCAACCACGAAACAACATGAGAGATCTGTACACTAGAGAGGCTGCAGCAACCATCCCTGCAGATAGTGATGAAATGATGAGAGTTTAGCAAGGGCCATGAAATACTACGACCAGAACGTTATGCATGACTGATGCACAACAGGGAGTTGATAAGACAAACCTTGACTGTTCTGAAAGGGAACCCTTCAGCAAAAAGAAACTCATACTATATAGTATTTCTGCACACTCTAAAGAAAGAAGATCACCAGTATTCACATTCATGATTAATCCGATTAAATGAGGCCCATAGGTTGTATAACAACCTTGAGGAAGACATCTGAAATACAACAACGATATGCACTGCCAGTAGATACTATGAACTTCATGGGCTCCATGCTTTCCACCCTGAGCTCCCAAGGCTCTTGCTGCAAAAGGCAACGCATCAGGACTGAACAATACAAAAGAATTAAGAAACTTAAAGAAGTAATAACCAACAGGTAGCTCAATCACAGAAGAAATTAGATAAAGCTACTTAAGGTAAAGGGTGTATACAATTTCCAAGTATCACATGTAAACATGTGGAGTGTTATATTTGTGATGATAGAGCTTTCAGGGAGTGTCTACTTGCAGTGGAGGATAAAATTCTTAGCTATACATAGTGATATTACTTGGTAGTCGGACAATAAAATTAGCTAGCTGGCCCCGCTCCTTGGCCTCTGCTTATCATTCAGTCAAGCTCCGACACTGTTTGTTTCACTGGCACAGTTGTGGCTCGTCACTCTTTTCTAACTCCATGGCAAACGTTCATGGGCTAATAATTTAGCTAAGCTCACCACACTTGTGGCACCTACTGTGCTGGCCACACATCTTTTGTGTGAAGGAACACTTTGGTTAACTTAGTTTTGACATAGGTAAGCACCACGTCACCAAACAATGAGGTCCCTTAGCCTCCATAGCCATGTAAAACCCTCAATTGTGTGTCCCATAACTGCAGTATAACACAGATTGATATGGCACATAACAGAATATGAACAAATACAGTACCTGTTTTTAACAGAAGTGACACAAGATGGCGTCGGCGAATGCAGTCTTTTCTGAACTGCAATATATTCTTAATGCACTCAAAATTTAGTGAATTAACAAAAAGGCAGTTCCAACATCCAAACATACTGCACATGTCATCTCTGTTGCCGTCAACACCATAAAGAGAACAGCTTGTCCCACAGACCAAAGCATCTGTGGACAAAACGTTGCTCCAAGATATGTCATTTTTACTATTCAGTTCACTCTTCACATGTGCAGTTCGCTTACTAGATCTGGTGGTTCTAGTCTTTGCACGAGCCACCACATTCTGTTCTTTAGCTAAACGTGAAGTTCTGAATGCCCTCTTAACATTAATATCCAATGGTGGAGCACTTTCGGCATTCTTCAAGTTTCCCCTTTCAGATTTTAATCCCACAAGTTCATCATACTGGTTAATAGGTGCATGGCTGAACAACAAACAAGGAGAACATGTAGGTAACACTCTATCCTTGGCTGCTATGGGTTCTTTCCCATGATCACAAGCTCCACGCTTGGTTTCTGCAATACATTTGCTGCACAAGATGCAACTAGTATTAAGTTTATCATTGGTGGACCCAGCAGAAAATTCTGAACAGGTGTCATTCAATTTCTCCATGGCTGATTGGTACATGCCTAAAGCATTAGACAGATTGCATGTTGAGCGTTTCTGAAAGTCTTTCTCAAAGAGATTCCAAAACAGATCTCCATATTGCTCATCAACTGATATCTCTAGTGCCAACTTGCATGACTTGCATGAAATGAATTCATCATTATCTGCAAGGAGCTTCCTAGCATCTTTAAGCTCGCCCTCTGCAGCATCCCATAGCTGCCTCTTGCGGTATAATTGACCTAAAAGATGAAACAATGGACAAATGAACAAAAGAACAAACAAAAAAATATACAGATCATTAATAGATAGACGTACCTAATTCTGATGTAAAAACAACAGCAAAAACTGGTAGTCCTTGGAAACATGATATCTCCCGTCCAGTCCGTAATAAAACTTCTGCTTCAGCACCATCGCCAATCCATTCATGTATCAGAGCAACCTGTGTGTACATAGTGAATAATATAAGAAATGTCCGTAGCCTACTTGAGGCCATGTTTTACACTATGGAAGCGATTGCGAATTGTAAGATACTGCCAACAGCCAGAGCAGTGTCTACACAAGTCATCACTCATAAGTAGGTTAGACTCATGTTACTACGTGATTGATGGCTATGGTGGTGGCACATATTCCACCAACTTTTTCAATCATTTTGATGGCAATGGAAGTACCCCATGCCACACAATTGCCATACCTGTAATATGCTTTCAAGGTAACACCTAACTACATTCCATGGAGTAAGGAAAGAATCTCCCATGCTGCTTCGCCTAGTGCAATCTGGCCAAATTTCAGCCATTGTTGGTCCCCATGCTTCAAGTGAAACAAAGCCTTGCCCACCAGAACATTGGTTTTCCCCGCTTATAAACTTGCCCAAATTAAATTTGAACTTCTTTTTTAGGAGCTTCTTGCGCAATTGGAGGGCTTCCCTTCCATATGAAATGGCCTGCAAAAAAAAAGGTTACAGGGAGGCTAAACTATAGAGCAGCTCCACATTCAAGCAAATTTCATAATAACTGGAAATTTTCCACCAAGGTGATTGATGAGAGAGAAACCGATTACCTGAAGAGGTTGTCCTCTTGACAGAAGTCTTTCGGACAAATCATAGTATATACAGCCAGCCAGATAGGTTGACTGATTACTCGAAGGAACCTGCAAAATCAAACAATACAAGATGCATAAAAGAAAAAGGAAAGGACAATGCAACTTTATCGATCTCATCAACACTAGCATTGCAATTACACAAGTACCAGAACTTACTTCAGAAACCAGAGATGATGCAACTTTATCGATCTCATCAACACTAGCATTGAGACCAAACTGAATTTCAAAGGATTGTTCCCATGATTGAGAAAAGAAATCAACAGGCCACAACCGCTGAAGAAACATAGAAAGAGAAGGATAATCCCCTTTGAAACAGTTTCTCCAGAATATTGTATTGTGGCAATCAACACCAAGATGCTGTGCCACATAAGAAACAAATTTCTGGTCCATTGGGAGATGACAGCATGCATGATTAAGGCGGCCGTTGATAAATAACATGGAGAATAACTTTTCTAGGGGTAAGTTTTCTTCCTTCCATATCATTATGATAAGCTTGCACAGCTCAAACTGAAGCTCAAAGCAGCCCTGATATAGAGTAAAAACCACATAATTATCTTGCTAAAGGCCAGCAGTTGCATCTTATCGAACCTAATAAGTTTTAGCATGGCCTTACCTTCATCGCCAGTAAATCAACCAGAGAACAAAGAAGTGGTACAAGAGTTTCTGATAGGTGTTGAAAGATCTCACCAGGAGAACAATGATGCAAAGCACCCATCTTTGACCACAAGTCAACAGCACTCCTAACACCATCAAAGATTACCTATTCGAAATAACAAATAACCATAAGCAAACAAAGCAACGCATTTTATGACTAATATACAGATGTCTATACAAGCAATTCATATGAAGCAGTTACCTCCTCGCCATAATTGGCCTCCTGGGCACAATGTGCATGCAAGCAGTACGCAGTAGCCAATTCATGGATAACAATCGCATTGCCTTGAGATGAATCCAGTACACCTTTCTGGTTCAATAGGAAAAAATGAATCTTAGATCTTCCTTGTGGTAGGCACAAGGAAATAGGGCAGGAAGGGGGCAGCAGGGAGGGGAGTGGAGTGGGGGGCTCACCAGTAAAGATATGGCGCCAGACAAGCAAACAAGACAGCTGCTTATGTTTTGCACCCCAGATGCACGGAGTGCACGTGCCTTTCTAACCAAAACCTTTGATCTGTCCAGATAATATTCTTTTGAACAATATATTTCATTCAAGAGAATGTCTATTATTCTATTTTGCATATTTGCACAGAGCATGGTGGCACGAGATTCCATTGCTCCATACGTGATTAATTCCTGTAAAAAACAATGCATGTCAAAAGCACTTCACGCATCAAAAAGAGATTAAAAAGACAGATACACCATTGTTAATCTTCACAAAACACTCTGATACCTGCTCCAAGATTAAGCCTATCAACTTCTTTGGCAAGGGCGACGGGTAGCCCTTAAGAGAGTGATAGAGAAGCGGAGCACTATCAACACATTGGTCATCCCCAAAATCTTTTAGTGTTATCTGTATTTGCATAAGAAATTAAAAGAAACCACATCAACAAAGTGTTTGAAGCGGGATAGTTTCTCTAGTTTTTAATGTCAATACCTTCACCCATAACTTGATCAGAACCGAATAGCTTTTGTGATAATCAGATGTGTCACCATAAGCCAACAATTCAGATAGGCTCTTCACAACAATATCACGTATCACTTTTGAGCCACATCTATTGAGAATGTCAACCATCTTTGTTATCCTAGCAAATGCATCGGTAATGATATCATTCAGTGTATCCTCTGGTAGATCCTCAGTGACAATGTGACCTTCCGTTGTTGCTGATAGTCTACTGTAAGAAAGGCTGGCGTATGCCCATGTTGTTTGACAGCATAGTTCTAATGCCTTTGGGGCCTGAAGCAGTTACAGAGGTTAACATCTAAAAGTCCATAGTTAAAAGCAAAATGTAATAGACCAGCACCTCAGAAGGGTACCTCTTCAAGATGCCCAATATTGTAAAGTGTCACACCAATGTTAAAGATAGGAGAGATCAAAAAATTGAAATCTTCAAGCTTTATCCATGAACTTGAAATGGCGCGATTGATAGAAGACAAGCTCTTCTGGACTATGAAAGTAAAATGCATTAATAATAAGGATGTACTAGAGAACAGTAAATAGGTATTTAACAGCAATTCCCCAGAAATGGCACTGGTATAGGAGAATGTACATAAATGTTTACTCATAATAATTTCTTCATGCAACAAAATGATGACTCTCAAAAGTGATATAATAACAGGCTGAGTCAAGGGATTCTGTAATGCACCAAGTCATAGCACCAGCGGTAAATGACTAGATGGTCTTATGTTCAAATTAATAAGATTCACTATAAGTATAGGATAAACGTTTTCTCGAAAGAAAAAAGTATAGGACAAGCGACTTAAGTACCTGGATAGCCTTGTTGGTCATAAAGGAAATTTTGATTGCTGAAACTAGGGCTCTCAGTAAGGTTCCACGTTGTTCATGCAATCTCTCCTTCTCTTCTTCAGACCTTTCCGTACAACTGTTACAGCACACAAAAAACAGCTTGCAAAATCAGAAATCATTCACTTATGGCATGGGTAATACCTATGGTTTTATGGATTCACCTATAAGCAATAAGGCTGAAATCAATGAATTGATCCAGTGCCATAAAGATACATGTCATGTCTCGCGGAT
The DNA here is from genome assembly GCA_030979885.1 of Lolium multiflorum. NCBI lineage: Eukaryota > Viridiplantae > Streptophyta > Magnoliopsida > Poales > Poaceae > Lolium > Lolium multiflorum. The sequence continues at coordinate 221,016,350 of CM061752.1, forward strand.
TGGGGACTGTTTTTCCTTCAGAGAAGTTCTTCCAAACTGCATTTGCATGCTGCAATAGTATCTTGCAAACGTACTCCAAAGAATCAAAATATGCCACAAAATAAATATACTCATGTGACCCAGAATAACTATAGCTGTGTTTCTTATTGGGATGTCCCGCATCTGATGGTGGACTTGCATATTTCCCCAAACTATCACGTTGACTGGATTTGCCATCGGTGACACAGAAAATCCGTGCGAGTGTGCCAAGTGCACTGTTCAAAGTTTGTAGATTCTTTTCATTCTTGGGAAAATCTACTGATATAGCGGGGTGACCTTCGCTTTCTATTTGCTGCAAACTGAAATGTAATCCAGTAGCATAAAGATGGAGAACTGAGGCCATGGGAGGGGAAACCTATAATATGCATGGAAATAAGTTAATGAAAAATAATAATGGCACTGTATGGTACACATTAACAACAATCAATGCTAAGAAAACAGTGCAGAATGTACCTCAGAAAGATAACCACCTTGTATGTAAAGTAGTTCTGAAGCATTAACTTGTAAATCCTTATTTGAAGAGAGAAAGCTCCGAGAAAAATATGCTACAAATTCCAGGAGTTCGTTTACAGCTTTAGGCAATTCGACCTGAAAAAATGTACATGATCTTACAATGGTTAACAATGTTTCTTTGGTAGAGAAACAAATTGCCTTATAATTTTCACAGGGTGCAAACTGACAGTATGCAAATGGTACATCGAGTGCAAAAATACATGAGACCTAAAGTGCACCAGAAATGATGCATTACCTGGACACGTAGAACAGATTCAATAGCAGTCTTCAACACATCATGCAAAAGCTGCATGCTCCCTACGCAACTCAAATCTACAGAAGAACAGATCTTGCGTGCAACCTTCAACCAGAATAAACAGTAAAACCGTTACCAACCAATATAATTAAGGTATATATGTTACGGCAATCAATTTGCTAATGACACGTACAGTGGGCACGCGATCCATCATGTGCGCCTTCTCACACTCCCCTAAGGTTGCAACACAGAATTTGCGAACAAGGTTAGCGTTGAAAAATGAGGACTCCGCGGCCAGGAAAATGGCACAGCGGCTCAGTGCATTCACAAACAGGGTCAGATACTTCCTGCTGGAGTCCTCAGTGAGAATCCTGCAAAATGACAAAACCTCATAGTCGCACACCGTATCTGCCTTCCTTAATTTTTTAAAATATTATTTACCCAAAACTTCATGAGCCTTTGATTATCTATCCAAAGTTCATTGTACATTGGTAAAATACCCACTAGGGACTTGAAACTAAAAAACATTTACACTGGGACCCTAATTAAAGTTGGCAACGAAACGGTTGGTGGATCCGGTTTAATCATCAGATTGATACGATCTCCCTGGCCAGTTCAGCGTTCGTATGCACCTCTGCTCCCAGCACCTCAACGTCCACTATTGAGAGACGCCTCGCAGCCATCCCGACGCTGTCCGCCCTTCATCAACATGGTCAGCTCATGACCGCCTCCTGACGTCTTGATGCCGTGTGCCTCGCTCGTACTTCCTGCCGCCGTGCCCGCCAAAATCATCTTCTCAGTTTCTCTCAAGTGTTTCCACTGAATGAATCAATCATCGGCCAGTGATTTGCAGCTAAGCAAATGTCTTTTGTTAGTTTGGACAAGCACCCTGCCCGCCCAAACTTCATGGTAATAAATCAAGATCCAATCGATCTGGGATCTCCAAGGGGCATCTAACTGAATAATTTCTTAAGCTAGATACATAGGTAGATTATCCTTGTATATTACTATATTTTTGGAGCATGGAGGAGAGCAGGAGCGTGAGCAGGCATGGATTTTAGCATTCCAGCAGCTTCCGCCATGGAAACCCACACCTATATTTTTCTGGCTAGAGACGAGCACGCGTGTGAACTGGTTCTGATCTTCCCAATCAATCTGACATATCAATAGATTTAATGACTAGCTCTAAATAGGGCCTGATATACTTGGTTTTTTAGTTTCAAGTCCCTAGTGGGTATTTTACCAATGTACAATGAACTTTGGGTAGATAATCAAAGGCTCATGAAGTTTTGGGTAAATAACCAATTTTCCCTTAAAAAAATATGTAGAGTTAGCAGAGCCGAAAATCTCACCGGAGCCATGGCCGGAGCTGCTCAAGGAGGACGAGTACCCGTTCGTATGGGGCCGCTTCCTTGACCTTGCCCTTGCTGGCACAATTAGCAAGGCACACGGTGAGCTCAACCGCGAGCATGCTGATTTCAGGGTCGGCTCCAGCCTCCCCTGCAACGCCAGGGTCGGGGAGGAGGGGAGCCGCACTGGCGGCCCCACGGCGAGGCTTGGCGGCCGTGGGCGCTGGCGAGAGAGCGTGGCGGAGGGCGTCGAGGGTGGCGGCAGCCTCCACCTCGGCGCGCGCGTAGTGGCCGCGCGACTCGAGGCAGCACACGAAGTGGCCGCGCTGGAGCAGCACGGAGTAGGGTTTACCGGCGAGGCACGCGGAGATGGCGGCCAGGCAGTCGAGGACGAGGCCGTAGATCTCGAGCAGCTCGTCGGCGTCGGCCGAGCTAGGGTTCGGGCGGAGGAGCGGCGGGAGGAGGTGGATCGCGCGGCAGAGGAACGGGAGGAACCGCTTCGCGAGAGGGCGTAGGGCGGCCGCGTCGGGAGGCGGCGGCGGCGGCGGCTGCTGCTGCTTGGGCTGCTTCGTCGTCCTCTTGGGCGGCGGGTTGGTGGGGTTAGGGTTCGCGCCGGGCAGATGGGGCGAGAAGGGCTGGAGGTAGGCGGAGAAGCGGGAGCGGAGCCCGGCGCCGGAGCTCGCGGAGGAGAGGGCGGCGAGGAGGTCCTCGGCGGCGGCCTCCATCGCCGTGTGGGGAATTTTTGGGCGGAGGAGGAGCGGGAATGGGCGGGGTTTCACAGAAGCGGCCGCTCCGCTAATGGCAGATCGGGTCAGAACAGACCACGAAGCGTACGGCGGAAGATTGGAAGGTTCTGGGCCGGACTGAAATGTTTGGGCCCAAACAACAGGCTTTTGCCCGATAACTCTCGTGGGCCTTCAAACAAGAGTGAAATGCACTCGATACACGACACCTTTGTTCCGGCCTTCCGGGTGCTTGGTTTATAAAAAAAATAAAGAGACCAAAGTGAAGAGACCTTTGGCCTAGTTTTATACTACCACTATCCACAAAAAAAGTCACAAATTTATTTAAATTTGAATATATGTAGACACTACTGTATATAGATACATTTAAATTAAAGAGATCAAAGTTAGCGTATAAATACATCAAACTTTTAACAAACATGCGACATCCTTTTATGGACGGGGGAAGTAGAAGATTTTAGCGACTACAACCTAAGCCACGAGTGAAGACTCGAACCCATGCCAACCACCCCGGCTATGCCATGGTTCTTCGGGTGCTTGGTTTAATTCTCTCACTCGCAAACACTTATTTTTTGGTAGTAGCATATTTTACTTGAGTATCACGTAAGTTATACCATAAAAAATAGCAATTTAATGTTGAATATTAATGGTTCCCACGAGTATTCTTTTCTCTGTGTGTCACGATAATTAATGATGAGTATCATAGCACGCAGGGGCGGAGCTGGCCCGGCGTCGACCCTGATGCAACTAAGTGCATTTTACATGTTACATGGTGATGCACAGGCTCATTTCTTAGCATGGTTACAAAGAAAAATAATTTCTACCCTGATGCATGTGCATCATGGTGAGCCTATGTAGCTCCGCCCCTGATAGCACGTAGATCTAGAAAAATAAATATTAAATAAATCTTGTACACATATTTGCATGAAGATACTACAAATCAATAAATATAAAGAGATTATGATACTACTAATACATGATATCATGCGTTGTAGAAATAATATCATACACTAGTACCATGTGCTTGATATTGCTAGTATGATACTACAACTATAACTAGTCTTATAGAAATATCATGTAATTAATTGTTGCTGAAAAACAACAATTATTGGTCCTACCTCTATCATTAAGGCTGGTCATAGTGGAGGTAACTAGTAACATGCATACTCCATAGTAGGTACTAATTTATATGTGTTTTCATGTATTGTGTCATTTATCATGTCATAGATTCATCTTATCTTGAGTGTGTGATGTTATGGTAAGACCAAATTTAATTGTACTTGCTCTAACATAGCTACTTATCGCATCACTCTTTTTTTTATACAATGTCACTAAAACGTCTTGAGGTGTATGATATTACTACATATATTATTCACATTATGAGTAGTATAATAATTGAGTGTGAATTTTGTACACGAGTTATCTTACCGTTCAAAATGTACATATAGATTCGTGCACTAGACCTGCCCTCGTTTCTCTCATCACTCTGTTCCATCTCTGCAGCGGCCGCGCCCGTCGCCTCCCCGGCCACGCCCGTGTCTACAGCCGATAATCTGATGGGACTTGGGAGGCACCGACACGCCGGCATTCATGGCGCCTGAGGCCATGCGGGGAGGCGGGACTGTGCGGCCGAACAGGGAGACGACGACGCGCGGTGTGGCGCGCCAGCGAGGTGGGAGCCGGTGGGCATCCGCTATGAGGTGTGTCGGCGGCGCGTGGGTGCGATGGGCCACGCGCGAGGTTGCAGGCGGAGCGGTCGGTCGGGGCGGTCTGGGCGAGCACCAGCAGGAGCGTCGAGACGAGGCACGGGCAAAGCGTGCGCTGGCAGCTGGGCGCCTGGGCCAAGGCGAGCTGGGAGGGTGACGAATGAGGGGGGTCGGGGCGGCGGCTTGGTCTTGGACCTGTAGGAGTGGGAGGAGGCGCAGCTCGAGTTCCGGCACCACATGCTAGTTTCGGCAGGTCGAGATGCGGGCGGCGCGCGGCTGCTCCTGCCTGCCTGTCGCGGACTCGCGGTGAAGGCGGAGTCTGTGACCAGCACCCGCTCGGCCATCAGCAGTAGCATCAGCTTTTGCCCATGGACATGAAGAATGGGTGAAAACAGTCTGCGCCACACGGCCACAGTGACCTTTCCAGTCGACCAACAGTCACTTTATGGCATGACTCCTAGTCACATCAATATTTTAGAACTTTCAATAGTTGATACTTTCTCCAGATCTCAAAGCAACCTGCTGCTCGATCTCAACGGTAGAGATTACTTCTTCACCCATAATTGCGTGTACAAAGTTATTTTTGATAATAATTTTATGTCAATTATTGATTGATGCATACTTGCTTTGGTCCTCCGTCATGGCAGTAAGATATTCTTTTCACTGCATGGCAGAGCACAAACAAAGATACTCCTCAAATGCACCCAACAGATCGATCGAAAGACTTCTTAATCATCCAAATGGAGTGACCCATCGACCACCATCGTCATGCTACCCATCAATCATAAAAGATAAACTATTTTGAACACACTGCTAGGCCACAAACTCAAATTACAGGTATCAAAATCAAAATTTAGACTAGTCGATGTTTGCTTTATTTTTGCGAGGTTAACAAATGCGGTTGAGCTGGACACCTCGCATGCAAGGTTGGTTGGGTTGGGCTAATTATTGTCTATCGGTTCTGCTTGAGCTGGACATTATACGAGGAAAACACCAACAATTTTGCCTATTGGCAAAATATTTTGATAGTTGCCTTACATTAAAATAACGGAGGCGGTGGTTCGTTGCTGATGCAAAACTGATTCTGTGCGTAGTAGTTACCCTGGCCTTGGGATCTCGCCTGATTCGGCACACCGGCAATGGCAGCATGAACGCAGCAATCAACATGAACATTTAGGGATCATTTTATTGACTTGTGGATCGATGAACACAAAGATCTTTCTCCTGCTTCATCTTAAGCACAAGATCAGGTGAAGAAACTTCTAAATCTTGACGGGAGGGGATCGATTAAGATCTCGACCAGAGGCCTACAACAGTAGAAAGATCATGAGAAACATTTTGCCCCCACGCCGAGTAGGACTTGGTCAGGACCATATATTCCTCAAAACTAGATTTAGATGTGCGCCTTGGCGCACGATCCCGTGAAAATCGTGCAAATTGACATTTTATATAAAAACAATGGAGTACATTTTTTAAGGTTTTACAAAATGAAGTAAGTAGAATGAAATTGGGTTAAAGCACACAAAATTACAAACGGAGTAGCATAAGGTAATATAAACTTGCTGGACAGCAATTCTGTTCAACTAACTTCAGAAGGAGCAGAGTTTCTTATGTTTCTCCTTCAAAAAACATGTACACATAAGAAACTAACTTTTTATCTAACTTCCAAAGGGGCGGGGTTAACGTTTTGATTAACTTCAGAATACCTTGCTTCTGAATTTGGGAACCAACCTATACCTGCTTTCCTCAAATAAAAGAGGCAACAAATAACAGAGTATTTTTGTTCCCAAAATTATTGCTGAACAGTTACTTGTAAAGATTTTTTTTATTAAATAAAATGCAACTTATAAATCCGTGTCTAGACAATAAGAAGTGAAGCGCGTTGTCAGATGAATTTGTCGGCCTTCAACCTGCCACGCGAGCTGGAGTGAAAAGCATGTAAACAAACAAAAAAACACCACGCAAGCCTAGATAGCAGACACGTACTCTTCGCTCTGTATCTTCTTCTCCACACTTTCGATCCCCTTCTTGCTCTCACTTTCTGTACAGAGCCTACAGCTCATGTAGCCGTCGATTTGCTGCTGCCACCGCCTAATCGGTGCAGCCGCCGCTCTTCGGCGTTCTCCTCGGCGTCCCCATCGGTACACCGGAGCTATTTGGTCTCCGTACACCCAGTCCTGCGGTAGTCGGGTAGAAAGATGCTGGAAGTGGAGTAACGGCAGGTGAGCCGGCAACGTGGATTAGGCGGCGGTGGTGGCAATGTCACACCGAGTTGGAGTCCACTGGGAGAGCTGGCTCGAAGACATCGGACTGCTGATCGATCCGCCGATTCGGATTCCCTAGCAGCGGTAGACACGCTCTGCCCGTCCTGCTGATTTCGCAACATCACCAACTGGGATGGCAGCATCACCACTCACCGCCTGGAGTGTGGAAGAGAAGGCTTCCAGGTACACTACCATGTTTCTCTCCATTCTATGCTTATGTAGTTTCGTTGTTGGCCCAGAACGTATGAGTTCATTCCTGCATGTTAGACTGTAGTTGCAATTCCATTATAGAAATCTGCATGTTGTAAAATTAGTTACTGCCTAAGTAAGGATGCAGGCTATTTGGGTGGCGATGTCTGATTATCTTAACTATCTAAGAGCATAACATGGCTTTCTAAGTTGGTGTCCCTTCACTGTGCATGGGCTGACACAACTATAGTATTGCAGGAACACCTAAGTTTAGCTTGAAACCGGATAACCGACTTTCTCTAAATACAAAAGAGTACTGATCCTTGTTCAACTGACGACGAAGAGAAAGAGACATATTCCTTTAAGAATTCTTATCATACAATAATTCTTCCATAATTAATAAATTACGAAGCAACCTTTCAGCATGAATAGACCAAGTGCCAATATTGGAAGCCAAAGAAGGTATGTTCTTACGAAACATAACAGAAAGTTCCCGAAGTAATAAATGTGCAAGTACTTGGTAGGAATAACTTGGCGTGAATGGCTCAAAGAAGACCCAATCTGCGAAAACTTTCTGCCATCTGTGACACAACAGAACAATCATAAGCAAATGCAAAAGCTAAAAAAAGAAACCCATTGGATAGCTTCATCAAATAGCAAGAACCACTCGTTGTCATCGATAATTAGTTACTCCTCATGTCTAGAAGGCCTCCTTGAGAGTGCTATATGATGTGCCATGGTAGCGCGTTATGATAGTTGAGTGAATATGCTTTATTTAAGTGAAGATATATGCATCATCTGAATAGAGATAGATATTTCAGTCTTTAGCATAATTGATCAACCATAGCAGACAAAATTGAGTTGTATGTCCAGCAATTAGAAAGACATGATATTTAGCAAAGTATAAATGTTTGTACATACCTCAATATGAAACCGTGGCAATTGGTAAAGAACTAAAAAAATATGACTGAAAGCTGATACATAAAGTGAGATGCCCTATTGAAATGAAAATGGTAGTTATCACCAGACTAAGAGATGTCCTAGTAAAATTCACACTGAATGACCAGTGAAGGTATACTGCCTAAGTCTGTAACTAAGGTTCAAGTAGTAGAATACTTAAAATGCAAAGCTAGCATGTCATGAACTATCAATGTGCCTAATTAAACGTTTGCATTCCTACACTAAGAGTTTGTGTGTTCAAAAAAGAATTCAAAAGAGTTCAAGTACGCTCAAACAGTCATTCCAAATAGATGTCTATACATAAATAGGGTCTAAATGTTTTGCTAATTTTTACTTAAAGTGTTGCGTAGACAGAACAATTTAAACCCTGATCTGAACCTCAGTATCACACAGATATACGTTTTGGGATCTAAATATTGCAGGTTACAGAGCATTGTTAGCAATGTCTTCGTCTTGTAATTCTTTGCATCTAGCTACAGCAAGTTCCTTAGGTTTTTCTTTGCCTAGAAATATGGTAGTATAGCTATCAAATTGGTTGTCCTTGCAACTTACAAAGATAGAGCGAGTAGTGGCATTATGATGATACAAAAAAATTGGTGCTGACGAAATCCTAGGAAAGCAACATATTCCGGACGGCCGTGAAAATGCACCTACCGTGCAAAACATAAATATACACTATTATCATTAAGTATTCATTTACAATGTCAGGCATAGAAGGAATACTACAACTATAGGAAAGAATCAATATATTTCTAAATTCATATATGAGGTAATATAAGGAAGCCACTCTGTAAAGGCCATAAATTTTCATAGTCACGCTCACGTAAATTTTCCAGAGGGTACAAAATATCTTGTCTATTGGTTTGGCATGAAGGAAGTCTACCATCTCCCACATGTTGGCCTAATGAACGCATGTGCATGTAATAAAGTTTAAACCGATAGTGTAGACCATGACGGACCGAGAAAGCAAGAGAAATTAGGTACGATTAGGTATTTGAATAGCATAGGGAAAAAACAGAGAAAAAAAGGATTCACCATCTCTTGGGGGAAAGTCAGGCGATGTTTTCCTAAGAATTCTTGTCATCCACAAATGTTTGGGCACACTCTCTCCTCACCTCTATTTGGTGATGGCAAGCTAAACGTTAGGCTACCAATCAAACAGAGCTGCTTCTTTATTTTTTAAATTAACCATGCAATCATACTAACCTCATTATTACCACTACATCATAAAGCTGACAGCTATTAGCTCATCTCTTATGGCGGTTGGAATTGGTCAATCAGCATGCCAATGAACTGGGTTGGTGCTCACCCGAGTGTCGATGGTAGTTTCACTGCATAAAACATTGTATTGGATTAATATCTCACCATGGCATGTTTTGGAAACCTGTGATGTTCAGAACTGCTTGATACAACAATTATCACTTGATGAACCTTCATGATGCTGTGACCACCTAAATCCACATGTAAGAAAACATCTGAGCCCATATCTAAGAGGAACATCTAAATTTCTATATTAATTTTGATTTTGCAGAATATAGTCAGCCATTTATTTTCCAATTTTACTTCTATTTTCACCAAAAGCTAGCGTAGACTTTTAATTAACTTATGGACCTGTGTTCCAGGCTGATGTGTTGGGCTGAAAACAGGAGCATTTGAAGAATGGTCATAGGGAACACCCAATCAGAATAGAAAGCCTTATTGGTGGGTATCAAGAGAGGAGAAAACAAATAATGGACACCGAGAGACAAGAGAGAGGCCTTATCTACAAGTGAAGGTCACACATGTAAAGCGAACAGCCTCGCTAGAGAACACCATCTTGCTGTAGAATGAAGAGGAATGACTTGGTGTCAGTAGACGGTGGCAAATGGAGAGCCGCAGAAAAAATGGACGACAAACAATCTACAGAGCTACTCAAGCAGATGCTAATATGTGCATCAGCCCCTGGTATGTTGTTCGTCACTGAGTATTTATTATAAGCCAATATATTTAAAGATATTCTCTAGTGCATTCTCTAGTGCTATTCTCCAGTGCATTCTTGTCTTCAAAGTAGATGGAATTTGGAATTAGCTCCTTGTTGTTCTAGCAAGGTTCCAGTGGTTTTGTGTTGTTTTTTATCCGTATCAGCTACTGTTCCTAACTAATTAAGTCATTTATTCTTCACGTCCACTGACATTGGTACATTGAAGGAAACTAAGAGTGAAAGTTATAGTAACCAGACGATATATCAGGTCAAATGATTCAAAATTATCAGTTCTACTGAATTATAAGCTAAGGCAAGTATCGCCATCAAAAGCCCAAAATGGAGCAACCAGACAATATACCCATGCTTTATTGTTCCATAATGAAATAGATAAATTTTCTTGATACATCTTTCTATTTAGAAAACAGAATTTCTAAACATACGGCTGATTGTAGAAGAAAACAGAATCCTCCAGAAAAAATGTGATCTAATTGCAGGCATCTCATAGGCACCAGCACTACATACAATTGGATGCATGGAATTAAAAGAGTTATACACATCTAGAGCGGTCTGAGTATGAATTTTCTTGTAGAAAATACTACAACTTACTCTATTGTACTTAAAAACTCACAAACCATCTTCAACAGACTATATTACTTAAGATTCCAACAAATTATTACCATGGTGCGCAACCATTAAGTGCAGTACATCCAGATAAATGAATAACTACCTATGGATGCTTATATACAAAACAGTCCTAAATTCAACAACTACAAAGCATATGAGCAGGGAGCATAGCAGCACACCAAATAGGAATGGTATGCCAGCTGACAGTAGGATGCAACCAGCTCCAATAAATAAATAGAGGAATAGCAGACATCGGGAAGCAAAATCAGCAAAAACTAAATCACCCCTTCTAGAGTCTATTCCCTGCATAACCAGTCTATAGGGCAGATAACAACTCCCATGTGAGACTGAGTTGGGAACATCATGTCCTAAGTAAATTAAAGGATTGGACGGACAACATCAGAAGCAAGCACGAGGAGGAGGTCTTGATACCTTGTTACATGCCAAGCACTTCTCAGCTGCTAGGGCCTAGGCACTTCAACGACGACCGCGAACATCACCTTCTCCTCTTCATCGATTCCCATGGCTTATGCATGTCAAACATGTGACACACGCAAGAGCCGATGCAAATAAAAAAAACTTCTCATGCCCAAATTTTCCAAAGAAACAAAATGATTCAACAGGACCAACATTAATCCAACATTCGATATCATGAAAGAAGAGAGAAGTTTGTGTACCTGCGAGTGGTGAATGTCGCCAGGTCGGGTGGAGCCATGGAACCAAGGCTACAATGATAGAATATGCAAAACCTACAATGATGAATAGTAACCAGATGCGCAATAATTAATAAAAACAAATTCAGAGAAGCTGAAACCTTTTTTGCTAATAGAAAACCATCTAATCTAATATAATCAGAGAATGCAATCCATAATGCATCCACCTGGAATGAGTGCCTTCACTCTGATGTATTTTTTAGGTGATTAAGCTTTTCTTCCCTTGGAGTCGATGATGAAGACCAGTAGTTTACCTTGCCAGTAGTTCAGGGTGAGGAGGCAAGTTAAGGATTTCGTATACCTGGAGCTGCACGAGAGCCTCCTTATGAGCGTCGGAAAGCAGAGAGTAGCAGAACGAGTGCCTCGCAAGATCCTCCCTGCAGCCCGCACTCCACCTGCTGTGAAGACGATGGAGATGGCCCGGTCCTCCGCCTCCACGCCCTCTGTATGCCGCCTCCTTCTCTGGTGCGTGATGAAGACAAGGAATGTAAAATAAAATCACATAGTAATTCTAAAACACCTTTGCTGGCCAAGTAAAGTGCATGACTGAGTTCCCTCTTTCTTGAACAAAAAACTCTGATTACCATGCACAAATTTAACAAAATAAATTTGTCTTCCCATTGAAATACAAACATGAACGTAACACAACTGCCAAATAAAATATAGATATTTTTGTGTCCTAGCAAGCAGTATTACAATAAATAGGTCTGCATAAAGCCATGAACAAATCTAACTGGATCCCACGCTGCAAAAAGAAGTACATACAAAATGCTGCACACACCAAAAAGGAAAATAGTTTAAAGTTGAGTGTTCCTATAAATGCTTTCAAACCTAAAAGTATGATGTAACTGTAGTTTGTATTTCTCAAAGTATATGATTTGATGATATCCAAATATGGGTTGAAAATTGCTAAGAACAACGAATGCCTGACCTAAACTGCCAGATGCACCCACACAAACACATAATGGGAAGCGGAAGGTTTACCTTGATGCAAAAGTGAACCTTTTCATATAAGAAACGCCCAGGTTTAGCAAAAAATCTGCCAAAAAAGTAATTGTAAGAACTGGAATAAACTTAGCAAACTTAAATCTAGAAAACGATAAAGTCAAACAACACACTTGTAATATATTAGCAGAAATGACATGTAGGTAAACTATAAGCTGGAAATTACAGCAATCAGCCCGCGAAAAAGCTGAAATTGGGTACTGACCATGATAAAGACTAAATGATCTTTCGGAAATAACAAATGTATAATGGTTAACCAGTGGCCCAAATAAGTTTCATAGTCAATACTGGACAGACGGAAATGCCTTGCAGATACCTAGATATCATACCTTCCTTTTAAACAAACCACCAACAATACAAAATAAAGTCAGGCTTCTCCTTTTTTTGACCTGCTCAATATACATAGAACAATATAAACAGGGCAATATAGATGGAAAAGGGGCAACACTAGTGTAAATTTGAGCAGCGGAAAAGATTGAATCTATTACCTTCACTTTAGGCAAGGTGGTGTGGAGTGAGACATGACGTCGAGGCTCGAGCGTGCTGCAGTCCCCTTGCCTCTTCCAGCTGCTGCTGACCGCATATGCTTTAGGCCGTGATAGTGCAAAATCTGCACGGGAAAGTACACAGTCTAATTTAGAAACAATAGGAGATGCGTAGGACGGACAAAAACGTAATAGTGCAAAATCTTCAGAGGAAAATACACAATCTAGAGAGATGTGGAGGACAGAGGGAGCTCACCATCGACTCCTCCAAGCGACGCAGGGCAAAATGGAGGCCTGCGCTGTTTCGGCCGGCAACCAACTTCCCATCGGGCGGACGTACATGCAGATGTGGATCCTCTCTGTGACGGCACGCAGCAGCTCCTCCTAGCGATGGCGGCGGCTGTGCTGCTCCCGCCGGCCATCACCTGCTCGTCCGGCGACAACACGGTGCACGGCAGCGGCGGCGCTGCTCCCGCTAGCCACCACCTGCTGGTCCGACGACGGGACGACACACGCGGCGGCTGCGCTTCTTCCGCCGGCCGCCACCCGTTCCTCTCTTGGTGTGGCATGGTACGAGGACGACCAGAGAAGGTGGGAGGAGGGGATTGGAGGAGGAGAAAAGCAGGGCTGGAGGGGATTGGAGGAGGAGCGAAACGAGGGGATTGGCGAGGAGCGCAGCGTGCGGGGCGATTGGCTTCCTGGCGGCTAGGGTTTCACCATGGGGTGTCCTTTTTATATGATGCAGTGAAAAAGATGAACGGACGAGATGCACAGGTGAGAAGATCCGACGTCTGAGAGTCGAGGATCGCTGTGAGGCCCCCTATGGGGGGCATCATATATACCTTCAGATTCAAAAGTCTTATTACAACAACAAAAAACACTCAACGTCGACGGCTCACTTGGCCAGGGCGAATGATACAAGCTTTCGGGTGGTGACCGTCGGCCAGTCCTGCTCGAACATTTCCACCTTATACACGGCGTGCGCGTCGTTCATCCTCAGCGCGTCGACGTCGAGCCGGTAGTTTATGCCAACGGAAACGATCTGCATCTCGCCGCTCACCACCTTGCTGAACCTGAGCCTTTCGTTGTACACCCATGCGTACTTCACCACAGCCCACCGGCCAAGGTCCTGGACGTGCGGGTCGGTGATGTTGATGATCGGTTTCCACTTCCCATCAATCGCTGCACTAGGCGCGGCAGCGGCGTCAGGGACGGTTGCATCGGGCGCGGCAGCGGCATGAAGGACGGCTGCGCCGGCAACGAGGAGAAAGAGTAGGGTGCTCATCCTCGTCATGGTTGCCAGGCCACGGCTAGATCCTGCCTTCAAGTCGATTGGGTTTGGAAAATGTCAGATGGTGTGATGAGATTGGGGACTGAATGTGGACCATTTATAGAGATTTTCTTGGACAGTGCATTTAAAGATACTATTAATTGCATCATATATCTACATTAGTTCTACTGGAGTAGTAGATCTTTTGGTAGTGCATTTAAGGAGATTATTTGTATCCATGTATCCATAATTAAAGAGATTAATCGTACTGGAGTACAGCTGTAAGTTAATATGGACGGTGCTGAGCGTTCTTGAGAGGATCGAGGCGAAAAAGCTCTGTCGTCCAATTGGAAGCCTACAGGTGATGTAAAAACGGGACCACCCAAGCAGCCACATGTGCACCTGCGTTACCGCACAGAAAATCCCACCACCGACCTAACGATCCACCGCATGTGGCTGTAAACTCGGCGAGACATCCGTCGACACATCGCGCACAAACGTTGGCATCACCACCGGAGTCTCGACTTTGCCCAGCAACAATGCTGCCCCCCCCCCCCCCCCCCCCGATAGGAGCATCCAACCCTGCCATGTCGTAGCAGCACCTTGCCACCACCCTGGCAACGTTCCCTTTCAGTAGCCACTTATCCTCGCAGGAACACATGGATGCTAATTGAAGTTGCTCCTACTACCCTCTACACCTTCACGACCGTTCGCCCATGTGCCTGCAACCGCGGTAGTCGCCCCCTTGCAGGAGCTCTGCGGTCCTCTCGTGGCGCCACTGTGTCATCGTCGCCAATTCCCGCACAAGAGCAAATCGTCGCGGGAGGTGCCGTCAAGCGAGCGATGAAAGGGGCAACAACTAGTTGGAGGGGAACGACGACAAGGCGTTAGTTGGTGGGCAGCGTGGTATGGTCGACAGCGGCGGCGTGCCATGTGAGAGAGATGGCAAGAGCACAAGTGGGGAGAGAAAACAAAAAGAGAGAACGAATGGAGGGGAGAGTTTGGGAGGATATAAGATACCAGGTGGGGTCTCCTTTACGCGGCATCATTTCCTCCAGCCATGCGCGATGGACGTGTGCCGCTCGGGAAGAGTATAGGTATTTTCTAATTAATATTGGGTAATAACCATATCTACATGCTTTAATGTCAATTTATTTAAGTAGGATACACTTTTGGGTGTGCTTGTTATTTTAAATACCTCGTCAACGCGTGACGACAACGGTGTAGTTGTCGGGTGAGGAGTATGGTTACATTGCCTATTTGCGCTCGTGTTCTCCTTCAACCAGACATACATTGCTTCGATCTACGGATGCTCAAGGTTGATGCTTTTGTGGTTACATGTGATGGACGTTGCTACAAAGATTAATGAGTGCACTGTGACACTTGTGGTAAATTAGGACACATAAGAAGACATAACTAACGCCTCCATCTCGTATCTCCTCTAAAGATTATGACCTTCTCCACGACTCTTGACCTTGTTGCATTCCTCGCCATCATGCTCTGCCTTGAGCACCACCTCCACCCCGGGACTATGTATACATCGTGTCCCACACTGGTGACCTTCACACCCACCCCTAAGTCTATCGCTAGTGACCTGCACCTTTCCAACCCTAAGTATCTTCCTCACTAGAGTCCATGTTGTTGTGGATAGCCGTGGCGGCCCTGCCGCTAACTTGGTCCCGATGCCAGCGTGGCCAACCACATCAGCCCCGCATTTCGCTTGGTTTAGGAATATGCATGGAGATATATAAGAGGAGGGAACGGATCGGCCATGGCCATGCTGAGTAAGAGAAGACAAGGGGGGGGTATATTATGCTTGAGAGCATTAAGGGGAGCGAGAGAGGGGGGTATTGGGCCCTGGTGGTCACCGTTCTAGAATATATGCCAATTGCAGGCATGGTCAGCCGCTAGAGAGTCGTCTCAGATACAAAGAATTTCAGATTGGTTTATATTGCACCATACTCTATGTATGGAAGTAACATACTTTCTCCACCATGCAAAAACACATGCAACCAAATTTATTAAGGGATTTCTATTTTCGTGCCCTCAGGTCCTTAGTTGTACTCAGTTTTCCCCAGCTCCTTAGTTTTTCCTCAGTTTTACCCAAACGTTTGTCTGAAACCCGCAGAAACGACGGCAGGATTCCCGTTTAGTTGACCGTTCGTCACGTGGGGCCGTCGTGTGGGCGCGTCGCGTGGGGCTCGAGAAAGGGACCGCGTGGGACAGACGAGAAGCGTTTGGTTGCACGTGAGCAGGAGCTGTCTCTCTCCAAAAATGGCATTATTAAGTGCACCTTTTTCCTCTTTCTCTCTCGTCCTTTTCACCAAATTAGTATAAAATCTAGAGAAGCTTGCATTTCTGACTTTCTTCAATTATTTGTGCCTTTTGGCCCTCGTTGTTTGCCCAATATGGCAGCAAATCTAGTACTCCCTCTGGTCCATATGTATGTAGTTAAATCTAGAAGCAAATCTCCAGGATAATGTACGGTAAATTCACAGTCATAGTAAATCAAGAAAACTAAGTACGGCCAACAAAATATAGTAGACTAGGGATAGATAATCCCTAGATAATATGGATAGATAATAGGCTGCATACACAGCAGCCAACATAGTAACAGGTTCTTCACAGACCATCATACTAACATAACAACAAGGGATCCCTAGCTAACAACAAAGGGATCCCAACAACAAACTAGGAGGCAGCAGCAGCAGCACACGTCAAGGACTCCGCCTACCCCATCTCTCGCCTCCACTTGTTGCTCTTGCTCCCCTTGGGAGCCTTGGGCTTGAGCGGAGGCATGCGCCGGCGCGATCTCCACCCGCCGCAAGGAGGTGCATGCCGAGCGCCCGTGCTTGCGGAAGGAGTGGACGTTCACCGTCGTGCCGACGTGGAAGGTGTTGCTGTTCTCGCATGCGTGACGAGGCGCTGAAGTCCGTGGCGCCGAGTCTCCTGGTGCAGCACCCGTACACCTCTTGGCGAAGTAGGAGATGTATTGGCCGACTGCAGCCTCCGCAAAGACTTAGAGTCTTGACGTCCTCCTCCTCTTCGTCGCTGCCGCGCCAGACATCCGATCCATATCAAACAGAAACTAGTGAATGAGTTGCAACGATGACTAACGTACATGATAACAAAGTTAATAAAAACAGAGTCAGCCTCAGTTAGAGTGGACATGATTATATATCTACAGGGAAGGTGTTAGCGAACTAAAGCTCATGCACAACAGATTTGTACACAGCAATGGTTCGCTGAACCCTCCCTGTAAAATTTGTGCCCAACCATTCATCATAGGCAAAGAAACAGATTCTAGATCTGAACTAGATCTAAACTTGAACACATTCGAGATTATTTGCAAAATTAAACGGTTGATATCTTTTGATTAGTGCATAAAATAACTGATTGAGATCCCATGATTACTTGCATAAATTAACTGATTGAGATCCAATATTACTTGCATAAATTAACCGAACAGCCAACCCCAAATCTTAAACGAAATCAAGAAGTGATCAAAACAAAATGGAATAAAATCGGCAAATATTAGCCCAATACTCATCCATCTACAGATCCATCTACACCAGCAAAAATAGGGTTCAAAAGTAATGGGGAACAAAAAGGAAGCAAACCGTAGTTACCTCGTTCCATGGGTCCTCCAGGGAGGTGTCGTAGGGGTTCGGGCGGGACGTACGGCACGGGGTCGTAGGGCTCCCATCCCGCCGGATCGATCACCGGCAAGCAGCTCCGATGCACCGGCGACGCGGGCGTCGTCGAGGGACGGCGCCGAAGATGGAGGCCGCGCTTGAGCCAACCTCGACGATGGGATTGGCATTCTCCTTGTCCATCTCTCCGGAGGAAGAGGAAGAGAGAGGGAGAGGGTTTTTTGCTTTGGAGAAGATGATGGGACGTGAGAGAGGCAGTGAGCGAGTGAGAGTGACAGAGAGAGTGCGAGGAGGCGTCTATAAAGGCGAGGGGTGGTTAATGCGACCCGCGTCCGCGTGCGTGCACGTCCGCACGTCTTGGACTTCGCAACGCGACACGCGTCCACGATTGCACATCTCGACTTCTCCACCGCGACCCGCGCCTACGCGTCAACAATTGCACGTGTCCTCGAGTCTAACCCGGAAATTTAGATATAGGTATACCCTCGAGTCTTATACTAGCATTTTGTGTGCTCAATTTTCCCCTCGAGTGCTAATGGCTAGTGCAATATACTCACCTGTGGCTGGTCAACAGAGAGTCAACAAATGGGATTAACTAGTAAAATGAGTCATTTAATGTGCAAAAAAATCCTAAAAAGAGTGGCACTTACTCATGGAGTCTTTACCACAAATTGCCACTTCTCAAATCATAGATAAATCAAGTTTTACCACAAATTACCACTTCTCAAATCACCTAGTAGCTATGAAGGTGCATGGTTTTCCACAATAAGCCCTTCCCAAAACAGCTTCCCCCAAATCATACTTTGTCTAAATGAGGCCACAATTCTCACACTGATGTATATTTGCATTGCAAATAGTTTGAGGTAGGCCAAGATGGGTTTCATTGTACAAAACACGCATTTTCCATTTTTTAAATCTCATATTTGAATCCCTTAGTCTATTTACTACTCAGGTGCCCTCTCTTCACAAATTCTCGCAGGCGTGCATCATCGCCCTGATTGGTCTAGCCCATGTCACGCGGATCGTGCCCGCCGACCGTTGATCGTATGATATAGGAAACGGGCAGGATAATCTCTCTCTCTCTCCGTTATTTTTCACGCAAAAAATGATAAACCATCACCGATTTGTTGTTACCATTACTTTTCACGCAAAAAAAGATAAACCATCGATTTGTTGTTGCCATTACTTTTCACGCAAAAAATGATAAACCATCAACAATTTGTTGTAGCCATTACTTTTCACGCAAAAAAATGATAAACCATCAACAATTTGTTGTAGCCATTACTTTTGACGCAAAAAAATGATAAACCATCACCGATTTGTTGTTGCCATTACTTTTCACGCAAAAAATGATAAACCATCAACAATTTGTTGTAGCCATTACTTTTGACGAAAAAATGATAAACCATCACCGATTTGTTGTTGCCATTACTCACGCAAAAATGATAAACCATCAACAATTTGTTGTAGCCATTACTTTTCACGCAAAAAATGATAAACCATCAACAATTTGTTGTTGTTATTTTTCACGCAAAAAATATGATAAACCATGCATCACCGATTTGTTGTTGCCATTACTTTTCACGCAAAAAAAATGATAAACCATCAACAATTTGTTGTAGCCATTACTTTTCACGCAAAAAATGATAAACCATCTATCTTTGTATAGAATGATAAACCTATCACGTATGATTTTTGAGGTCATTTAGAGAGAGAAAAAACCTAATTTGTTACAAAAGCTGGTTTCAGTGAGACCTAACCAAGTTTGGCATACATGATGGCATACCTATAACAACAAGTAATATCTAAAAGGGAAAGTTTCAGAAAATTTGAAATCTAGGGTGAAAATGATGCCATACATGATGCTGTTTTTCGAGGTTTTGACCTGAAAATCAATTAGGTATTATAAAGGGAAATAAAAAGTTCGAAAAATGTAAAAACGAAACGGCATGCGCTTAAGCAAAGTGATTTTTTCGAACATCTCCAAATGACCCCAAATTTTCCATACATGATGCCATACGTGTAACAACAAGGAACCCTATCTAAAAAGTGTCAAAAAGTTTGCCCAACCGTATAGCTCTATCAAAAAGAACCTCACCATGGCGCTAGTATAATTTTGGGATAGTTACAAACTTTCGTTACCTAACCTTCAACATGAAACTTGTTTCAAATTCATTTTGGCCTACAAGAAACAAATCCCAACTTGATTCGAGCACCACAGCCTCCAACGATGCCGATGCCGATATCGGCATGGTCGAACGGCTATGCTCGCCGCCATCGTAGGTCAACGGGATGCACCTCAAATCAATCCCTCATTCGATCAACACAGAGATACCGCCGAGGCCAATGCCGAACGTACATGCTGATGCCAATGCCGAACATGCATGCACGCCATGTGGGCACGGCCACGCCGATATGCTGGACGCCACAGACCATCTTTCCCCACCACACTCTCCTAGCACCCACCTATACACGCCGGAAAGGAGAGACACTAGTTTTCTACATTGCTCGTTCGTGTCCGACACTCAGTCAAAGTTTTGAGGTGGTCGTCGATGTCGTCGACCATTTCTTTCTTCTTTGCATGGTTAAACGCGTCTAGTTCATATCTATCTAATGCGTCTGGTCTCGCCTCATGCAGTTCTTTGTGGACGCGATCTCATCTCGGCACCCCGCATGCCACCTCCTCCGTGCCATCGCTGTAGAGCTCCGTTTAAAAATCTAATCCTACCCGTGTATTGCCCCTTGTATCAGCGTCATGGCCCCACTTGTCATTTGATATACCGAAGCCCCACTCGTTCGCGTTTTGGTCAGGGATACAGCGATGCTTACGGTCAAACAAAGATGGATGGTCTGACGTGTCTTTGCAGGCTCTACATGGCCCCACTAGTCGAAGATAACGGTCAACCGTCGCAACCGGCCGTTACATCACGTGTGATGGTTTCAGACAAACGTTTGGGTAAAACTGAGAAAAAACTAAGGAGCTGGGGAAAACTGAGCACAACTAAGGACCCGAGGGCACGAAAATAGAAATCCCATTTATTAATTCCTTTGGCTAGTGGTACACGCCCTTGCAACATTGCTAGTGCTGAAGAAGCACGGCTAGGTGCTACCAAAATTCTAGCATTTCTCTATGTTAATGTCTACTAGCATGACGCTGTGAAAGATAGCAAGCCAAAATAACATAAGGTACTACTCTCTCCATCCCTCGATAGGTGGGATAGAAATTTACACATAGAGTAAGAAGGATTCGTTGCGGGAATAACATGTACATAAGTACCTACGGGAATCTTTATCGGACCAGTTGATACCCTCTTGATTCGCATGTCAAATCTATTTTATTTCCCTGCATTCACTCCCCTATCTCCCTCCGCACTTGTGCTCTCACCCTATCCAAGTTTAATTGTACTTGCTCTAACATAGCTAGTCACCGTATCACTCTATTTTTTATTTATTGTTATACAATGTCACTAAAACGTCTTGAGGTGTGTGATGTTACTACATATATTATTCCCACTATAAGTAGTATAATAATTTTGTGTTAATTAATTGATGAATGCATACCTGCTTTGATCCTCCGTCATGGCAGTAAGATGTTCTTTTCACTGCATGGCAGAGCACAAACAAAATACTCCTCAAGTGCACCGAACAAATCGATCGAAAGACTTCTTAATCATCCAAATGGAGTGACCCAGCGACCACCATCGTCATGCTACCCATCAATCATAAATGATAAACTATTTTGAACACAGTGCTAGGCCACAAACTCAAATTACAGGTATCAAAATCAAAATTTAGACTAGTCGATGTTTGCTTTATTTTTGCAAGGTTAACAAATGCGGTTGAGCTGGACGTACGTCGCATGCAAGGTTGGTTGGGTTGGGGTAATTATTGTCCATCGGTTCTGTTTGAGCTGGACATTATACGAGGAAAACACCAACAATTTTGCCTATTGGCAAAATATTTTGATAGTTGCCTTACATTAAAATAACGGAGGCGGTGGTTCATTGCTGATGCAAACCTGATTCTGTGCGTAGTAGTTGCCCTGGCCTTGGGATCTCGCCGGATTCGGCACACCGGCAATGGCAGCATGAACGCAGCAATCAAGATGAACATTTAGGGACCATTTTATTGACTTGCGGATCGATGAACACAAAGATCTCTCTCCTGTTTCATCTTAAGCACAAGATCAGGTGAAGAAACTTCTAAATCTGACGGGAGGGGATCGGTTAAGATCTCGACCCGAGGCCTACATCAGTAGAAAGATATGAGAAACATTTTGCCCCCGCGCGAGCAGGAGTTGCTCAGGACCATATATTGCTCAAACTTTCAAAGTCTTATTACAACAACAACACACACACACACAAAAAACACTCAACGTCGATGGCTCACTTGGCCGGGGTCAAGGATACAAGCTTTCGGGTGGTGACCGTCGGCCAGTCCTGCTCGAACATTTCCACCTTATACATGGCATGTGCATCGTTCATCCTCAGCGCGTCGACGTCGAGCCGGTAGTTTATGCCCACGGCAACGATCTGCATCTCGCCGCTCACCACCTTGCTGAACCTGAGCCCGTCGTTGTACACCCATGTGTGCTTCACCACAGCCCACCGGCCAAGGTCCTGGACGTGTGGGTCGGTGATGTCGATGATCGGTTTCCACTTCCCGTCAAGCGCTGCACTGGGCGCGGCAGCAGCAGCGGCGTCAAGGACAGTTGCATCGAGCGCGGCAGCGGCATGAAGGACGGTTGCGCCGGCGACGAGGAGAAAGAGTAGGGTGCTCATCCTCGTCATGGTTGCCAGGCCGCGGCTAGATCCTGCCTTAAAGTCGATTGGGTTTGGAAAATGTCAGATGGTGTGATGAGATTGGGGACTGACTGTGGACCATTTATAGAGATTTTCTTGGACAGTGCATTTAAAGATACTATTAATTGTATCATATACCTACATTAGTTTTAGTAGATCTTTTGGTAGTGCATTTAAGGAGATTATTTGTATCCATGTATCCATAATTAAAGAGATTAACTGGAGTACAGTTGTAAGTTAATATGGACGGTGTTGAGCGTTCTCGAGAGGATCGAGGCGAAAAAGCTCCACCGTCCAATTGGATGCCTACAGGTGATGTAAAAACGGGACCACCCGAGCAGCCACATGCGCACCTGCGTTACCGCACAGAAAATCCCACCACCGAACTAACGGTTCGTGCTTGTCCACCGCATGTGGCTGTAAACTCAGGCGAGACCTCGGTCGACACATCGCGCACAAATGTTGGTATCACCACCGGAGTCTTGACTCTGGCCTACAGGTGATGTAAAAACGGGACCACCTGAGCAGCCACATGTGCACCTGCGTTACCGCACAGAAAATCCCAACACCGACCTAACGGTTCGTGCTTGTCCATCGCATGTGGCTGTAAACGTACTCCGGCGAGACCTCGGTCGACACATCACGCACAAATGTTGGTATCACCACCGGAGTATCGACTCTGGCCAACAACAATGCTGCCCTCCCCCCCACCCCACACCCCCGATAGGAGCATCCAGCCCCACCATGTCGTAGCAGCACCTTGCCACCAACCTGGCAGTGTTCCCTTTCAGTAGCCACTTATCCTCGCAGGAACACATGGATGCTAATTGAAGTTGCTCCGACTACCCTATGCACCTTCACAATCGTTGGCCCATGTGCCTGCAACCGCGGTAGTCGCCCCCTTGCAGGAGCTCTGCGGTCCTCTCGTGGCGCCACCGTGTCATCATCGCCGATTCCGCACAAGAGAAAATCGCCGCGGGAGGCACCGTCAAGCGAGCGATGAAAGGGGCAACAACTAGCTGGAGGGGAACGACAACAAGGCGTTAGTTGGTGGGCAGCGTGGTATGGTCGGCGGCGGCGTGCCCTGTGAGAGAGATGGCAAGAGCACAAGTAGGGGAGAGAAAACAAAAAGAGAGAACGAATGGAGGGGAGAGTATGGGAGGATATAAGATACCAGGTGGGGTCTCCTTTACGCCGCATCATTTCATCCAGCCATGCGCGATGGACGTGTGCCGCTCGGGAAGAGTATAGGTATTTTCCAATTAATATTGGGTAATAACCATATCTACATGTTTTAGTGTCAATTTATTTAAGTAGGATACACTTTTGGGTGTGCTTGTTATTTTAACTACCTCGTCAAACGCGTGACGACAACGGTGTGGTTGTTGGGTGAGGAGTATGGTTACATTGCCTATTTGCTCTCGTGTTCTCCTTCAACCAGACATACATTGCTTCGATCTACGGATGCTCAAGGTTGATGCTTTTGTGGTTACATGTGATGGGCGTTGCTACAAAGCTTAATGAGCGCACCGTGACACTTGTGGTAAATTAGGACACATAAGATGACAAAACTGACACCTCGTCTCGTATCTCCTCTAAAGATTATGACCTGCCCCACGACTCTTGACCTTGCTGCATTCCTCACCTCCATGCTCTGCCTTGAGCACCACCTCCACCCCAGGACTATGTATACATCGTCTCTGACACCGTGACCTTCACACCCACCTCTAAGTCTATCGCTAGTGACCTGCACCTTTCCAACCCTAAGTATCATCCTCACTAGGGTCCATGTTGTTGCGGCTAGTCGTGGTGGCCCTGCCGCTAACTTGGTCCCGATGCCAGCTTGGCCAACCACATCAGCCCCGCATTTCGCTTGGTTTAGGGATGTGCATGGAGATATATAAGAGGAGGGAGCGGATCGGCCATGGCCATGCTGAGTAAGAGAAGACAAGGGGGATATATTATGCTTGAGAGCATTAAGGCGCGCGAGAGAGGGGGATATTGGGCCCTGGTGCTCACCGTTCTAGAAGATATGCTAATTGCAGGCATGGTCAGCCGCTAGAGAGTCGTCTCATATACAAAGAATTTCAGATTGGTTTATATTGCACCATACTCTATGTATGGAAGTAACATACTTCCTCCACCGTGCAAAAACACATGCAACCAAATTTGTTCATTCCTTTGGCTAGTGGTACACGCCCTTGCAACATTGCTAGTGCTGAAGAAGCGCGGCTAGGTGCTACCAAAATTCTAGCATTTCTCTATGTTAATGTCTAGCATGACGCTAGGAAAGATAGCAAGCCAAAATAACATAAGGTACTACTCTCTCCATCCCTCGATAGGTGGGATAGAAATTTGCACATAGAGTAAGAAGGGTTCGTTGCGGGATTAACTTGTACATAACTACATACGGGAATCTTTATCAGACCAGTTGATACCCTCTTGATTCACATGTCGAATCTATTTTATTCCCTTGCATTCACTCCCCCTATCTCCCTCCGCACCTTGTGCTCTCACCCTATCCGCGTGCTCCCCCTCCCGCGGCCTCTCCCTCCACCCCCACCACCCTCTCTCATGAAAGCCTGACAACTTACACATGATGCATGCTAGCATGGCCTAGTTGAGCCATCTACCATGGTTGTAACTTCTCCATAACTCTCTCACACAAATTGCAACTAATATATCCATGAAACATACTTCCAAGTATCCTTATTTATAGGAGTAATTGCCCGTAATTTGATTCATGTTTGAAGTTGCTCAATCTGTATGAGTAGTTTCCTAGGCATAGGCCTTTGAGAGGGACCGGATGAAGGAAACTAGCGTGACTTTAGTTCGAGGGAGTAAGTAAGTACTTACATTCAAGTAATATCCTGAACATCCACTTTCTTCCTAAGCAATGCATGAAACTAATTCGATGTAGCTAGATGAGAATATTTACGAGACATACCCTCCATCTCCTCGGACTCCCTTTTGGTAATAAATTTTTATTAATGATTCAACGTTAACTATATCTAGCTTGAAGTTGTTCACCATCCAAGATCACACGACTTCGTGGATTTGTTTTGTTTTCCAGCCGGGCTCACACCCCTTTCCCTTAAATACTCAACGGAAATGATTGTATTACAAAGTAATTCAAGGAAGAGGGAAAAGGGAAGAGTGGGTTGGTGCAGTAGCAGGAAACCTGATGTGAATGCTCTCTCTCGAGCACCCCTACGGAGCAAAAACCTGCTACCTCAAAACAACCCAACTTAGTTCAACGGTTCAACAAACAAAGACCGACTACACTAGCAAACAATCATCTACTAGTACTTATTAGGCAACATGCAAAAGGGCATCCACCACCCTTCAGTAATCGTCAAGACACAAGCAAGAGGAAATGAAGCTGAAAATCTTGTTGCATCGCTTCTCATGGTTCCCTTGTTATCTACATATTCTAGCACACGCCGGTATGGATTGCTTCTTTGTCTTCCTTCATGTAAAGCCCTACGCAATATTTAAGCAAAGCACCAACAGTGGAAATAATAGACACAAGAGATTTCAACTTATATTTATCAAAAGTCACTTTGTTTCTTGTTGTCCAAATAGACCACCAAACTGCAACAATGAGCAAAGTAAAAAAAAATCTTCCAAGGACAGAAAACATAAAACACACTACAAGAAAAGTTGCCATGGCCGACGAAGTTGAAGTCGCGCCGTGGTTGCTGGTGTACCATGGCCGACGATTTTGGTCCCTCCGGTGCATGTCAAAACTTTTTTTCTCGCTTTTGAGGCCACCTAGCCCGACGAAAGCGGCCAAAACGTCGCGTAGGCCCCGGACGTGGTGCATCGCGACTTCTGCCCGGCCTAGTCAACAAATCCGCACCACGAGGGATGTAGGGCCCGATGGCAGCCTCTCTCGCATTGTTTTTTCTCGATCGCGCCATCCGTTCAACGTTCTCCGATCGAGCCGCACGATGCAGGATCATGGGCCCCGCATGTCATCCTCTATGAACCAAAATTCTTTCTATTCTTGGATTTTTTTGACCCCCGATTTCTGGCTACTTTTTCTTTGATCCCTTGCCGCCTTGGAAACGTTGAGACCGCAGCCTAAATGGGACCCGCATGTCATCCTCTATGAGCAATCAACTTTTCTTGGAGTTTTTTTGGCACCTCATATTTGGTCACTTGCCTTTTTTTTCGATCCCCGCCGCCTCAAACTGGATACCGCTGCTGCTAAATGGGACCCGCATGTCATCCTCTATGTACTATAAAACTTTCTTTTCTTGGATTTTTTGGCACCTCATATTTGGTCACTTGCCTTTTTCTTTCGATCCCCGCCGCCTCTCAAACGGTGATACCGCTGCTGCTAAATGGGACCCGCATGTCATCCTCTATGTACTATAAAACTTTCTTTTCTTGAATTATTTTTGGCTCCTCATATTTGGTCACTTGCCTTTTTCTTTCGATCTCATGCCACGTTTGAAACGTTGAGGAACCCTGCTCATGGGACCCGCATGTCATCCTCTATGTGCTATAAAAGTTTATTTTCTTTAAATTTTGTTTCACCCTCGATTTTTGGCTATTTCCTTTTTTTTGATCCCCCGCCCGGAACGTTGGTAAGTCGACTCATGGGACCCGCATGTCATCCTCTATGTACAATCAACTTTCTTTTTCTTTGATCTCAAGCCGCATTTGAAACGTTGAGACCATGCTAAATGGGACCCGCATGTCATCTTCTACGTACAATAAAGTTTCTTTTCTTGGATTATCTTTGCTCCCGATATTTTGTCACTTGCCTTTTTCTTTCGATCTCATGCCGCCTTGAAACGTTGAGTAAGCCGGCTCATGGGTCCCGCATGTCATCCTCTACGAACAATAAAGTTTCCTTTCTGGAGTTATTTTTTACCCCTAATTTCGGCTATTTGCCTTTTTCTTTTGATCTCCCCCCTCTCAAACGATGAGGACGTTGTTGGCAGGTCGGTCCCACATGTCATCCTCTATGAACAATAAAAGTTTCCTTTGATGGATTTATTTTGAACCCTAATTAATTTCATGGGTCCCCGATGTCAACCTCCCCGTACAAGAAACATATGATATCTTGATTATTTTGCAGACAATAAACAATGTATTGCGCTCTGAGCTATTTCAAACGGATAATTAAATCTTTACATAAACAAACTTATATGTTGAATCTCCTTGTTTTTTTGTCTTTGCGAAGCATAGGACTTTCCTGTTTTTTTAGAAAATTATGAACTTTCCTGTTTTGGAGTGGGCTGAAATTGTACGAGTCAAAAGGCTGATGTCCAGATGCACCCAATTGAAATCTTTCTTCTTGGATTTTTTCACCCTGATTTCTGGCTACTTCATTTTTCTTTTGGTTCGTGTCGCCTTGGAAACGTTGAGACCGCCGCAAAATGGGACCCGCATGTCATCCTCTACGTACAATAAAATTTCTTTTTGGATTATTTTTGGCTCTCTGATATTTGGTCACTTGCCTTTTCTTTCGATCCTGCCTCTCAAACGGTACCCGCTAATTGGGACCCGCATGTCATCCTCTATGTACAATCAAGTTTCTTTTCTTGAATTTTTGGCTCCCGATATTTGGTCACTTGCCTTTTCTTTCGATCTCATGCCACGTTTGAAACGTTGAGGAACCCGCTAAATGGGACCCGCATGTCATCCTCTATGTACTATAAAACTTTCTTTTGGATTATTTTTGGCACCTCATATTTGTACTTTTTTTCTTTCGATCCCCGTCGCTCTCAAACGGTGATACCGCTAGCAAATGGGACCCGCATGTCATCCTCTATGTACTATAAAACTTTCTTTTCTTGGATTATTTTTGGCTCCCGATATTTGGTCACTTGCGTTTTTCTTTCGATCTCATGCCACGTTTGAAACTTTGAGGAACCTGGCTGTGGGACCCGCATGTCATCCTCTATGTGCTATAAAAGTTTATTTTCAGGTTTTTTTTTCACTCTCTGATTTTTGTCTATTTCCTTTTTTCTTTTGATGCCCGCCGCCTTGGAAACGTTGAGTAAGCTGTTTACACATGGGACCCGCATGTCATCCTCTATGTACAATCAAGTTTCTTTTCTTGAATTATTTTTGGCTCCGATATTTGGTCACTTGCCTTTTTCTTTCGATCTCATGCCACGTTTGAAACGTTGAGGAACCGCGGCTCATGGGACCCGCATGTCATCCTCTATGTGCTATAAAAGTTTGTTTTCTGGATTTTTTTCCACCCTCCGATTTTTGGCTATTTGCCTTTACTTTTGATCCCCTGGCCCCTTTGAAACGTTGATTAAGTTGCTGCACATGGGACCCGCATGTCAACCTCTATGTCCATCAACTTTTTTCTTTTTTTTGACCCCTAATTTCTAGCTACTTTCTTTTTCTTTGATCTCAAGCCGCATTTCAAACATTGAGACCGTCTGCAAAATGGGACCCGCATGTCATCCTCTATGTACAATAAATCTTGGATTATTTTTGGCACCTCATATTTGGTCACTTGCGTTTTTTTCTTCGATCTCATGCGCTTTGAAACGTTGAGTAAGGGCTCATGGGTCCCCCATGTCATCCTCTACGAACAATAAAAGTTTCCTTTCTTGGAGTTATTTTTGACCCCTAATTTCTGGCTATTTGCCTTTTTCTTTTGATCCCCGCCTTTGAAACGATGAGGACGCTGTTTGGCGGTCCCACATGTCATCCTCTATATAAAATTTCCTTTGGTGGATTTATTTTTACCCCTAATTAATTTCTGGCTATTTCCTTTTTTTTTCTTTTGATCCCCCGCGCCTTGGAAACGTTAGGATGCTGCCGCCTCATGGGTCCCGCATGTCATCCTCTCGAACGATAAATGTTTTTTTTCTTGGATTTTTTACCAACTGATTTTTAGTTTTTTATTTTACTTTCGATCCCATGCCGCCTTTGAAACGTTGACGACGCCGCTGGCTCATGGGTCCCCGATGTCAGCTCTCCCGTACAAGAAACATGTGATATCTGATTATTTTCCACAATAAACAAGTATTTCGGAATTGCAAACGGATAAATTAAATCTTCATTTTTACATAAACAAACTTATATGTTGAGTGTCCTTGTTTTTTGTTTTTTGGTTTTGACTTTTTTTTTGAGAAAAACCGAACTTTCCTGTTTTGAGTGGGCTGAAATTGTCGAGTCAAAAGGCCCAACAGATAGTTCGAAGGCCCAGATGTCCAGATGCAGCCCAATTGAAATCTTTCTTTCTTGGATTTTTTCACCCCCGATTTCTCGGCTACTTCATTTTTCTTTGGTCCTGCAAAATGGGTCCCACATGTCATCCTCTATGTAATTTTTTTCTTTATTTTTTGGTCCCGATATTTGGTCACCCGCCTTTTTCTTTCGATCTCATGCCGCCTTTGAAACGTTGAGGAAGTCTGCTGGGTCCCGCATGTCATCCTCTATGAACAATAAAAGTTTTTTCTTGGAGTTATTTTTGACCCCTAATTTCGGCTACTTCTTTTCTTTGATCCCCGCCGCCTTAGAAACGTTGAAAACTTTCTTTCTTTGATTATTTTAGGCACCTCATATTTGGTCACTTGCCTTTTTCTTTCGATCCTCGCCGCCTCTCAAACGGTGATACTGCCGCAAAATGGGACCCGCATGTCATCCTCTATGTACTATAAAACTTTTCTTGGATTTTTGGCTCCCGATATTTGGTCACTTGCCTTTTTCTTTCGACCTCCTGCCGCATCTCAACCGGTGATACCGCTGCCGCTAAATGGGACCCGCATGTCATCCTCCTCATGTAAATAAACTTTTTTGGATTATTTTTGGCTCCTATATTTGGTCACTTGCCTTTTTCTTTCGATCCCATGCCGCCTTTGAAACATTGAGGAAGTCTGCTCATGGGTCCCGCATGTCATCCTCTATGAACAATAAAAGTTTCCATTGTTGGAGTTATTTTTTACCCCTAACGGCTACTTCCTTTTTCTTTGATCCCCGCGCCTTTGAACGTTGAAGAATCTGCTCGCATGGGTCCCACATGTCACCTCTATGGACGATAAACCTTTATTTTCTTGGAGTTATTTTGACCCCTAATTTCTGGCTATTTTGCCTTTTTTTGATCCGTGTCGCCTTGGAAACGTTGAGGATGCTGCCACATGGGTCCCGCATGTCATCCTCTCTAACGATAAATGTTTCTTTTCTTCGATTTTTTACCAACTGATTTTTGATTTATTTTTTCTTTCGATCCCCCGCCGCCTTTAAACTTTGACGACGCTGCTCATGGGTCCCGATGTCCCCTCCCCGTACAAGAAACATGTGATATCTTGATTATTTTGCAGACAATAAAAAGTGTATTTCGCTCTGAGCTATTGCAAACGGATAAATTAAATCTTTATTTTTACATAAACGAACTAATATGAATCTCCTTGTTTTTTTTTTTTTTTTGCGAAGCATAGGACTTTCTTGTTTTGGAGTGGGCTGAAATTGTACGAGTCAAAAGACGTCCAACAGGTTAGAAGGCCCAGATGGCCATGCAGCCCCAATTTATATCTTCCTTATCTTGGATTATTTTTTGATCAAAAGGCCCGGGGGTACATCCTTTTCTTTTGGTCCTGTGCCGCCTTGAAACGTTGAGGACGCTGCTGCCTCATGGGACCCAAATGTCATCCTCTATGAACTATGAACTCTAAAAGTTTCTTTTTTCTTGGATTTTTTTCACCCTCGATTTTTGGCTATTTCCTTTTTTTTGTTCCCCTCCGCCTTGGGACCCGTATGTCCCTCTATGTACAAAAACTTTCTTTTCTTGGAGTTTTATTCCCCCTAATTTCGGGCTTTTTCTTTTGATCTCAAGCCGCATTTGAAACGTTGAGACCGCCGCTGCAAAATGGGACATGTCATCCTCTATGTAAAATAAAAGTTTCTTTTCATGGATTATTTTTCACGCTCCGATTTTTGGCTATTTCCTTTTTCTTTCGATCCCCGCGTTGGAAACGTTGAGGCTGCTGCCTCATGGGTCCCACATGTCATCCACTATGAACAATAAAAGTTTCTTCGATTTTTTTCACCTCCGCTTTTTGGCTATTTCCTTTTCATTTGATCCCCGCGCCTTGGAAACGTTGAGGATGTCGCCCATGGGACCCGCATGTCATACTCTATGTACAATAAAAGTTTCTTTTCTAGGTTTTTGGCTCCTGATATTTGGTCACTTGCCTTTTCTTTCAATCTCATGCCGACTCTCAAAGGTACAATAAAAGTTTCTTTTCTTGGATTATTTTTGGCTCTGATATTTGGTCACTTGCTTTTTCTTTCGATCTCATGCCGTCTTTTGAAACGTTCAGACCGCTGCTACAACATGGGACCCTATGTCATCCTCTATGTACAATGAAAGTTTCTTTTCATGGATTATTTTTTGCTCCTGATATTTGGTCACTTTTTCTTTCGATCTCATGCCGCTCTGAAACGACGAGTAAGTTGTTGGTCATGGGACCCGCATGTCATCCTCTATGTACAATAAAGTTTTTTCTTGGATTTTTTACCTCCGATTTTTGGTCACTTGTCTTTTCTTTCATCATGTGCCGCCTTTGAAATTGGACGCCGCGCATGGGTCCCACATGCCACCTCTATGAACAATAATATTTCTTTTCTTGGATTTTTACCCCTGATTTTTGGCTATTTGCCTTTTTCTTGATCCCCGACCACCTTTGAAACGATGAGGACGCGGTGGCATCCACATGTCAGCATCTAAGAACAATAAACATTTCTTTCTTGGATTTATTGTTGACCCCTAATTAATAGCTACTTCGCTTTTTTTTCGATCCCCACCGCCTTAGAAACGTTGAGGACGCCGCGGCTCATGGGTCCCATATGACAGCCTCTATGAAAAGTAAAACATTTACTTTCTTGGATTTATTTTTGACACCTAATTAATGACTACTTGGTTCTTTTCTTTTGATCCCGTGACGCTTTGAAACGTTGAGGGCCTGGCTTCGTGTGTCCAACATGTCAGCCTCTATGAACAATAAGAGTTTCTATTGTTGCATTTATTTTTGACCCCTAATTTCTGGCTATTTGCCTTTTTCCATTGCCTGCCACCTTAGAAACGTTGAGGACGCTGCTGGCTGGGTCCCACATGTCAGCCTCTTTGTACGATAAAAGTTTTGCTGGATTTATTTTTGACCCCTAATTTCTGGCTATTTGCCTTTTTCTTTTGAACTCCACCGCCTTGAAATGTTGATGACGCGCTGCAAACTGGGTACAATATGTCAGCCTCTTTGTGCGATAAACCTTTCTTTCTTGGTTTTTTTGGACACCTGATTTCGAGCTACTTGCCTTTTTATTTCGATCTCCCGCCCCTTTGAGAAACGTCGAGAACGATGCTGGTTCGTGGGTCCCACATGTCATCCTCTTCGAATGATAAATGTTGAGGCTGCGGCAAGATACGTCCCACATGTCAGCTGATGTTGAATAAACCTTTTCTCGAATTTATATTTGACCCCTGATTTGCTACTTTGCCGTTTTTCGATCCCCGCATGTCTGCTACTCCACGAAAAACAGACCGACATGTATTCATCACATCGGTAGCTAATTTAGGAAAAATGTGTTCATCACGGATTCAAACAAAGATCTTCATCTCTCGCTAAATTTTGATTTCACCAAAAACCAACAGCGTGTGTTCATGACTTTAAGTTCACAAACACTATGGTTTCTCTATAAAATAAGGTCACCATCCGTTCCTTTATTGTAGGCATTTGCGAAAAGTGTCTTTGGCTAATGGGCACCAGTTGCTGTTTAAAAAAAAATCAAATATCATACATATTTGTTTCAAAAAATCTGAAAATGAATGTAGACATAATAAATAAAGTAACCTACAAGCGTGTAAAATTTTAATATGACATTCTTTATATTGTAGACTACACAAAAAAGACAAAATCTGTTGAAATTTGGAGATTTGAAATATGCATACCCAGATCCACACGTTTGTTACTTTTGTGTAGCCCAGAATTTTTTGTATTTGAAACTGAAATTTTGCACGTTTATGGGACAATTCATTAGCTACTCCATGATTTTTTTTCTAATTTTTTGAACAAATAAATATATTTATTTTTTCTAAAATAGCACTGGTGCCCAAGAGCACCAAATCTCTTAATAGGCATTTGCGCCTAATAGCGTGAGCTTAGCTAATTTTTGAAGAAAAAGATGTCCATTGTGGTATTCAGGACAAAGATCTTCATGTCTGCTACTGCACCAAACAACAAACCAGCATGTATTCATCACAATACGGGTAGCTAATTTGTGAAAAATATGTTCAGCACGGGATTCAAACAAAGATCTTCATCTCTGCAAAATTTTGATTTCAGCAAAAACCGAACAGCGAATGTTCATGAGGTTAAGTTCACGAACACTATGTTTTCTCTATAAAATAAGGTCACCATCCTGTCTCTTATTTCTCAAGGAAAAACAGGTGGAAGTGTTGGGACGAACCACATGGGTGCTTCGGCTCTATGTTCAATCTTCTTTTGTACTGCAATCTTGAGCCTATGGCAGGACTCCATTGACGTGCATTCTGCAATTTGGCCTTGGACGTATCCATGTATCACGGGGCGATTGTGGGTAGCAAAGACACAGTCAGGTTTGAACAATTGGAAATCTGGTTCTGCAGCCTCTGCGTCGATTGGCGGGGGTAGCATGAAAATTGGGTGATTGAGTCCAAGAAATAAAGAACGCCCCTTCAAATTGTTCAATCTTTCCCACCTTGCCTCTTCTACAGGGTCCAAGGTATGGGCAGATCTCAAGAAAACATAGCACCGTACCAAAGGATAAGACCTCAGCTTGTTACCCATATGTAATATTGGAGGACCGAGGATGGGCCGATAACCTTTAACTTGAATCCACGCGAGATCGATTCACCAGAATGGACTCTGCTCTCATTGGTGCCAGAACCAAGCCGGTGTGGTGACCCGGCATACCACCGCATGGTGTAGTATGCAAGTCTGACATAACACCAATGAAACACCGTTCCACTAGTATTACATCGCTCAGTGGTACAGAAACATATGCGGGTCCAAGGCATGTCTATAGAATTACATACAGACTCTGTATAAGATCAAAGTCCTACTTACAATTTAAACCTGCAAATAAACTCTAGAAGAACGACTCGTAGTCTAAGCCTATCACGAACTCTATTTGTAGAGTATTTAACTAGCTATAGAGGCTAAGAATAGATTCTAGCTAAATAGGAGCTAGGTTTAGGAAGCTAGTTCCTTTCTATTGCTAATCTAGGTTTTCTCCTTGTTGGATGTGGTATTTGACTCCTCGACAGGGTCCTGTCTCTTGAAGTAGTTGGCTCCTCGCCTTCGAGTTGCACGTAGATCCTCCTTCTATGCCTCCATATCTAAGCAGGGATTTAAGAGTGGGATGAGTACGAGCGTACTCAACAAGTTCATTATAGGAAAGAGGTGTTTAATGCACTAGCTACGCCATAGACAAAGTCATAGGCAATGCAAGTTTTTGTAAACATTTCTTCAAAAGGTTGCTTTTATTCAAGAGCTATGTCCGTCAGCCTTCACCGGTTGACTAGAACTTCATGGAGTTCCTTTCCAGCTGTCATAGCTCCAAAACCCGAATGGAGTGATCGGTCACAGCGTTACACTCGCAGAGGTGTGTTGCTTTACCCATAAGAGATCTTAACCTTGGTGCCAACCGTGATCTTCCCGTCCACACTTCCTTTGGTGTGAGGCCCGTATAAGGTCATAGCCAATCATATTCCTCCGCTACCTCATACACCCACCCTTTGCTGCAAACTCCGACCCGGGTCCTCGCGGTGCTCTTATACCACCAAGGACGCCCCGACCACGACACAACAGGTCTCTACCATGAACTCCTTCGCGGGCACTGCAACCCATCATAGACCGCAATAACCGTGGGGACTTCATCGGGACCCCCACCCTACCACTTGTCCTCTCTTGGATCAAGGGTACCACTTGTCCTCTCTTGGATCAAGGGTCTACGGTAAAGCGCATCCGTTGATGTACAAGAGGTGGAAATACAATTGACTATTCCGTCCCACTCCAGATCTTATGGTTAACACGGATATTACGCACAAGAATCACTGGACGACATTTGTTGTTTAATCCTAGATGGATATAAACCTTGCAATGGAACCTCCACCATATCAACACAATCCATGGTTCCATTGCCCACCACATAGTCATATTCATAGTTATGAAAATAGTGGTTTTGCTTTTTATGCAATAGTGATAAACATAGTACTTTGCAAGTAATTTGGTAAAAATACTCAAATGACATGAGCAAGCGATGAACTTGCCTTTCTTGACGCAAGATTATGCAGCAAGGTCTTCTGCGCGCTCCAAATTCTGAATAGCATCATCGTCCGTAAGGACGATGTTTAAAAGATTGGCAAGGATGCAATAATGCATAAGTATGAGATGCAATCGCTCTAAGCGTGACCTAACCCCGATAATTTAGGATTAGTGAGTTGTAATGATTTGTTTAGGGTGTGTTGCACTTTTAGAGTGATTCACAAACAAGGTTCTTATTAGGGTTTTGTTGTCTTAGAATCATAAACAGTTGGTACAATGCATAATAACAATCATATACACCAAGGAATAGTAGTTGTATAATAAGTAAAGAGCAGTTGTCAATTTTAAGTCCTATAGTGCATGGTTAATGATTACTTGTTATATACTTCTAAAGAATAACTTTTGAAGAACATGTTCTTTAATAAAGAACAAGTATGATAATTAGGGTTGTGGAGTTCTATGGTTTACTATGGTTCTAATTGGTTTCTAGAGTAAGAATTAGATGGATCACAACGATGTTGGATTCATTGACATCTAGGGCTTGTAAGGTTGAGTTAAGCCTAGGCATCCTAAGCAATTATTTATTCAAGGTTGCTATCAAGGTTGGTTCATCTTGTTGGTGATAGCTAGCCAAGTTTATAGGTCCTATTAGGTAAGGTTGATGACTATTCTTTATTTTCTTAAAAAGAATAACTTTTGAAGAACATACTTCTTAAGTACTAAGAAGTATATCAACTAGGGTTGAGGTTGTCTAGGTTTGCTATTGGATCCACTAAGTAATGCATAGTTGGCTTCTAGGTATGATGGTTCATAAGTATCTAACACTAGTAGGGTTTAGTGGAGTATGGTATAAGATGCTCAATATTGGGTATGGTAGCTATGAGAATTCATCACAAAGGTGTGATGCTAAATATGGATACTTAGGTTGATGGCCTTGGTAATAAGAACTAGGGTTTACACTTGGTTGATTCTACTAGGTCATTTAGGCTTAATTAGTATGAATAAATGAAATACCAATTTATTAGTAGTAAAGCTTCTATTATTTTATGGGAACAAAAACATGTATTTAGTTGTTAACTATGGATCTATAATGAGTGTTAAGGTAATAGGATTACATTTCATGGTTTCCTAGAGTTTTAGGTTTCTCATGCAATTATGGAGCTAGGGTTTCTAATAGAATTAGAGTTTCATATATGAAATTATGAAGTTATAACTTTATTCATAATGGACTAGGGTTTCCTATTTGTTCAACCATTGTTGAGAAATCATTTGTTAAGTGTAGTTGAATTTTAAGAAACAACTCTTAAATATAATTCAGTAATGGCTTTAACATTTTTCTTATTTTTATTATTTTAAGAAAATGATAATTAGGATTAATACCATTTAGGGTTTAAATGATAATCTTAATGTTAACATGATAAAAGAAAATTTCTTTTAGTGTTTTCTTTATTTTTTTCCTAAATGATTTTTATTTAATGTATAGATATTAAACACACATAAGTGCATATATTACTTCTAAGCACTTACATGTATAAGTGCTATACACATATGCGTACGTATATTAGTAGACTAGTTTGCAATAGCACACACTGGGCTGGACCATCGCCAGCATACACACGCACGCCGCACTCGCGCTCCTCTTCCTCTGGTTTCCCCTTTTTCTTTCTCCCGCAACGCATCCGCCGCCGCTGCCGCTGTGCGCGCTCCGGCTGATGCCGGTCGCCTCCGGCGTCGCTGCTAGACGCCGCAGCTCAGCCCCGGCATCCTCCCCTCGTCGCCTTCACCAACAACCCCCTCTCCTTGATGCCTCTATCGCCTGTACTCACCTCCGGGAACCCTAGCTACGGCCGGTCGATTCGGACGTCGCCGGGCATCTCCGGCGCCGCCACACACCGTCGAGGCTCCTCCTCCATCCCTCTCACGGACCCCCTTCAACCGCTACCTGGTCCGGTGTGCGCGTATTCTGGCTAACCCTAGCCCCTGCTGTTCCGGCTGTCGCCGGCGGACACCGGCGCCGCCGCGCATACGCCCGACACGGTCGACCTCCGCTCTCTCCTCATTTTCGTGACGCCGCCACTCGCACCCACGCCCCTGGCTAGCCCTAGCTATGGATTTGGCTTGGTTGCTATCGCGATGCCGTGCGCCCGCGTGTCTGGTTCTGCACTTTCTGGGCGACCTCCTCGAGCTCTGGATGTCCCTCTCGATGGCCTTAGTGTCTACCACGAGCCCCAGCTCAATCTTGTCATCTCGGTGGTATATGGTTTTGTGGTGGTAGTTGCTGCTATGGTGGTGATGGGGTTCTGCAGTACTGCTGCTTTGATGCCTATCACAGCTGCGACCTCGACGCCGGCGGAACAGTGACGCGGACGCAAGCCGCCGCGTCGCCTACCTCGCTACTTCCTGTACGACACTGTGAGCTAAACCTCTCTTTCTCTCTCACTCGATGGCTATGAACCAATGGCATGTGTGTATGTGTGGTGCGTATAGCTTCTGTCATGGATTACCATCTATGTGTAGCAATACTGGATTCCATTGAAAAGTTAACTGAACTTTTGGTTCAGGGTTGAAAGTTATCTTTGTTGTCTGCCTACGGTGGAGAGCCATTTGCTATGCTGATAAATCCTAGTTGTATTTTCATTTAAGGGATGTGGTGGATTGTTTCCACATGTATATGAGCTGGTTGCTGTCTTGGAAATGATTTATATTATATGATGATGATCTTATCATGTACCTACATGGTCCTTGACAAGTTTGTGTTGGCTGATAATTATTGTGATTGTATATGTCTATTCTAGAGGATCTGGTAAAGATATCTTGATTCTCTATTGAACTCCTGGTTGAGTTTGTACTGCAAACTAGAAATGGTTTTGCTTATATAATGATTTACTTGATGGCTTATTGGTGAGCTTATGGGTATGCTTTTGTTGCTGGATTGAGATGGTCCATGGATCATCTTAAATTGTGTTGTGCAGAGTTTATTGTGTAGCAAGTACATGATGGGTTAACTACTACTGCTACTTGGGTTACTTGGTTGGCCTGGGAATAATTCCTGGACCCTAAGTAAACCCTTGTAACATGTTGATAAATAATGGCTGCTTATGGTGATGACTAAATAATGTGTATATATGACCCTGGATGGTTGTTGTGTTGGAATGCACAAAGTGATGCTTTGCTTGTTTCTTGAATATGATCTAGTTGCGAATTAGCAACTAGAAATGATTTATTTTGCAAGGTTGGTTTTTATTGATGGATCTTGCTGTCCCTTATTTGATAGTTATAAACTGATAAGAATAGATTTGACTTGATCTTGTAGCCTTGCCAATGATGCAAAGGCTGAGGTACAATCTTGGGTAAGAACAGATGCTATTTATGCGTAATAAACTCTGTGATGAGACTAGCATACCACTTGTATGCAAATCTGAGAGTTTCCCCTACCAAAATGTTGTGAACTAAACTGAGAATAATAATATGCTAGATGATCTAAAGATCAACCTGCTGTAGCAGAGTGGACTAGCTTGTGGTGATGTTGTTCCAGCGGTGAATCTTAATCAGCTGTAGCTTGTGGTTAGCCTGCTCCTCCTCGCTGCTTGTATATTTCCAAAGATCTACCAATATATTTTTGTGGCTGGTTTGGCTATTCTTGTTATTCCTCCAATGGATCTGGGTTTTTGTTTATGGGGATGGATGTGATCTTGCTGGTAGATCATGCACAAGGCTAGCAAGAGGATCTATTGATGCTGTTCTTGATATTTGGGTGGATTTTGCTAGTGCAAATGATGGCTAACCGGCTGCTGGTGACTAATGTGAATGTGAGCAAAGTGTGATGCGGTAGGCTGCTGCTTTGCTTTTGTAGTGCTGGGGTTTGCTGGGGAAGTGACAGCACATGATGTGCATGCAGTGACTGTGCTACCTGTGTGTGTCCTATTTCTAGTGACTGTGCTGCCTGTGTGTATCCAACCTGATCTTCTTTGCCTCATAGTGCAAGGCATACGGTTGGCTTGTGCTTATCTAGTGCTGCCATTTATTTTTGTGTACTACCAAGTGGTTAATCCTGATTGGTTGAGAGTCTTATGTGAGCTAGATAAGATCAAGTCTGACTATTATGTTAATTGAGCTTCTGCCTAATTAACAGATGCTTTTAAATGTTATGATCATTTTGACTTTTCAATGTCAATCGTGATCTAGATAAATACTTTTGTGTGCTTTATGGTTTCTAGCTAGATTAGAGGGAGATTAAGTTAATATAGCATGGTTGCCTAGAATTGAATGGAATCAATCAATTGTTGTCTGCTTGTCCCTTGTTGATGATTAGTGATTGTCAATAAAAATGCCTCGTTGTTGCCTCTGATGGAATAGTGATTAGCCTTCTCGGATTATCTCTTGTTGCCTATTAAAGATTTACTCCCTCTAATCACCGTTTGGGTATTAAGACAAGTTCTTATTCCTAATAGCTAGTTTCCAATATTAAAATGTCTCCCAAAATACGGAGACAGACATTTTAACCTTAACACAACATTTCTTTGTCTTTATTGTTTATTTTGCAGATAAAGGATAAGAAAATTGGGAAGATTTGGAATATGAAGATTTAGTTTAGAAATCTCTTGTATTCTTTTATAATTTTCTATTCCTTTTATAACTTGTAATTTATTGTATAATGTTTGAATTATTTATTCATTTGGAATTATCAAATGTGTTTACTATTACATATTATGTTTATATACTTGTTTAGATTTAAAGTTCCAATTCAAATTCTTATTTGAATTTCTACCTTTCATATTTGAATTTGAATTCAAATTGTTCCCCTAAAACACATGAATTTACAAAGGTCATGTCGATGTTTATCGCACTCACGTCGATTACTAACTCAATTTCATCGACGTAAGAGAAACCTCGATCACTTTGATGGGTTTAAGCAAAAAAATCTCCGGATTTTCTATGCATGAATGTAATGCACACATCTGTTTCCTCTATTTTTGTAACCCCAATACCTGGATATTACAGCCTCTACCCCTTAAACTAAACTTCGTCCTCGAAGTTTGATCTCTCACGTTTCCGGTGTGGATCTGACTTGTGCAGACTATATCTTTTCTTGAACTCCGTGTTGATCTTGTTGGATATATTTGAATATATCCCTTGTCCAGATTCTTCCTGGAATCAATTATGGTTTGTCTCTGAACCATGGCTCCTTACTTCAATTCCATGATTTCTTTCAATATCATAATCTTGTTTCCTTTCCCATTGAAGATTCAATGATTGGGACTTATTCTGATGCTAGTCTCAACTGAAGACTAATTTAACAACATACTCCTAATTGGTAAATAGGTCTTTGTTTTCCCTTACTACCAAAACTGCAATAATGGTACTTAGTAAGGTATGTACCATGGAAATGGTTTTGATGGTTTATTTCCCTAAGAATGGATTAGACTCATTTAGTCTGTCCAATCATGGATTATAGTTGAGACTTATAACTATTTTGGGGTTCTTTAGGTTCCATGAAAGGAATCTTTCGAATAGTCTTTGATTCTGGTATGGTCAAACTCCTTCAGTCTTTGGCCTATTTGAGCTGTATTTGGTCTATGGTATTTCCTTCATCCAACTTCATTAAACTTAACTTACTTGAGCTTAAGTACTTCTGAGTACATATTACCCACTTTCTCAAGTGATAATCCAATTATTACTTCCTCGAGGTATGAACCTCGGCTTCTGGTCTGACATCCTTCTGAAAGTAATGTTCAACTATCTTATGAAAATAAGATCGAACTTCCTCTCAATTCAGACCTTCTACTTCTATCTTACTCAAAGTACTGAGTCATTGTACATCCAACTCAATCTTTACTCTACCCCTTAGAGTTTTCTTATGGTCTTCAACTCCTTTTCCTCCAACCATTGGACTTATGGTTAGAATATTGGTCTAGGTCTAGTTTATGGGTTGTACTCTTCTAAGGTCTTGCAAAGAATCTTTGTGGTGTA
Source organism: Lolium multiflorum (assembly GCA_030979885.1). Classification (NCBI taxonomy): domain Eukaryota; kingdom Viridiplantae; phylum Streptophyta; class Magnoliopsida; order Poales; family Poaceae; genus Lolium; species Lolium multiflorum. The sequence goes on from CM061752.1 coordinate 221,058,116, forward strand.
TCCACTCAATTGTGGATATCCAATGTGAATCCTTCGACTGAATGATTATAGGTTATCGTTATTTGGCTGACAAAATTTTATTTGTTCATATCTTCTTGGTACGAATAATCCAATTATGGACTACTTGATACCAATTGTGGCTATTTGTTATCTACAAGGGTGCTCTATTATAGGTTTTGACCAATTGGTCGGGACATCTTCTATTTTATCTCGCAGTATTGATCCTATACCAACTGTGATCTTCTGATACCAATTGTGGTCTTCTTATATCTGTTATGGTTTCATAGGTCATCTTCCTTTTTCGAGGATTTATTTTTGCAAGAAAACCACTAGCTGACACTATGAATATAGTATCCTAAGTGATTTCCCATGCATTCCCTCTTCTATAATGACTATGGTTCTATTTCATCTTCACCAATAATCAGCATATTTCTCACCTTCATGCTTCTTATGTACTAAAGTACTCCTCTGTTGAGGTAAAGCATGGATTTTGATTGGTACTTCCTTCTGAATATTGTGGTTGCTTCCCACAACTTTGTTTCCTTCTTCTGATGAACCTTCATCTTATCTTCCTCACAATTCGTCACTTCCTCACACGAATACCATTACCCTCTAGATCTATAACATCAAGTAAGAACTTGATATTGCAACATGCATTTGCATATCAAAGTCAAACTTCATGCCTGGATCTAGTCAATCAATGAAGATCCAATAAAATCCAAGAAGATTCAGCTTTGTGCTTATAATACACACCATCATAAGCCTGAATATAATAGTTGAGTAAGACATCTCTAAACATCAGGCTGAGATGTGTAGTATATAACACCACGTAAGATTGGTTTATATCGTGATACTTAGCACAAATATGTGGATTTCTACTATTTGTCTCAACATTTACCTTAATTGCACAATTGCAATGAGATAAACTTGAAACAAAGTGGTCTAGGATAGTTAAGGTTAACCTAATTTTCTCTGGAAGTACTACTTAACTTCCATTTTGTTGAGGAATATTTCACATGATATGTCTAGGTTTTAACATTACTACTCTAAACACATAACTATGGAAATATAGTTCTTATACTTCCAAGTGTTTATACTATCATAAGACTATGGACATGATGTGCTTGGCACACTTCCCATGGTTTTGGAACACAATTCTTGCACTATTGTTGAACAACTAGCTTCTTATTGTTCTCCTCCTAAATATTTATGAGGTTCTACTACATCACATAATGATTCTCAGGTGGATCATATATGATTACTACCTCTACTCTGTAAGTAGACATGTTTCATTTCTATCACTCTTCCTTACTTCCCATGATTGACTCATCATGGTCTATACTACCTCATATAACTTATATTTATTACTTACTATCAGTTGTTTCACAAGTTTGGATAGATTTTACTTACCCATTACTTGTCCTGGTATACAACTTCTTGTAGGATATCTTTCTTATATACATATCTTAATCACTTGTTATCACTCCTATTACAGGTCTAGATACTCTTATTTAAACAAAACATGTGTTGGTATACATCTTCCAATAGGATATCTTCCTTATGGTTGTATCCTCTCTTTGGACTACCATGTATTGTATACCAACTGTGGTCTACTCATCTATGATTTTAAGGACTTAATGGTGTTCTACATACTTGGGATTAGCTAACTTCACTTGAGAAAGATGGGTAAGAAAGGTTGACTCAAGTGTGTCAGGATTATTCTCAAGTGAATACCCATCTCAAGTCATAAAAATATTTGGTTTAACTAAGACAACTTCCTATAGACACTACCAAACCTATAGGTCTCCTTTAAAGGGTTTTAATCCTAAGGTCAAAGCATTTGCTCTGATACCAACTGTGGTGACCCGGCATACCACTGCATGGTGTAGTATGCAAGTCTGACATAACACCAATGAAACACCGTTCCACTAGTATTACATCGCCAGAGTGGTACAACAGAAACATATGCGGGTCCAAGGCATGTCTATAGAATTACATACGACTCTGTTACAGAAGATCAGCACAGCCTCCTACTTTACAATGAGGTAAATCTGCAAATAAACTCTAGAAGAACGACTCGTAGTCTAAGCCTATCACGAACTCTATTTGTAGAGTATTTAACTAGCTATAGAGGCTAAGAATAGATTCTAGCTAAATAGGAGCTAGGTTTAGGAAGCTAGTTCCTTTCTATTGCTAATCTAGGTTTTCTCCTTTGTGGTGGCTATTCTGTATCTGACTCCTTCTCCCCTCTGCAGTTCTTGCTCCTCAGTAGATCCTCCTTCTATGCCTCCATATTAAAGGTGGTGTACGATGAGTACTAACAAGTTCATTATAGGAAAGAGGTGTTTAATGTACTAGCTACAGCCAGAAAGTCATAGGCAATGCAAGTTTTTGTAAACATTTCTTCAAAAGGTTGCTTTTATTCTGAAGAGCTATGTCCGTCAGCCTTCACCGGTTGACTAGAACTTCATGGAGTTCCTTTCCCGGCAGTGTTCAGTTCCAAACAGTGACGGTCACAGTTCGTTACACTCGCAGAGGGTGTTGCTTTACCCATAAGAGATCTTAACCTTGGTGCCAACCGGGTGATCTTCCCGTCCACACTTCCTTGGTGTGAGGCCCGTATAAGGTCATAGCCAATCATATTCCTCCGCTACCTCATACACCCACCCTTTGCTGACTCTTGCTCCTATTGCTCTTATATTAAGGACGGGACCACGACAGTTCCTGTCTCTACCATGAACTCCTTCGCGGCCTGCAACCCATCATAGACCGCAATAACCGTGGGGACTTCATCGGGACCCCCACCCTACCACTTGTCCTCTCTTGGATCAAGGGTACCACTTGTCCTCTCTTGGATCAAGGGTCTACGGTAAAGCGCATCCGTTGATGTACAAGAGGTGGAAATACAATTGACTATTCCGTCCCACTCCGATCTTATGGTTAACACGGATATTACGGCACAAGAATCACTGGACGACATTTGTTGTTTAATCCTAGATGGATATAAACCCTTGCAATGGAACCTCCACCATATCAACACAATCCATGGTTCCATTGCCCACCACATAGTCATATTCATAGTTATGAAAATAGTGGTTTTGCTTTTTATGCAATAGTGATAAACATAGTACTTTGCAAGTAATTTGGTAAAAATACTCAAATGACATGAGCAAGCGATGAACTTGCCTTTCTTGACTGCAAGATTATGCAGGCAAGGTCTTTGCGCAATAACTCCAAATTCTGAAATAGCATCATCGTCCGGTAAGGACGATGTTTAAAAGATTGGCAAGGATGCAATAATGCATAAGTATGAGATGCAATCGCTCTAAACGTGACCTAACCCCGATAATTTAGGATTAGTGAGTTGTAATGATTTGTTTAGGGTGTGTTGCACTTTTAGAGTGATTCACAAACAAGGTTCTTATTAGGTTTTGTTGTCTTAGAATCATAAACAATTGGTACAATGCATAATAACAATCATATACACCAAGGAATAGTAGTTGTATAATAAGTAAAGAGCAGTTGTCAATTTTAAGTCCTATAGTGCATGGTTAATGATTACTTGTTATATACTTCTAAAGAATAACTTTTGAAGAACATGTTCTTTAATAAAGAACAAGTATGATAATTAGGGTTGTGGAGTTCTATGGTTTACTATGGTTCTAATTGGTTTCTAGAGTAAGAATTAGATGGATCACAACGATGTTGGATTCATTGACATCTAGGGCTTGTAAGGTTGAGTTAAGCCTAGGCATCCTAAGCAATTATTTATTCAAGGTTGCTATCAAGGTTGGTTCATCTTGTTGGTGATAGCTAGCCAAGTTTATAGGTCCTATTAGGTAAGGTTGATGACTATTCTTTATTTTCTTAAAAAGAATAACTTTTGAAGAACATACTTCTTAAGTACTAAGAAGTATATCAACTAGGGTTGAGGTTGTCTAGGTTTGCTATTGGATCCACTAAGTAATGCATAGTTGGCTTCTAGGTATGATGGTTCATAAGTATCTAACACTAGTAGGGTTTAGTGGAGTATGGTATAAGATGCTCAATATTGGGTATGGTAGCTATGAGAATTCATCACAAAGGTGTGATGCTAAATATGGATACTTAGGTTGATGGCCTTGGTAATAAGAACTAGGGTTTACACTTGGTTGATTCTACTAGGTCATTTAGGCTTAATTAGTATGAATAAATGAAATACCAATTTATTAGTAGTAAAGCTTCTATTATTTTATGGGAACAAAAACATGTATTTAGTTGTTAACTATGGATCTATAATGAGTGTTAAGGTAATAGGATTACATTTCATGGTTTCCTAGAGTTTTAGGTTTCTCATGCAATTATGGAGCTAGGGTTTCTAATAGAATTAGAGTTTCATATATGAAATTATGAAGTTATAACTTTATTCATAATGGACTAGGGTTTCCTATTTGTTCAACCATTGTTGAGAAATCATTTGTTAAGTGTAGTTGAATTTTAAGAAACAACTCTTAAATATAATTCAGTAATGGCTTTAACATTTTTCTTATTTTTATTATTTTAAGAAAATGATAATTAGGATTAATACCATTTAGGGTTTAAATGATAATCTTAATGTTAACATGATAAAAGAAAATTTCTTTTAGTGTTTTCTTTATTTTTTTCCTAAATGATTTTTATTTAATGTATAGATATTAAACACACATAAGTGCATATATTACTTCTAAGCACTTACATGTATAAGTGCTATACACATATGCGTACGTATATTAGTAGACTAGTTTGCAATAGCACACACTGGGCTGGACCATCGCCAGCATACACACGCACGCCGCACTCGCGCTCCTCTTCCTCTGGTTTCCCCTTTTTCTTTCTCCCGCAACGCATCCGCCGCCGCTGCCGCTGTGCGCGCTCCGGCTGATGCCGGTCGCCTCCGGCGTCGCTGCTAGACGCCGCAGCTCAGCCCCGGCATCCTCCCCTCGTCGCCTTCACCAACAACCCCCTCTCCTTGATGCCTCTATCGCCTGTACTCACCTCCGGGAACCCTAGCTACGGCCGGTCGATTCGGACGTCGCCGGGCATCTCCGGCGCCGCCACACACCGTCGAGGCTCCTCCTCCATCCCTCTCACGGACCCCCTTCAACCGCTACCTGGTCCGGTGTGCGCGTATTCTGGCTAACCCTAGCCCCTGCTGTTCCGGCTGTCGCCGGCGGACACCGGCGCCGCCGCGCATACGCCCGACACGGTCGACCTCCGCTCTCTCCTCATTTTCGTGACGCCGCCACTCGCACCCACGCCCCTGGCTAGCCCTAGCTATGGATTTGGCTTGGTTGCTATCGCGATGCCGTGCGCCCGCGTGTCTGGTTCTGCACTTTCTGGGCGACCTCCTCGAGCTCTGGATGTCCCTCTCGATGGCCTTAGTGTCTACCACGAGCCCCAGCTCAATCTTGTCATCTCGGTGGTATATGGTTTTGTGGTGGTAGTTGCTGCTATGGTGGTGATGGGGTTCTGCAGTACTGCTGCTTTGATGCCTATCACAGCTGCGACCTCGACGCCGGCGGAACAGTGACGCGGACGCAAGCCGCCGCGTCGCCTACCTCGCTACTTCCTGTACGACACTGTGAGCTAAACCTCTCTTTCTCTCTCACTCGATGGCTATGAACCAATGGCATGTGTGTATGTGTGGTGCGTATAGCTTCTGTCATGGATTACCATCTATGTGTAGCAATACTGGATTCCATTGAAAAGTTAACTGAACTTTTGGTTCAGGGTTGAAAGTTATCTTTGTTGTCTGCCTACGGTGGAGAGCCATTTGCTATGCTGATAAATCCTAGTTGTATTTTCATTTAAGGGATGTGGTGGATTGTTTCCACATGTATATGAGCTGGTTGCTGTCTTGGAAATGATTTATATTATATGATGATGATCTTATCATGTACCTACATGGTCCTTGACAAGTTTGTGTTGGCTGATAATTATTGTGATTGTATATGTCTATTCTAGAGGATCTGGTAAAGATATCTTGATTCTCTATTGAACTCCTGGTTGAGTTTGTACTGCAAACTAGAAATGGTTTTGCTTATATAATGATTTACTTGATGGCTTATTGGTGAGCTTATGGGTATGCTTTTGTTGCTGGATTGAGATGGTCCATGGATCATCTTAAATTGTGTTGTGCAGAGTTTATTGTGTAGCAAGTACATGATGGGTTAACTACTACTGCTACTTGGGTTACTTGGTTGGCCTGGGAATAATTCCTGGACCCTAAGTAAACCCTTGTAACATGTTGATAAATAATGGCTGCTTATGGTGATGACTAAATAATGTGTATATATGACCCTGGATGGTTGTTGTGTTGGAATGCACAAAGTGATGCTTTGCTTGTTTCTTGAATATGATCTAGTTGCGAATTAGCAACTAGAAATGATTTATTTTGCAAGGTTGGTTTTTATTGATGGATCTTGCTGTCCCTTATTTGATAGTTATAAACTGATAAGAATAGATTTGACTTGATCTTGTAGCCTTGCCAATGATGCAAAGGCTGAGGTACAATCTTGGGTAAGAACAGATGCTATTTATGCGTAATAAACTCTGTGATGAGACTAGCATACCACTTGTATGCAAATCTGAGAGTTTCCCCTACCAAAATGTTGTGAACTAAACTGAGAATAATAATATGCTAGATGATCTAAAGATCAACCTGCTGTAGCAGAGTGGACTAGCTTGTGGTGATGTTGTTCCAGCGGTGAATCTTAATCAGCTGTAGCTTGTGGTTAGCCTGCTCCTCCTCGCTGCTTGTATATTTCCAAAGATCTACCAATATATTTTTGTGGCTGGTTTGGCTATTCTTGTTATTCCTCCAATGGATCTGGGTTTTTGTTTATGGGGATGGATGTGATCTTGCTGGTAGATCATGCACAAGGCTAGCAAGAGGATCTATTGATGCTGTTCTTGATATTTGGGTGGATTTTGCTAGTGCAAATGATGGCTAACCGGCTGCTGGTGACTAATGTGAATGTGAGCAAAGTGTGATGCGGTTGGCTGCTGCTTTGCTTTTGTAGTGCTGGGGTTTGCTGGGGAAGTGACAGCACATGATGTGCATGCAGTGACTGTGCTACCTGTGTGTGTCCTATTTCTAGTGACTGTGCTGCCTGTGTGTATCCAACCTGATCTTCTTTGCCTCATAGTGCAAGGCATACGGTTGGCTTGTGCTTATCTAGTGCTGCCATTTATTTTTGTGTACTACCAAGTGGTTAATCCTGATTGGTTGAGAGTCTTATGTGAGCTAGATAAGATCAAGTCTGACTATTATGTTAATTGAGCTTCTGCCTAATTAACAGATGCTTTTAAATGTTATGATCATTTTGACTTTTCAATGTCAATCGTGATCTAGATAAATACTTTTGTGTGCTTTATGGTTTCTAGCTAGATTAGAGGGAGATTAAGTTAATATAGCATGGTTGCCTAGAATTGAATGGAATCAATCAATTGTTGTCTGCTTGTCCCTTGTTGATGATTAGTGATTGTCAATAAAAATGCCTCGTTGTTGCCTCTGATGGAATAGTGATTAGCCTTCTCGGATTATCTCTTGTTGCCTATTAAAGATTTACTCCCTCTAATCACCGTTTGGGTATTAAGACAAGTTCTTAATTCCTAATAGCTAGTTTCCAATATTAAAATGTCTCCCAAAATACGGAGACAGACATTTTAACCTTAACACAACATTTCTTTGTCTTTATTGTTTATTTTGCAGATAAAGGATAAGAAAATTGGGAAGATTTGGAATATGAAGATTTAGTTTAGAAATCTCTTGTATTCTTTTATAATTTTCTATTCCTTTTATAACTTGTAATTTATTGTATAATGTTTGAATTATTTATTCATTTGGAATTATCAAATGTGTTTACTATTACATATTATGTTTATATACTTGTTTAGATTTAAAGTTCCAATTCAAATTCTTATTTGAATTTCTACCTTTCATATTTGAATTTGAATTCAAATTGTTCCCCTAAAACACATGAATTTACAAAGGTCATGTCGATGTTTATCGCACTCACGTCGATTACTAACTCAATTCCATCGACGTAAGAGAAACCTCGATCACTTTGATGGGTTTAAGCAAAAGCGCGAAAATTCCCCGGATTTTCTATGCATGGACTCTGCTCTCATTGGTGCCAGGAACCAAGTGCGCTGGTCAGAAAATCCAAGAAATACATCTTCATCTTCATAATTATGATTATCACCATCATCATCTAATTCTTCATCATCTAATTCTTCATCATCGAATTCGTCTTCTTCTAATTCTTCTTCTTCTAATTCTTCTTCATCAGCATCATTATCTTCATCGGCACCTCCATCGCCTTGAGCCACATTTGCTTCATCATCTTCCATGACAACATCTCCCTCGATTTGAGCGAAAATTGCAGCCACTTCTGCTTCTTCATCTTCAATGACAGGGGCGTCAATGAGACGCGGGGCTGCATGTGTCCCTGCAATGCACAAAGATCAACCACAATGCAGCAAGTAGGAACTACACTGAAAATTATCTCTTCTCTTCTATCTTCTATTTTCTACTACTATAAGGCACCAGTTTTTAACAAGACATGTAGCAGCAATTCCAACTGTTGGTGTCCAAAATCTAACGGTTGGGATTAGAGGTATTCGCGTGAAAAAAATACCACACCAGTGTCCACGTGTTTCTAGAACCGTCATGTTTCCATTATGAAGAAAAATCAGAGCAGTCTCACACCGATATCACACGTCCCACTTGATAGTGATTAAGAAAGGTTCCAAATTTTTGTTCATATTTATAAACTGTATGCTCACACTTATTTTGATGGTATAACCAAATTATTAGTTGTATTGAAAGTTTGAACAACATTTAGAACGCAACTTTTATACATCAGTATTGCGAATCGTAATTGGTCCAACATGCAAGCATGCCATTTACTAGTTAAAACATAAAACAAAGACTCACCACAGGTATATGGTTCCCAAACCAGAACATCTCCATACGGATATGTAACTGCGTATACACGATGTAGGTGTGAACTTGTACCATATCCAGGAATGCCCATGGCATCGACATAGCTGTTTCTATCAAAGAATTCAGGGTTTCTCAGGATATTCCACTCCTTTTCTAGGCGCTTGTAGGATAGCGATCAATTCGTCAAATACAACGATTACCTCGTAATGCCATGGCCCTGCTAGATCATCTTTGTACGGCCTCTTGACGATCCGTACTTTGAGCAGTTCCAAACTTTTATCTATTTTGTATTTGAACAGGAATGGTGGGCTGCCATGCCACCATTCACTAGTAGGGCCCAAAGAAATTCCTGCATCTTGCAGAGATGGAAGAGGTATAATAGTATCTGATATGTATATGTTGCGGATCGTCAAGTGCCCGTCCTGCTGGACAAATGCCACCCAGTCGCCGTTACAACCCACCCAGTGCATGGGTCCATGTCCATCCAGTTCCTCCTTGGTATGGATAAATGCTGGAACTGTCGGCTTGTCTAATGGCATCAGCAACGCGTGAATGCCCTGCAAATAGGATTTGTTTCAAAATTGTCTATGCATGCAAGGTATTCGACAGAATGAAGAGCGGATTGTGCAGAACTGAAGCACAGATGTAATGGATAAATAAAGCAATTCCGAAGAGTACATGTGCATAGTGAAGGCAGCAAACCTTACAGTACTCCCAAATCAGGTGATGATGTTGAGTCTAAATTCATGCATGATGTTTGGCAATAAGAAAAGTTGATTGAAAAAACACAAGCTGAAACGAGATGAGTAAATAAATAAATACTCTTACAGTATTGTCGCGGTCGTCTGGCCATGTCTCGCAGTGGAGCAGGCTCGGTAAACCGAACGGAACCTTATGCGCTCCGCGGATGGCATGCCGCATGCCGATCATGCCTCGAGCGAGGCGACCAGTGCTGAGGATATCCGCCCGCTCGGCTATGTTCTCCACCAGTGGGTAGTGGAGGTTGCCCCACCCCATGGATTGGTGGTAGCAATCAGGAATCTCCTCAACCTTACGCTTCTGCTTCATTGGAGTCGGTAATCTAATGCAAGGGAGAGAGGGGTGAACGGGAGAAAGAGACAGAAGAGGTTTTTTTTGGAGAAGATGCAGTAGTAGTACTACGATACTAGGAGGTGGAGATGCGGGGCATGTTTCCGGGAGAGAGGAGGAACCACTATTTCCCTTAAAAAAATAACAGCACTTGCGCATTAGAACTTGGGGCGGGGATATAGCGGTAAGAGGTATTGACCAACTTTCCCTCACCTTGACCCCGCGTGGTTGTGAACCCGAGATAATTCTTTTTGATGAACCCGATATACTTATTATAGTACTAAAATAGTACAAGTATATACCTTGTACTCCTATATACTAACATTACTATTTTAAGGACTTTTGTTCCATGAGCAACAACTTCCCCCACTCCGCTCATCCGAAATCCTAGCCCCTCCAACTTCAAGGACCAATCAACATAGCTATGGCCTTCTAATTTGGCTCAAGTCGCCGCACACATAGTCCTCCCGCCGACAAGGAATAGGAGCATCAGCCCTTTCGTCGCTTGTTGTTATACATAATCATATACAGTACCATATATATTTCAAATTTCCATATCAAAAAATAGTTCAAATCTGAATTTTAACATCTCAAGCTAAACCCTCGCTTGCTCTTAAACATAAGCATACCATAGTTCTACTTTTGTCTTCACCGAACAACAGAACACAATGTGTTCATCACAACATAGCCAACCGGAGTACCTAGTAATGTAACTAGAGAAGTGAACCTATAGTTGATCAAGCCTTCAACTTTAACACAATAATACCCCCACATTATGTGTTGAGGAGCCACACCCATATATTTAAGAGTACCATCATGTAGACCACAAATGCATCAATGAAGAGAGGGGTATACTTATAGACCACCTCTTTACAAAACAGTTGTAATTAGTAGACCACAATTGCCTCGTTCATTAGCTATGAAATTACATACTATCAGTAGCTACAATGGCTGCAGGCCCTGTTTCAGAATTAAACATCACACTTGTTCCAATCCGGGGCGTTGGCGAAGTTTGGGATGAACCAAAGCGGTGTCTTTACCAGGTACCTATCTTTTTTTGTTTTGCATGTTTTCTCCAAGGCGTTGGTTTGGAAACCAACGGCGCAATCTTCACGATTCAGACTGAATCGGCATGCGAAGCCATGCTTCATTCGGCAAGGTGTACACACAATCTTCTCGTCGACATCCTGGGACAACATCTGCACCGCCTAATGGCAGCATAATCGGATAGTTCACTCCAAGGAAAAGAGAATATTCTCCAAGGTCATCAATCTTTTCCCATGAAATACCTTCATTTAACTTACTAGTGTCCTTCGTGAACACCAGGCAACCAAACCCAGAAGCATAGTTGCCAACAGTGCGACCATGATGAACACGACGATCAGAAGCAGTATGGCAAACTTTACAGGAATATTCCCTTTCATCAGCAATGCCCAGTGTATGGATCAGAAGAAGTCTAGAACCATCTATAGATCTTGCTAACCACCACACGCCATAATCGACCTCGTGATCATGGCCAAGAGCATCATCAAGTGCACACCGCCATTCAAACACAATGGGCGGTGGCTCTACGATCAGCGGAGGACCTGCTTGAAAACGAAATTACTGTTAAGAAGGGTATGTTTGGTTTGCACAAATCTGAAAACGTAAGAATTGGGAAAACGCATTAGGATTCAGATGGGATGATATAATGGCATTTCCATTCAATAATACAGCATATTGGTGTATTTGAGTACATCACATGGGAAACCAAAGGATTCATTTCAAGAAGTTCAAGTAGAGGTCAAAATCCAACATAATTCAATCTGAGAATAAAACTCCTAATTATACAATCCTCAAATTTTTCTATGGTAATCATCTCGAATAAAAAGTCTAAATACCAATGAAATTTCATCCGAAGCAAATATGCCCCAAGCCTCCAAGTCAGATCAGTCAGGTTCGAAAATTAATAAGTTTGTGCATTAAAATTATCTTTACAGCCATGAATAATGAAGCTCATCATACACTACGTCCGGAGGAAAATTACCAGCTTGCTGAGGATTCCATGCGTGAACAGTGCCAGTATGAGTTGTGGCAAACACAAGCCCATTGTGGAGAATTGCATCGCTGTAATTGTAAAAGATGTGGGACTTGGGCTCTGTAAGAACTGTCCATCCAGAATCTTCGCCGCAAAGGAGGGCAACTCTGATGTCAAAAACAGCAACAAGAGAGAAATTTTTGTACCCCCAGCAGCTGTGGGAACTTGGCAAATATATATCTTGTGAAATATAATAGCACGAAGGTTGTGGTGGTATATATTTGGAATGTGGGTGGTTTCAAACGGCACAGGGAGAGGAATTTCACGGCGAGTGTAGACGTTGACAAGTTTCCATTTGCAAGCAGGAAAGCCTGTCAACCATGGCAACCCAATCTCCATTGGCACCTACCCACTGCTTACCCGTACCGTCTGGCATCACAGCGGCGGAGGAGAACCTGTCCAGCGGCGTCAGCTTGCAATCCCGTGCTACCTTCGTCGGGTGAGAATGAAGAACAAGGCCAAAGAGAGAAAGAGAAGATTGCACTATCATTTGCAGAGTCGAAAAATAGTTTGGACGAACCGACGAGGCTCGCGGTGATGACGTCGCATCTTGTTACGAGTTCTTCAAGGGGACCTTCGGAAAAGACCTTCTGAAACAGTTCAGAGTCATCATTTTCCTTGTTCGATGCCGCCATCGCAGGGCAGGGGTGGGTCTATGAGGTTTGGGTTCAACTGATTGGAGTTTAATTTGGGTTCGATGGCAGGTGGCGGGGAAGATGAAGAACGGAGGCTCTCAAACTGGGCGGTGGAATTGATTCTAAAGCTGCATGGCGGCGGCACTGGCGCGTGCTATGGAAGGTGGTCGATTGGTGCGGGCGGGGCGGAGGTAGACGATGGAGGTGAACCGAAATAGGGCAGGTGGGGGCGGGGCGCTTGACTTCGCTCCTCTACACTCTACAGCATCTCCTCCTGTTTCTTGGAAAGTGTATAGACCCATAATAAAAAGTCACTGTTCCCTCTGAAAAGGTGAAGAACAAGTCACTGGTCTAACGTGCAAATTTGGACATCCCAAGCTATGTGTTGTCATGTCAATTCAATGTCCATGGCAGTATTTTGAATTTTGCGTGACCAAAAGAAGTACGCCTTGGCCTTTCACAATCGGGGTTTCTTTAGAGCAAGAAGAATAGAAGAGCCAACAGCTGGCAAAAGTACCACGTAGGCGGGCTATAAGCGCCCACTATTGTCCTACTTCCTCTTGGCGTGATACTCCCTCCGTCCACAAATAAGTGGACGTGCGGGATTTTCAAGGTAAATTAGTAAAAGGAAAGAAAAAATGCATTGGAGCACTCGTATCTTAAGAAACACATGTACTCAACCACGGTTGTAGATTTTCTCAGCGCAAGACTTTTCCCCAGCAGTTGTGGCTTTCAGTTATTCGTGGGTGTGGGGAGGAGCTCCGCCGCATCGGTAGAAAGCAAAGAGGGACGGCGGCTCTCGATCGTGCGGTGTACTCGTAAATCACGTGCGACCCATGCCCTAATAATTCACAATGCATTGATGAGGGCTATCACTTCATCATCCAATAAAATGTACTTAGTAACTATGGTAATAATATTGTCTCTTAAGCATGTACTAGTACAGTGCAAGATGCTTTAGAGAAATAAACCTATATTTTATTGCTACTCCGTAATACACATGGTTATTTATTCTAGTCAAATGCCTACCGAAAGATGTAGGAATAGGGAAATGTAGGATTGCAATGTCATGTCCACTCCAATCCTATAGGAATTCATAGAATCCAAACTTTGTTTGATTCCACCATAGGAAAAGTAAAGCATTCTTAAAAAGAGGCATGAGTAGATGTTTAATTTTCTATGGAATCTGTGCAAAGAAATCCTTAGGAAAAATTCCTATCGGAAACAATCCTACAAATCAAACAGCCAAGGATTCAATTGTACCAATTCCCTATGCAAATCCTTGGTGTTCACCCAATCCTCTCGAATACTCATCCAAAAAATGCACTAATACTTTGATGGGGAGTTTTTGTATTCTAGGCAAGAATAGAGGGTTTGCGGGGATCACTTGAGAAGTGTATTAACTAAAGAAGGCATAAGTAATACACCAACACACACTAACATGCCCTTAATGGATGTATCTCCATAAACTCCCTCTGTTCTTTATTACTACTACTAGTTTATGTACTTCTTAACTAATATGGGATAATCATGAAATATATTTTCTAACATTCAGCCAAATATAGTGTTTCGACTTTTTAAAATACTGAAAAACTAGTAATTAAAAATATTTGAGCTATCAAATCTAGGAAGTTTGAAAATATTTTGTATTCCGTCTGAAAGTTGTGTTACTTGGTGTAAGATTCACACAAAAATGATGAAAATATCAAACCTTCAAAAAAATTGTAGTAATTCAAACGTTATGTGCTTTTCATAATTTTGCAAAATCGATTCTATTTGCAATTAAAACTATAGTAGTTGGTGGTCCCCGATCATCGATTTGCTCTTAAACAGCTCAATCCTAAATTTGAAATTCCCTGCAACAGAACACGATAGTTGGTGGTTTGTGCGGAAAAAATTACAGTTTTAAAAAGTGTTTTACGCAACGAAGGCAGCAATAAGCGGTAGTTTGTGCAATTTCCTCGTGTAAACAACATGTAGCGTCGAAGTAATAGTACTAGGAGTACAGAAATCTTGTGTAATTTCTAGTTCTACATATTACTAGTTGTAATATCCCAGGTTTAGAGGCTATAAAATAAGAGAACACCAAAGTGTGCATTGCATTCATGCATAGAAAATCCGGGGAATTTTCGCGCTTTCAAATAAAACTTACCAGTAATGAAGTTTCACTTGACTTGCTGGAATTGAACTAGATCATCAAGTCAAGCGCTATAAACTTCACTGTGATCTTTACTAAAACCCTGTTTTGGGTAGAGATGATTTGATCTATGGGCTAGATCAAATGGAAGTAGTTTTACAACAAACAACACCTTAAGTAAGGGTCAACTACAAGATCTTATAAAAGATCTCAACATGACATTCCTTACAACAACACATGAATAATTATTCAACCATAAATCAAAGAATTAAGAAACTATTATTTACTTATCTTTTCCATATCTTTTATTAAATAAATGTTTTTACCATGATTCTCATGGTGTATCTTCAACTACTTTTGTGTGTAATATAACTCAATTCTAAACTTATTAATAAATAAGGTAAATCATAGGGTCTAAAGTGCATAAAGGCCACACATTCTTATTTAAATCATAACTTATTAAATATATGGAATATCATAAAACTGAATCCATTTACATTACAAGTTATAGTTCAAACTATTTGAATAAAACTACTCATGATTATTTTGAAACTCATATGATCATGCCTTGGTGAATTCAAACACCAATTATCCAAAATTAAGGAATAACCCTCAACCATTGACTTTTGACTAATATTATAATATAAATCAAATCAAATATGATATAGTGACTCATCCACCATAATAAAACCATCCAAAAGATATTTAGTAACAAATGCCACTTGGCTATCCAAATATAAATCATATGAGAGGATAATGATCATGCCACATAGGATGAAAATATCTACATGACTTGTATCCCAAGACTTGCCACCTCATGCTCAAAGGATTGCTATGGATGAGGGCATGACAACCAAGCACCTTACTCATCAAACCAAAACAAGAGTCACCCACCTATGTGTCATGATACTAGAGCTTGCCCAAGCCTATAAAAGGAGCCACACCCTTCATCCATTTGCTCATCTACTACCATGATACATGGGAACAAACATATAGAGCCACTCCATATAAATTAGCTAGGATCAAGATGAAGAAGCTAGGAGGTGGAAGCATACCACAAGATGCAGGTTTATCAGATTTCCTGAAGAACAAGCTACAAAAGATACCAAGGTAGAATTCCTAGGCAAACCATATATTTAGAGGATCATATCATCATCTCCTGAGTAGGATCTTAGGATTTTACAAGACATTTAGAAGTGAGAGAGATTATAGATGCTAACCATAGCCATGTCTATCCTAGAGAATACTAGAGTAGTATTAAATCTTACTTGTTCAAATCAACCTTTAATCTTGGAGGTGAGAGCCATGTTCTATTAGTGAAACATAACCAAAGCTTATGACTATATCCTAATCCTAGTTGTGTATCACATGGGTGATCACCACTAAAACCCTAGACTACATCTGAATTCCAATCCAAGGATCACTTAGGATCATAAATAGAACCCTGCCATGCCTCATGCCTATTTATACTTCAATTTAGTGAAGCTTATGCAAAACCCTAAACCTTTCACATATGATTCACTCCACATAAAATATTTAGCCCTAACTTGTGCATCATGGATCACAAGTATAAACCAAGCAAGTTATAATTAAGCTTAAATGATATTTAAGTGATTAGAATAAAACCAATATTCAATTCTATTTTGCCTTCCAAGTAATTTGTTTAGTTGACCAATAGAAATAATATATTATAGTTTGGACCATAACCTTAGCAAGTGAATTAACCCTGATGAGCTTAGGATTCATTTCAAGTAAGTCAAGCTAGAATTTTCTAAGCAAGATTATTAAAGATAGGGTTTATCAAACCATCTTCTTAAAACCTTAGAAATAATTTTTCACATAAAATCATGAAACAATCCATTCCCATTACCATTTAATTTAAACCCTAGCCATAATTAAATTGTATGTGAGTAATCATTATGGTTAAGCACTAGAGGATTATAATATGTTCACCTTGCAAATGTTCTAAATTCCAAATCATTTAAACAGATTTGATTTCTAAATTTAAAGGCAATTGAGATGAACCCTAAAATTATATTTATTTGAATCTTAACTTATGCCTCATAAGAACCACAATTAATCAACAATAAATGGTTGTTTAAAAACAAAACAATAAAGTGAGTATCATTATCAAATTGTTTTGAAATTTAAATAATTTAGAACCTACAAAATAAGACAGAATTCAAATTTGGATTCAAATAACAAAATAGAAAACAGAAAATATAAAACCAAATTTGAAAAGGAAAAAGAGAGGGAAACTTACCTGGCTTACCTGGCCGTGCAGCCCAGCTGCTGGGCCCAGGACCAACCCACCACCACGCCAACCAAGCCCAACACCAGCCCAGCCCACCGAAGAAAACGACCCAAACCACGTAACGTTTCAACGAAGAAGAAAATGGGTGTCGTCTTCTTCTCCGGCGTCGACAGCGCAGAGGAGAAGCCGGCCACCTCACCATGGATGGATAGGGACACCCTGGACGTCGCAGGCCATCTCAGAACCCCTCCCTATGCCTCTCGCGTCC
The DNA here is from genome assembly GCA_030979885.1 of Lolium multiflorum. Lineage (NCBI taxonomy): Eukaryota > Viridiplantae > Streptophyta > Magnoliopsida > Poales > Poaceae > Lolium > Lolium multiflorum. The sequence goes on from CM061752.1 coordinate 221,075,544, forward strand.
GAGTCTATCCCTTCTCGCCAAGATTCGTGCCCGACAGTAGCTCACCGTCACTCGCAGTATCCCGGCCATCACCGTCGACGAAAGGACGAACCAGACCTTGCCTCACTCTATAAATATGCCAGGAGCTTCTCCAGGAAACCCTAGAACCTCGCTGCCCATCTATTTCTTCTCGACACTCTCCAGCTCTCGCGTTCTTCCACTTACTGTCACCGGCGTTGAGCATGGTACCGTCAACTGGGGTCATCCCAGAGCCCGTGGCGTAGCTCAGTCGACGCGCCTGGTCTCGTACACCATCTGGGTAGAATACAGCATCAAGGGGAGCTCGGTGTTGTGCTAATTTTGGGATTTCCTTTCTCGGTATTTCGCCAGTAATGGCTAAATCGAGGTCGACTCCGGCGGCAATCATCGTCACCGACTACACCATCAAACTCAGGGTAAGTTTGCGCGTCTATAGAGCCCGATCTCGCTTCCTAGAACCGTCTCTAGCTCGCAATCGATATTTGGTCGGAGCCCGCCGCCGCAGACGTGTTCACCGGCGATGCTCCGGTGACCATTGGGTGGAGGCGTTCACGCTCGTTTGCTCAGCATCGAGTACTGGATCGAACGCACCTAGTTAGGATGTCTCTGGAGGTCTCTAGCCGTCGTTCCGTCGCTCGCCGGAGCATCACCGGCGTTCTCTCCGGCGAGAGTGACGTGTCACCGCCACCTCAGCTCTGTTGACTGGTCGTTGCCCGCGTGGCAATTGACTCAGTCAACAGGCCCACATGTCTGTGTCTGTGGGTAAAAACGAACCGGTATGTTTAGTAATAGCATTTGAGTTTAAAACCAGTAAATAGTTAAAACTTTGAAAAATCATATAAAATTCATTTCAACTCAGGAAAATATAAATAATATATCAAAATGCTCACAAAAATAAACTCTATTCAAATAAAATATAAAACAAAAATGTGTGTCAAAATAAAAATTCACTTATTTTTAACTTTATTAATTGTGCCATTTCATTTATTTAAAACACAATTTGAATTCAATAATTAGTGAAGTTTCAAAATTAAATTTTAACTATTCAGTAACTAATTAAAATGTTAAGATTAATTTTCTTTATCATAGTTGCATTAACTTAATTATTAGTGGTAATTCATAAACCCTAATTTGCAAATTACCATTTACCATTTTCTTTAAATAAAATAAAGCAAGAAAATACTAAAAGTTAATGTTATTTTGGTAATTCAAAATTTGTATATTCAAACATATTTAATTCTCAAGTTAATTAGTTAAATCTTAATAACATTTATAAAACCCTAGTTTCTAATTAAACCCTAACTAGTAATTATTTTAATTCTTAAACCCTCTAAAAATTGCTAGCATGTTAAAATTATTAATAACTTTATTTCAAGTACTTAATCACATTAATTCTAGTACCAAGTATTACTTTAAGAATTGGTTCATAATTAAGAAACCCTAGTTTTATTATAAGTTAGAATCTGGATCCCATTATTTCAGGTGATCATGTCAAAATGTTTTAAACCCTAAAACCCTAGTTGTTTATCACATGTGATCATGTGAATTTCACCTCACATAGAGAACCTTATTATATGACCAACAAATACAAGTCATGATCCACCAACATAGAACCAATTCACATGAGTCATCATTTCATGTCCATATTCTTAGTTAAAACCTATATGATTCACTAGTGCCACCTAGGTATAAACCCTAATTTGTTAATTGGATTAGTACCAATGATCACTATCCTATATACCATACCATTAAGATCAACCTCAATCATCAAACCCTAGTAGCACCATAATGATCAACTCTAATACCAATCTTGTGTAGTAATATACATCACATGCTCCTATTCCATTGAACCCTATTCAGGAAGTGTTAAACCACTTAACTTAGAAACCATTAGTGAGTACTTAGTAAAGCAAATGTGAAGCCATAGTAAACCCTAGCTCATAGCAACACCTTGATAATCATCCTTTGATATGATGCTTAGGAGAAACCATAATAATAAACCTGCCAATACTTGCTACATATAGATCAATACAACTTAAGAACCAACTAGTTCCTATTAGTAAACTAAATGAACCCATTAGTAGACCATAGAAGCCCATAGCTCCTATTCATAGTAGTTCTTGTTCTTATTTAACCTGTTCTTCAAAAGTTATTCTTTTGAAGTACAAATGTCAATTAAACCATAGAAGCCATAGTTCTTATTTGAAATACTTATTATTTATTAATCAACATGTTCTTCAAAAGTTATTCTTTTGAAGTATAATACATATAATCCTCAACCATGAATCATAGAACTTAAAAGTGACAACTGTTCTTTACATATTGTTCCACCACTATTCTTTATGTGTATGATTGTTATGATGCATTATATAACTTGTTTATGCTATTAATATCACCAACCCTAATAAGAACCTTGTTTGAGAACCATCCTAAAAGTGCAACACACACTAAAGAAATCTTTACAACTCATTCATCCTAAATCATCGAGGTTAGGTTACGCTCGGGACGATTGCATCTCATATTATGCATTATAGCATCTTTGCCAATTCTTTAAACATTGTCCTTACCGGACAATGATGGTATTTCAGAATTTGGAGTTCTCACGTATCGAAGCTTTTGCCTGCATAATCTTGCAGTCAAGAAAGGCAAGTTCATCGCTTGCTCATGTCATTTGATTATTTTTATCAAATTATATGCAAAGTACTATACTTATCACTCATGCATTGAAAAGCAAAGTATTATTTTACAATTATGAATATGACTATGTGGTGGGCAATGGAACCATGGTATGTGTTGATTGGTGGAGGTTCCATTGCACGGGTACTATTCATCTAGGACTAAGTACCAATGCCGTCCAGTGATTCTAGCGCCGTACATACCGCGTTGACCATAAGATCTATAATGGCTCTGGGGAAGTCAGCTGTATCTTTTCCCTCTCGCATGCCAACGGACTGGTAATAAGGGTTGCCCGTATCAGTCTATCTTTGGTAAAGGTGGGGACATGTGGTCCTGCACAGTCTACCATTAGATATAGGAGAGGGTAGACTTATTATCGGTCTATGAAGGATTGTAAGGGTTGTCCGGATCAGTCTATCTATGGTGTATAGAACAGGGCACATAAGTTGTTCGGATCAGTCTATCTTTGGTAAAGGTGGGGACATGTGGTCCTGCACAGTCTACCATTAGATATAGGAGAGAACAAGTGCCTGTGTTAGTCTACCCATAGATATAGGAGAGGACAGACTTACAAAAGGGTGGGTCCGGGGTCGCGGAGAAGGCAGTGATTGGCTTGGATCTTACACCTGGCCCCACACCAAGGAAGTGTGGACGGGAAAGCGCACCCGGTTGGTATCAAGGATAAGTTCTCTTATGGGAAAAGTAACGCACCCTGCAGAGGATACTGACCAGACTCACCTCTGTTCGGAAGGGAACTGCGAACGCGGCAGAAAGGAACTCCATGAAGTTCTAGTCAACCTGTGAAGACTGACGGGCATAGTTTTCAGAATAAAATAAACCTTTTGAAGAAATGTTTATGAAAACTTGCATTGCCTATGACTTTCTGGTCTGTGGCTGTAGCTAGTGCATGATACACCTATTTCCCTAATATGAACTTGCTGAGTACGCTCGTACTCATCCCACTCTTAAATCCCCTGCTTAGCTATGGAGGCACCGGAGGATGAACTACCGTGGAACTCGAAGACAAAGGAGTCAACTGCAACAAGATGGAGAATCCAAGCAAAGAAGTCAATGAAGTCAACTGCTGCAGCAACTAAAGTGGAAACTTAGACTAGTAATAGAAGGGAGCCTTTCCCTAATCTTAGCACCTAAGTAGCTAGAATTCTATAGCAAGCCCAGTATCTCTGGAGATAGTGTTAGCAATAAGTTAGATTACGAGTCGTTCTTCTGGAGCTTTATTTGAAGTTTTACCTCACTGTAAAGTAGGAGGCTGTGTTGATCTTTTGTAAACAGCTTGTGTATCCTTCTATAGACATACCTTGGACTCGCATATGTTTCTGTTGTACCACTCTGAGGGATGTAATATGAGTGGAACGGTGTTTCACTTGTGTTATGTCAACGACTTGTGTACTACACCATGCAGTGGTACGCTGGGTCACCACAGCTGGTATCAGAGCAAATGCTTTGACCCTAGGATTAAACCCTTTAAAGGAGACCTATAGGTTTGGTAGTGTCTATAGGAAGTTATCTTAGTTAAACCAACTATTCTTTGGACTTGAGATGGGTATTCACTTGAGAATAATCCTGACACACTTGAGTCAATCTTTCTTATCTATCTTTCTTAAGTACAGTTGATTAGTTATCTTGCTTCATTCCAAATAACTAGAACACCATTGGAGCTTAAGATAATTGGGTGGTAGTAGACCACCGTTGGTATACAATACATGGTAGTCCAAAGAGAGGATACAACCATAAGGAAGATATCCTATTGGAAGAAGTATACCAATGTTTGTTATGGTTAAGTAAAAGTCATTTAAAATACCAAATGACTGGTATTAAGTGTTGTAAATAAGTTATATAAGGTAGTATATACCTATGATGAGTCAATCATGGGAGGTAAGGAAGAGTGATAGGAGTTACATGAGTCTACTTTAAATAATAAACTAGGTACTCATATATGATTCACTTGAGAGTCATGATGTGAGGGAGTAGAACATCATAAGTACGATAATAGAAGTATGGTAAGGAGTAGGATTTAGGGAATAGTTCGAAAGCTTAGGCCTTAAAATCCTAATAACGGTACTAAGTATGTTAGAACCATAGTCCTTAATTTAAAGAAGGCTTATTTAGAGCATATCACATAGAAAAATCCTAGAGTTATAGGTGGTATATTCTAAACAATCATGTGTTTAGAGTAGACATGTTAGAACTAATTGTATTATAGGAAGTAGTCCTCAATAGCACATATATATGGTATACTATTTTGTTAGTACTTCCAAAGAAAACTAGGTTAACTTCAACTATCCCAGGCCATTTTGTTTCAAGTTTGTCTCATTGCAAATGTGCAATTAAGATAAATGTTGAGACAAATAGTAGAAATTCACGTATTCGTGCTAAGTATCACAACCTAAACCTATCTTATGTGGTGTTATATACTACACATCTGAGCCTGATGTTTAGGGATGTCTTACCCAACTATTATATTCAGGCATATAAAGATGTGTATTGTATGCACAAAGCTGGATTTTCTTGGATTTTATTGGATTTTCATTGTTTGACTAGATCCATACATGAAGTTTGACTTTGATATGCAAATGCATGTTGCAATATCAAGCTCTTACTTGATGTTATAGGTCTAGAGGGTAAAGGTATTCGTGTGAGGAAGTGACGAATTCTGAAGATTTTGAAGACAAGATGAAGGTTCACTAGAAGAAGGAAGTAAAGTTGTGGGAAGTAACCACAATAATCTGAAGGAAGGACCAATCAAAACTCACTTTTATCCTCAATCAAGGAGTACTTCAACATGGAAGTACCATGGAAGTGAGAAAAATAGTGAATATGGAGCAGTAGAAGTGGAGCCGTATTCATTATGGAAGAAGGGAATGCAAGTGAAGTCACTTACGATACTATCTTTATAGTGTCAACAAGTGGTTCTCTTGCAAAACAAACCCTGGAAGAAGGAAAATAGACAAGTGAAGTCGCAGCTGGTATCATCAGACCGCAGCTGATATAGGATAATCATGAAGAGAAAGTATGTGAAGTGAGGTATATCTTAACTAAAACTATAAAAGTAGCCACAACTGGTAGGTAGATGTGGACTAGAACCATAACATAGCCACAGCTGGTATCCAATAAGCCACATCTTGTGTTAGATAGTCTGCAGCTGGTAACAATTAGTCCACAGCTTAATCGTTCTTTCACTCTAAAGGAAAGAGGGATTCCGTAGCTGGTATTCCGTAGCTAATAAATATTTAGTCGGAGGATTCACATCGGATACCCACAACTGTGTGGATACACCGCAAAGAATTCTTCGTGAGACTTTAGAAAGGTACAAAATATAAACCAGACTTAAACCAATCTTCTACCTTGGAGTTTAATGATTAGAAGAAAAGGAGTTTGAAGATCATTAGTAAACTCCAAGGGGGAGAGGAAGATTGAAGGAGAAGTATTAAGATATGATTTGGAGTATGAAAGACGAAGAAGAAGGTCTGAACTGAGAGGAAGTCCGATCCTATTTTCATAAGATTGGTGGAAGTATCCATATAATAGTACTCTCAGGAGGTTGTCAGACCAGAAGCCGAGGTTCATATCTCGAGGAAGTAAGGGTTATACCTTAACTTGAGTGGGTAATTGATAATTACTCAGAAGCAGAAGAGTTCAAGTAAGTCTAAGTTAATGAAGTTGGATGAAGAAGATGTCGGAGGACAATCAAAGTCTAAGAAAACAAAAGACCGAAGGGTTTGACCATACCAAAACATAAGCCTATTAGAAAGATTCCTTTCATGGAACCTAAAGAAACCAAAAGGAAGATAACTAGTATGAACTAGAAGCCATGATTGGATGGACTAAATGAGTCTAATCCATTCGTAGGACTAAACAACCAGGACCATGCCTATTATAAATACCTTACGAAGTACCATTACATTCGTTATGGTAGTAAGGGAAAAACAATACCTTACTTTAAACCAATCCTTTAGACTTAAGGTTTGGGATTACCGCAGCTGGTAGAACCAAGCTTTGAGTACCCAAATAGGAAGATGTCACCACAACCATTAGTAAAGTCCATTAGCATAAGAAGATGTCCTAATCCAAGAATCTTTGGAGAGTAAGCCTATAAGCTTAGAGTGTTGGAAGAAATCATAGAATTGAAGAAAGTATCAGTGCCAGACATCAGAAGACTTCATGAAGGATCGAGACAAGGGATATATCCAATTATATCTAATGAGATCACCATGGAGTTTCAAGGATTGTGGTCTGTTTAAGTCAGTTCAACATTCCGAAACATGAGAGCGTTCGAACTTCGGGACGAAGTTCAGTTTAAGGGGGAGAGGCTGTAATATCCCAGGTTTAGAGGCTATAAAATAAGAGAACACCAAAGTGTGCATTGCATTCATGCATAGAAAATCCGGGGAATTTTCGCGCTTTCAAATAAAACTTACCACAGTAACTGAAGTTTCACTTGACTTGCTGGAATTGAAGTAGATCATCAAGTCAAGCGCTATAAACTTCACTGTGATCTTTACTAAAACCCTGTTTTGGGTAGAGATGATTTGATCTATGGGCTAGATCAAATGGAAGTAGTTTTACAACAAACAACACCTTAAGTAAGGGTCAACTACAAGATCTTATAAAAGATCTCAACATGACATTCCTTACAACAACACATGAATAATTATTCAACCATAAATCAAAGAATTAAGAAACTATTCTTTACTTATCTTTTCCATATCTTTTACTAAATAAATGTTTTTACCATGATTCTCATGGTGTATCTTCAACTACTTTTGTGTGTAATATAATTCAATTCTAAACTTATTAATAAATAAGGTAAATCATAGGGTCTAAAGTGCATAAAGGCCACACATTCTTATTTAAATCATAACTTATTAAATATATGGAATATCATAAAACTGAATCCATTTACATTACAAGTTATAGTTCAAACTATTTGAATAAAACTACTCATGAGTATTTTGAAACTCATATGATCATGCCTTGGTGAATTCAAACACCAATTATCCAAAATTAAGGAATAACCCTCAACCATTGACTTTTGACTAATATTATAATATAAATCAAATCAAATATGATATAGTGACTCATCCACCATAATAAAACCATCCAAAAGATATTTAGTAACAAATGCCACTTGGCTATCCAAATATAAATCATATGAGAGGATAATGATCATGCCACATAGGATGAAAATATCTACATGACTTGCATCCCAAGACTTGCCACCTCATGCTCAAAGGATTGCTATGGATGAGGGCATGACAACCAAGCACCTTACTCATCAAACCAAAACAAGAGTCACCCACCTATGTGTCATGATACTAGAGCTTGCCCAAGCCTATAAAAGGAGCCACACCCTTCATCCATTTGCTCATCTAGTACCATGATACATGGGAACAAACATATAGAGCCACTCCATATGAATTAGCTAGGATCAAGATGAAGAAGCTAGGAGGTGGAGGCATACCACAAGATGCAGGTTTATCAGATTTCCTGAAGAACAAGCTACAAAAGATACCAAGGTAGAATTCCTAGGCAAACCATATATTTAGAGGATCATATCATCATCTCCTGAGTAGGACCTTAGGATTTTACAAGACATTTAGAAGTGAGAGAGATTATAGATGCTAACCATAGCCATGTCTATCCTAGAGAATACTAGAGTAGTATTAAATCTTACTTGTTCAAATCAACCTTTAATCTTGGAGGTGAGAGCCATGTTCTATTAGTGAAACATAACCAAAGCTTATGACTATATCCTAATCCTAGTTGTGTATCACATGGGTGATCACCACTAAAACCCTAGACTACATCTGAATTCCAATCCAAGGATCACTTAGGATCATAAATAGAACCCTGCCATGCCTCATGCCTATTTATACTTCAATTTAGTGAAGCTTATGCAAAACCCTAAACCTTTCACATAGGATTCACTCCACATAAAATATTAAGCCCTAACTTGTGCATCATGGATCACAAGTATAAACCAAGCAAGTTATAATTAAGCTTAAATGATATTTAAGTGATTAGAATAAAACCAATATTCAATTCTATTTTGCCTTCCAAGTAATTTGTTTAGTTGACCAATAGAAATAATATATTATAGTTTGGACCATAACCTTAGCAAGTGAATTAACCCTGATGAGCTTAGGATTTATTTCAAGTAAGTCAAGCTAGAATTTGCTAAGCAAGATTATTAAAGATAGGGTTTATCAAACCATCTTCTTAAAACCTTAGAAATAATTTTTCACATAAAATCATGAAACAATCCATTCCCATTACCATTTAATTTAAACCCTAGCCATAATTAAATTGTATGTGAGTAATCATTATGGTTAAGCACTAGAGGATTATAATATGTTCACCTTGCAAATGTTCTAAATTCCAAATCATTTAAACAGATTTGATTTCTAAATTTAAAGGCAATTGAGATGAACCCTAAAATTATATTTATTTGAATCTTAACTTATGCCTCATAAGAACCACAATTAATCAACAATAAATGGTTGTTTAAAAACAAAACAATAAAGTGAGTATCATTATCAAATTGTTTTGAAATTTAAATAATTTAGAACCTACAAAATAAGACAGAATTCAAATTTGGATTCAAATAACAAAATAGAAAACAGAAAATATAAAACCAAATTTGAAAAGGAAAAAGAGAGGGAAACTTACCTGGCTTACCTGGCCGTGCAGCCCAGCTGCTGGGCCCAGGACCAACCCACCACCACGCCAACCAAGCCCAACACCAGCCCAGCCCACCGAAGAAAACGACCCAAACCACGTAACGTTTCAACGAAGAAGAAAATGGGTGTCGTCTTCTTCTCCGGCGTCGACAACGCAGAGGAGAAGCCGGCCACCTCACCATGGATGGATAGGGACACCCTGGACGTCGCAGGCCATCTCAGAACCCCTCCCTATGCCTCTCGCGTCCGAGTCTATCCCTTCTCGCCAAGATTCGTGCCCGACAGTAGCTCACCGTCACTCGCAGTATCCCGGCCATCACCGTCGACGAAAGGACGAACCAGACCTTGCCTCACTCTATAAATATGCCAGGAGCTTCTCCAGGAAACCCTAGAACCTCGCTGCCCATCTATTTCTTCTCAGACACTCTCCAGCTCTCGCGTTCTTCCACTTCTGTCACCGGCGTTGAGCATGGTACCGTCAACTGGGGTCATCCCGAGCCCGTGGCGTAGCTCAGTCGACGCGCCTGGTCTCGTACACCATCTGGGTAGAATACAGCATCAAGGGGAGCTCGGTGTTGTGCTAATTTTGGGATTTCCTTTCTCGGTATTTCGCCAGTAATGGCTAAATCGAGGTCGACTCCGGCGGCAATCATCGTCACCGACTACACCATCAAACTCAGGGTAAGTTTGCGCGTCTATAGAGCCCGATCTCGCTTCCTAGAACCGTCTCTAGCTCGCAATCGATATTTGGTCGGAGCCCGCCGCCGCAGACGTGTTCACCGGCGATGCTCCGGTGACCATTGGGTGGAGGCGTTCACGCTCGTTTGCTCAGCATCGAGTACTGGATCGAACGCACCTAGTTAGGATGTCTCTGGAGGTCTCTAGCCGTCGTTCCGTCGCTCGCCGGAGCATCACCGGCGTTCTCTCCGGCGAGAGTGACGTGTCACCGCCACCTCAGCTCTGTTGACTGGTCGTTGCCCGCGTGGCAATTGACTCAGTCAACAGGCCCACATGTCTGTGTCTGTGGGTAAAAACGAACCGGTATGTTTAGTAATAGCATTTGAGTTTAAAACCAGTAAATAGTTAAAACTTTGAAAAATCATATAAAATTCATTTCAACTCAGAAAAATATAAATAATATATCAAAATGCTCACAAAAATAAACTCTATTCAAATAAAATATAAAACAAAAATGTGTGTCAAAATAAAAATTCACTTATTTTTAACTTTATTAATTATGCCATTTCATTTATTTAAAACACAATTTGAATTCAATAATTAGTGAAGTTTCAAAATTAAATTTTAACTATTCAGTAACTAATTAAAATGTTAAGATTAATTTTCTTTATCATAGTTGCATTAACTTAATTATTAGTGGTAATTCATAAACCCTAATTTGCAAATTACCATTTACCATTTTCTTTAAATAAAATAAAGCAAGAAAATACTAAAAGTTAATGTTATTTTGGTAATTCAAAATTTGTATATTCAAACATATTTAATTCTCAAGTTAATTAGTTAAATCTTAATAACATTTATAAAACCCTAGTTTCTAATTAAACCCTAACTAGTAATTATTTTAATTCTTAAACCCTCTAAAAATTGCTAGCATGTTAAAATTATTAATAACTTTATTTCAAGTACTTAATCACATTAATTCTAGTACCAAGTATTACTTTAAGAATTGGATCATAATTAAGAAACCCTAGTTTTATTATAAGTTAGAATCTGGATCCCATTATTTCAGGTGATCATGTCAAAATGTTTTAAACCCTAAAACCCTAGTTGTTTATCACATGTGATCATGTGAATTTCACCTCACATAGAGAACCTTATTATATGACCAACAAATACAAGTCATGATCCACCAACATAGAACCAATTCACATGAGTCATCATTTCATGTCCATATTCTTAGTTAAAACCTATATGATTCACTAGTGCCACCTAGGTATAAACCCTAACTTGTTAATTGGATTAGTACCAATGATCACTATCCTATATACCATACCATTAAGATCAACCTCAATCATCAAACCCTAGTAGCACCATAATGATCAACTCTAATACCAATCTTGTGTAGTAATATACATCACATGCTCCTATTCCATTGAACCCTATTCAGGAAGTGTTAAACCACTTAACTTAGAAACCATTAGTGAGTACTTAGTAAAGCAAATGTGAAGCCATAGTAAACCCTAGCTCATAGCAACACCTTGATAATCATCCTTTGATATGATGCTTAGGAGAAACCATAATAATAAACCTGCCAATACTTGCTACATATAGATCAATACAACTTAAGAACCAACTAGTTCCTATTAGTAAACTAAATGAACCCATTAGTAGACCATAGAAGCCCATAGCTCCTATTCATAGTAGTTCTTGTTCTTATTTAACCTGTTCTTCAAAAGTTATTCTTTTGAAGTACAAATGTCAATTAAACCATAGAAGCCATAGTTCTTATTTGAAATACTTATTATTTCTTAATCAACATGTTCTTCAAAAGTTATTCTTTTGAAGTATAATACATATAATCCTCAACCATGAATCATAGAACTTAAAAGTGACAACTGTTCTTTACATATTGTTCCACCACTATTCTTTATGTGTATGATTGTTATGATGCATTATATAACTTGTTTATGCTATTAATATCACCAACCCTAATAAGAACCTTGTTTGAGAACCATCCTAAAAGTGCAACACACACTAAAGAAATCTTTACAACTCATTCATCCTAAATCATCGAGGTTAGGTTACGCTCGGGACGATTGCATCTCATATTATGCATTATAGCATCTTTGCCAATTCTTTAAACATTGTCCTTACCGGACAATGATGGTATTTCAGAATTTGGAGTTCTCACGTATCGAAGCTTTTGCCTGCATAATCTTGCAGTCAAGAAAGGCAAGTTCATCGCTTGCTCATGTCATTTGATTATTTTTATCAAATTATATGCAAAGTACTATACTTATCACTCATGCATTGAAAAGCAAAGTATTATTTTACAATTATGAATATGACTATGTGGTGGGCAATGGAACCATGGTATGTGTTGATTGGTGGAGGTTCCATTGCACGGGTACTATTCATCTAGGACTAAGTACCAATGCCGTCCAGTGATTCTAGCGCCGTACATACCGCGTTGACCATAAGATCTATAATGGCTCTGGGGAAGTCAGCTGTATCTTTTCCCTCTCGCATGCCAACGGACTGGTAATAAGGGTTGCCCGTATCAGTCTATCTTTGGTAAAGGTGGGGACATGTGGTCCTGCACAGTCTACCATTAGATATAGGAGAGGGTAGACTTATTATCGGTCTATGAAGGATTGTAAGGGTTGTCCGGATCAGTCTATCTATGGTGTATAGAACAGGGCACATAAGTTGTTCGGATCAGTCTATCTTTGGTAAAGGTGGGGACATGTGGTCCTGCACAGTCTACCATTAGATATAGGAGAGAACAAGTGCCTGTGTTAGTCTACCCATAGATATAGGAGAGGACAGACTTACAAAAGGGTGGGTCTGCGAGGTCGCGGAGAAGGCAGTGATTGGCTTGGATCTTACACCTGGCCCCACACCAAGGAAGTGTGGACGGGAAAGCGCACCCGGTTGGTATCAAGGATAAGTTCTCTTATGGGAAAAGTAACGCACCTCTGCAGAGGATACTGAATTGTGACTGTCACTCCCTGTTCCGGGAAGGGAACTGCGAACGCGGCAGGAAAGGAACTCCATGAAGTTCTAGTCAACCTGTGAAGACTGACGGGCATAGTTTTCAGAATAAAATAAACCTTTTGAAGAAATGTTTATGAAAACTTGCATTGCCTATGACTTTCTGGTCTGTGGCTGTAGCTAGTGCATGATACACCTATTTCCCTAATATGAACTTGCTGAGTACGCTCGTACTCATCCCACTCTTAAATCCCCTGCTTAGCTATGGAGGCACCGGAGGATGAACTACCGTGGAACTCGAAGACAAAGGAGTCAACTGCAACAAGATGGAGAATCCAAGCAAAGAAGTCAATGAAGTCAACTGCTGCAGCAACTTAAGTGGAAACTTAGACTAGTAATAGAAGGGAGCCTTTCCCTAATCTTAGCACCTAAGTAGCTAGAATTCTATAGCAAGCCCAGTATCTCTGGAGATAGTGTTAGCAATAAGTTAGATTACGAGTCGTTCTTCTGGAGCTTTATTTGAAGTTTTACCTCACTGTAAAGTAGGAGGCTGTGTTGATCTTTTGTAAACAGCTTGTGTATCCTTCTATAGACATACCTTGGACTCGCATATGTTTCTGTTGTACCACTCTGAGGGATGTAATATGAGTGGAACGGTGTTTCACTTGTGTTATGTCAACGACTTGTGTAATTTCTAGTTCTACATATTACTAGTGTCCACTGTTTGAGAGTTGATGGTGAATGGGTCTAATTTTCAATCGAATGAGAATTAGCAAATTGATTTTTATGACAAAAGCATACAAAGGGAGTAAAACAACATACCCGCATTCGCCGCTGCTACCAGCATGCGATGCCTCCACGAGTGCATTGACGGCTGCTGCAAATCCTCGGAAGGCATCTAGGTTTTGCAGATCGTCGATTGCCGCTGTCCGGCTAAGCTTAACCAGCATAGCTGCCGCCAAGATATCTCGGATTTGGACCACAGGCAGAAGCTGATTGGGGTCGAAGGATTGCCTGATTCGGAATTTGAAGTACCAAGCCCTCGGCTCCGATGATGGAAGTTTGGAACTCGGCCCGGCCAGAACCTCCCAAATCTGTGTGTGGCAGTGGATGCCCATCGGCATCCCCAATGCTGCCGACGCCGTGATGTGGTCGGTCGCACTTTGGTCCCCACTAAAGGCTGGGGCTGCAGCACGTCGCCGCCGCCCCCGACGTCCCCACGACGGCAACGCCATGGACCGAGGCGCTGAGTTTGTTGGCGAACCCGAAGCCCTGGATGGCAAGTGCTTCTTCACAATGGAAGCATCCTCACCCGGCGAGGTTCGCCCCCGGCGCATGCCTATGCTCCGACCAGCCCACTTTGCCGCTGCTGCCTGGGCTGCCGCCGATACCTGGGCCACCGCCGCTTCATGGGACCCCCCTCCCTCCTCTCCCTCTCCTAGATCAAAGGGCGCCAGGAGTCTAGCCACAGCAAGACACAGAGCCGCCTGCTTCATCGCACACCAATGGCACACAGACATTTGCGAGCTTTTAGCGCACACCCCTCCGAGGCTGAGTCGTGGAGCCTGGGTGCACGGGGCTATGGCTGGAGGAGTCGCCATGGGACGAGGGGTGTCGAGTGCTCGGGCAAGTACGGGAAAGGCGAAGTTTTGCATAACCTTATATGATCACATCAATGCTTCTCAAGGAGCCAAATACTGTATGAGAAACCGGAAAAGTTTGAACGTTTGAAAACTTTGCCGGCATAATGCATCCTTCCAATGCACGCCTACTAAGGTAGAAAGCCAACTCAATTGCTACTTTGTTGGCAAAATGTACCATGGCTCAATCTTAGGTCACACACCCATGAAGCCAAGTTAACACATCTATCAATTGGTATATTTTGGTCATATTCAAAATTTTACTTGAAACTTGTTGGTCATGCCATTCTACTACTCGCCTAACACTTTTTCTACGCGGGAAGGAGGGGGGTATGATGCTACCCTGAATTTTTATGCCCATTTGTATCTTGGTCAAATCCTAGGTTTGACCAAAATTTAAAACATGAAAATGAAAAATTAAGCCTGGATCCACTACAAGAAAAGTTGCCAAACTTTTCTTGTAGTGATCCTTCTTAATTAGTAACTTCAAAATGAAGCTTTTGGAAGGTTTTTGAAATTTCCATGTCTGAAACCCAAAACACCTCTTCATGATTGACTTCATAAGACAAATCGAGTTTAGGGTTAGGGGTAGATACATGATTTTTCTAGTTTGAATATGTCTAGACCTGGCTTATCAACTTGAATGCTTAGTATATGACATAAGAAGATGTACTATGTGCATTGGTTTTTCATTTATTTGATTTGTTTTGAATTTTGATGCCGAATCAAATTTTGGTCAAACCAAGGTTTAACCAAGATTTAAACACGTTGAAGGTTGATGAAATGTGATGCAACAAATTCCGGCGCCAACTAGGAACCTGCACAACACCCAAGTACTTTGTCCCAACGAAAGCAGTGAGGTTGTCAATCTCACCGGCTTGCTGTAACAAAGGATTAAACGTATCGAGTGGAAGATGTTTGCAAAGAAAACAGTAAAACAAGTAGATTGTATGCTATGTAAAGAATAGGACCGGGGTCCACAGTTCACTAGAGGTGTCTCTCCCATAAGATAAAAGCATGTTGGGTGAACAAATTACAGTCGGGCAATTGACAAATAGAGAAAGGCATAACAATGCATATACATGACATGGTAAATATAGTGAGATTTAATTGGGCATTACGACAAAGAACATAGACCGCCATCCAACTGCATCTATGCCTAAAAAGTCCACCTTCAGGTTATCATCCGAACCCCCTCCAGTATTAAGTTGCAAAGCAACAGACAATTGCATTAAGTATGGTGCGTAATGTAATCAACAACTACATCCTTAGACATAGCATCAATGTTTTATCCCTAGTGGCAACAGCACATCCACAACCTTAGAACTTTCTGTCACTGTCCCAGATTCAATGGAGGCATGAACCCACTATCGAGCATAAATACTCCCTCTTGGAGTTAAGAGTAAAAACTTGGCCAGAGCCTCTACTAGTAACGGAGAGCATGCAAGATCATAAACAACACATGAACAATAGATTGATAATCACCATAATCATAGTACTCTCTATCCATCGGATCCCGACAAACACAACATATAGAATTACAGATAGATGATCTTGATCATGTTAGGCAGCTCACAAGATCCAACAATGAAGCACAACAAGGAGAAGACGACCATCTAGCTACGCTATGGACCCATGGTCCAGGGGTGAACTACTCACTCATCACTCCGGAGGCGACCATGGCGGTGTAGAGTCCTCCGGGAGATGAATCCCCTCTCCGGCAGGGTGCCGGAGGCGATCTCCAGAATCCCCCGAGATGGGATTCGCGGCGGCGGCGTCTCTGTAAGGTTTTCCGTATCGTGCCTCTCGGTACTGGGGGTTTCGCGACGGAAGCTTTAAGTAGGCGGAGGGTCAACGCGAGGGCCACACGAGGGGCCGGTAGGTCGGCGCGGCCAGGGCCGGGCCGCGCCGGCCTCCCTCTGGCCTCCTCGTGGCCCCACGTTAGGTCTTCGGTCTTCGGAAGCTTCGTGCAAAAATAGGACCCTGGGCGAAAGTTTCGTCCAATTCCGAGAATATTTCTTTACTAGGATTTCTGAAACCAAAAGCAAAAACAGCATGGCTCTTCGGCATCTTGTTAATAGGTTAGTTCCAGAAAATGCATAAATATGACATATAATGTGCATAAAACATGTAGGTATCATCAATAAAGTAGCATGGAACATAAGAAATTATCGATACGTTGGAGACATAAGAAGATGTACTATGTGCATTGGTTTTTCATTTATTTGATTTGTTTTGAATTTTTATGCCGAATCAAATTTTGGTCAAATCATAGGTTTAACCAAGATTTAAACAAGTTTAAAACATTAAAATGAAAAATTAAGCATGGATCCTTCTTAGTCACTCCAAAATGAAGCTTTTGGGAGGCTTTTGAAATGTCTATGTTTGAAACCCAAAACCACTTCTCTTCATGCTTGACTTCATAAGACAGATGAGTTTAGGGTTAGGGGTAGATACATGATTTTTCTGGTTTGAATAGGTCTAGACCTTGTTATCAAGTTGAATGGCTTACTATGTGACATAAGAAGACTATGTGCTTTGGTTTTTCATTTTTGATTTTTTCGATTGTTTTTATGCCCATTTGAATCTTGGTCAAATCCTAGGTTTGAACAAGAATTTAAACAAGTTTAAAACATGAAAATGAAAAGGTAAGCATGGATCCTTCTTAGTCAGTCCGAAATGAAGCTTTTGGGCGGTTTTCGAAATTTCCATGTTTGAAAACCCAAACCACTTCTCTTCATGCTTGACTTCATAAGACAAATTTAGGGTTAGGGGTATAGATACATGATTTTTCTTGTTTGATATGTCTAGATATTGTTTATCAACACTTGAATGCTTACAATATATGTGACGCAAGAAGACTATGTGTTATGGTTTTTCATTTTTGGGGGTTTTTTCGAATTTTTTATGCGCACTTGAATCTTGGTCAAATCCTAGCTAGCTAGGTTTGACCAAGCTTTAAACAAGTTTAAAACATGAAAATGAAAAAGTAAGCATGTATCCTTCTTAGTCACTCCAAAATTAAGCTTTTCGGAGGTTTTTGAAATTTCCATCTTGTAAACCCAAAACCACGTATCTTCATGTTTGACTTCAAAAGACAGAGTTTAGGGTTAGGGGGTAGATACATGATTCTTCTTTTAATATGTTTAGATCTTGTTTTATCAACTTGAATGTTGACTGTATGACATAAGAAGACTATGTTTTTGAATTTTTTATGAATCTTGGTCAAATCCAAGGGTTGACCAAGATTTAAACAAGTTTAAAACATGAAAATGAAAACGTTTCAAGTTCACCTTTGGTTCGATCTTTCAGTAACCAGGCGCATATATATATGGATGCAAATTGAGATAATTAATTCGTGAAACATTGGAAATGTCCATCGTGTGTCATGTTTCCCCCTCACATGAAAATTGGATTGGTGGCAGACAAGTAAAAGCACATTTATGTGCGACAACCCAAAATGCACATATTTTGCTGAGTTTTCATGCATGCATTAAAAGTTGTGAATATATACATAAAATGCATGTGGGTCATGATTGAAAAGTTTGACATGTATATGGTTCTTGTGTAGTAGTACTATAGTAGGTACGCAAACTCCCAGCCATCTTCTTTGTCAAGAGAAGACGCGCACCAGGATGCGTAGTGGAAGTCGTCTCTGGATCCTTCTGTTGTCCCTCTCACGGAAAAGAAAAAGAAAAAAACATCTCTCTCATTCTCGGCCTCGCTCGACTCGCTCGCTCGCAGCCTCGCACCTCCTGCGCACTGACAAACGCTGCACAACAGTCAACATCACCAGAAAAAAGATGGCTGGGAGTTTGCGTACCTATTGCACGTGACTTGTGCTCACTGAAGTGTGGGACCTCAAGCGTGGGCACCACACGTAAGTGACAGACCTGTTGGTGTAAAAACTCGGTTGATTATAATAGTGCATTAGAACAAAGTTTCCTATGGATTCAAGGGTAGGAATTCCAAGTTAACTCATTTACATGACATTATTTTTTCCATGAAGCAAAGTTAACACATCTATCAATTGGTACATTTTGGAGTGACTAAGAAGGATCCAGCCTTACTTATTCGTTTTCACGTGTTAAACTTGTCTAAATCTTGGTCAAACCTAGGATTTGACCAAGATTCAAATGGGCAAAAAAAAAAAAACAGAAAAATGAAAAACCAAATCACATAGTTTTCTTATGTCATATAGTAAGCATTAAAGTTGATAAACAAGGTGTAGACATATTCAAACCAGACAAATCATGTAGCTATACCCCCTAACCCCTAAACTCTGTCTTATGAAGTCAAGCATGTGAAGAGAAGTGGTTTTGGGTTTCAAACATGGAAATTTCCCAAAAGCTTCATTTTAGAGTGACTAAGAAGGATCCATGCTTCCCTTTTCATTTTCATGTTTTAAACTTGTTTAAATTATCTTGGTCAAACCTAGGATTTGACAAGATTCAAATGGGCATCAAAATTGAAAAAAAATTGAAAAAGAAAAACCAAAGCAAATAGTTTTCTTATGTCATATAGTAAGCATTAAAGTTGTTGATAAATAAGGTCCATACATATTCAAACCACACAAATCATGTATCTATACCCCCTAACCCCTAAATTAATTAACTCTTATGAAGTCAAGCATGTGAAGAGAAGTGGTTTTGGGTTTCAAACATTGAAATTTTAAAAACCTCCCAAAAGCTTCATTTTAGAGTGACTAAGAAGGATACAGACTTCCCTTTTCATTTTTATGTTTTAAACTTGTTTAAATCTTGGTCAAACCAAGGATTTGACCAAGATTCAAATGGCCCTAAAAATTCAAAAAAAATCAAAAAAAACCAAAGCACATAGCATTCTTATGTCATATGTATAGTAAGCATTCAAGTTGATAAACAAAGGTCTAGAGACATATATATTCAAACCAGAAAAATCATGTATATATCTACCCCTAAAACTCTAATTAAACTATGTTTTATGAAGTCAATCATGAAGAGAAGTGGTTTTGGGTTTCAAACATGGAAATTTCAAGAACCTCCCAAAAGCTTCATTTTAGAGTGACTAAGAAGGATCCAAAGGACCCACGGACTTCCAATACGCATCCTGATGCGTCTTCTCTTGACAAAGAAGATGGCTGGGAGTTTGCGTACCTATTGCACGTGACTTGTGCTCACTGAAGTGTGGGACCTCACGCGTGGGCACCACACGTAAGTGACAGACCTGTTGGTGTAAAAACTCGATTGATTATTATAGTGCATTAGAACAAAGTTTCCTATGGATTCAAGGGTAGGAAATCCAAGTTAACTCATTTACATGACATTATTATTTCCATGAAGCAAAGTTAACACATCTATCGATTGGTACATTTTTGAGTGACTAAGAAGGATCCATGCTTACTTATTCGTTTTCACGTGTTAAACTTGTCTAAATCTTGGTCAAACCTAGGATTTGACCAAGATTCAAATGGGCAGAAAAATAAAATAAAAAACAGAAAAATGAAAAACCAAATCACATAGTCATCTTATGTCATATAGTAAGCATTAAAGTTGATAAACAAGGTCTAGAAATATCAAACCATACAAATCATGTATCTACCCCCTAACCCCTAAACTATGTCTTATAAATTAAGTCAAGCATGAAGAGATGTGGTTTTGGGTTTCAAACATGGAAATTTCAAAAACCTCCCAAAAACTTCATTTTAGTGTGACTAAGAAGGATACACGCTTCCCTTTTCATATTCATGTTCTAAGCTTGTTTAAATTATCTTGGTCAAACCTAGGATTTGACAAGATTCAAATGGGCATCAATATTGAAAAAAATCAGAAAAAAAGAAAAACCAAAGGAAATAGTTTTCTTATGTCATATAGTAATTAAGCATTAAAGTTGATAAACAAGGTCTAGACATATTCAAACTAGACAAATCATGTATCTATACCCCTAACCCCTAAACTCTGTCTTATGAAGTCAAGCATGTGAAGAGGAAGTGGTTTTGGGTTGCAAACATGGAAATTTCAAAAACCTCCGAAAAACTTCATTTTAGAGTTTCTAAGAAGGATCCATGCTTACCTTTGCATTTTCATATTTTAAACTTGTTTAAATCATTATCAAGCCTAGCATTTGACCAATATACAAATGGGTGGGCACAAAATTCAAAAAAATCAGAAAAATGAAAAACAAATTAAAGCACATAGTCTTCATATGTCATATCGTATGAATTCAAGTTGATAAACGAGGTCTAGGTATATCCAAACCAGACAAATCATGTATCTACCCCCTGTCGATCTTATGAAGTCTAGCATGAAGAGAGAAGTCGTTTTGGTTTCAAACATGGAAATTTCAAGAACATCCCAAAAGCTTCATTTTAGAGTGACTAAGAAGGATACATGCTTCCCTTTTCATTTTTATGTTTAAACTTGTTTAAATCTTGGTCAAACCTAGGATTTGACCAAGATTCAAATATATGGGCATAAAATTCAAAAAAACAGAAAAATTTAAAACCAAGGCACATAGTCTTCTTATGTCATATAGTAAACAATCAATTAATTAAGTTGATAAACCAGGTCTAGACATATTCAAACCAGGAAAATCATGTATCTACCCCCTAACGCCCTAGCTAAACTCTGTCTTATGAAGTCAAGCATGCATGAAGAGAAGTGGTTTTTGGTTTCAAACATTTAAGCCAAAAGGTAAGCATGGATCCTCCTTAATTAGTCACTGTAAAATGAAGCTTTTGGGAGGTTTGTGAAATTTCCATGTTTGAAACCCAAAAGCACTTCTCTTCATGCTTGACTTCATAAGACAGAGTTTAGGGTTAGGGGGTAGTAGATACATGATTTGTCTGGTTTGAATATGTACAAATCTTATTTATCAACTTTTGAATGCATGCTACTCTCTCAAAGAAAAACTTTTGAATGCTTACTATATGACATAAGAAGACTATATGCTTTTAAAATTCAAACATATGGTAAGCATTCTTATGTCATATAGTAAGCATTCAAGTTGATAAACAAGCAAGGTTTGGACATATTCAAACCAGACAAATCATGTATCTACCCCTAACCCCTAATTAAATTGTCTTATGAAGTCTAGCATGAAGAGAAGTGGTTTTGGGTTTCAAACATGGAAATTTCAAAAACCTCCCAAAAACTTCATTTTAGAGTGACTAATTAAGAAGGATATACAAGCTTCCCTTTTCATTTTCATGTTTTAAACTTGTTTCAATCTTGGTCAAACCTCTAGGATTTGACCAAAAGATTCAAATGGGCATGGAAATTCATAAAAAATCAAAAGAATGAAAAAACAAAGGACATAACATTCTTATGTCATATATATAGTAATTAAGCATTCAAGTTGATAAACAAGGTCTAGACATATTCAAACCAGAAAATAATGTATATATCTACCCCTAACCCTAAACTCTGTCTTATGAAGTCAAGCATGCATGAAGAGAAGTGGTTTTTGGTTTCAAACATGGAAATTTCGAAAACCCTCCCAAGATCGAGCTACATTTTGGAGTGACTAAGAAGGATATATAGATGCTTAATTTTTCATATTCATGATTTAAACTTGTTTAAACCATGTTCAAACCTAGGATTTGACCAAGATTCAAATGGGCATAAAATTTTAAAAAAATAAAAAAATAAAAAACAAGGCACATAGTATTCTTATGTCATATAGTAAGCATTCAATTAAGTTGATAAACAAGGTCTAGACATATTCAAACCAGGAAAATCATGCATCTACCCCCTAACCCTAGCTAAACTCTGTCTTATGAAGTCAAGCATGCATGAAGAGAAGTGGTTTTTGGTTTCAAACGTTTAAGCCAAAAGCCCCTTTTCAAATATTTCAAACTTATTCAAATTTGGTTCAAATATGAAAGACATACAAGTTATAGCACACATAGTGCATACATTTTCACACATACTGCACTAGATGCTAACCCTATAGTTTGAGGCCATTTGGGTGACCTAGGTCGAAAAAATTCTTGGATTAGAATCGTGTTGTTCGAACCCCGTAGTTGGATTTTTTTGAACCCTTGATCTGTAGAACTGGGCAAAACCCTAGTTTAACCTATTTAATTACAGATTCGTATATCGATTTTTCTACGAGTACTACCTTTTTATTATTACTATGCAGCACATGGGTGTTTGCCCGTCGAGTGAAACTCGGAGGAAGAGGGATCACTCGGAAGGAGAGAAGAAGGGAGAGCATTATGGTGTCTCCCCTTTTTCGGGTGATGATGTTGACTTTTGTGCAGGGTTTGTCAGTGAGCAGGAGGTGCGAGCGAGTGAGCGAGCGAGCGAGTCGAGCGAGGCCGAGAATGAGAGAGATTTGTTTTTTTGTGAGAGGGACAACGGAAGGATCCAGAAGGACCCACAGACTTCCAATACGCATCCTGATGCGTCTTCTCTTGACAAAGAAGATGGCTGGGAGTTTGCGTACCTATTGCACGTGACTTGTGCTCACTGAAGTGTGGGACCTCAAGCGTGGGCACCACACGTAAGTGACAGACCTGTTGGTGTAAAAACTCGGTTGATTATAATAGTGCATTAGAACAAAGTTTCCTATGGATTCAAGGGTAGGAATTCCAAGTTAACTCATTTACGTGTTAAACTTGTCTAAATCTTGGTCAAACCTAGGATTTGACCAAGATTCAAATGGGCAGAAAAATAAAAAACAGAAAAATGAAAAACCAAATCACATAGTCTTCTTATGTCATATAGTAAGCATTAAAGTTGATAAACAAGATCTAGACATATTAAACCAGACAAATCATGTATCTATACCCCTAACCCCTAAACTCTGTCTTATGAAGTCAAGCATGTGAAGAGAAGTGGTTTTGGGTTTCAAACATGGAAATTTCAAAAACCTCCCAAAAACTACATTTTAGAGTGACTAAGAAGGATACATGCTCCCCTTTTCATATTCATGTTTTAAGCTTGTTTAAATTATCTTGGTCAAACCTAGGATTTGACAAGATTCAAATGGGCATCAAAATTGAAAAAAAGTCAGAAAAAAGAAAACCAAAGCAAATAGTTTTCTTATGTCATATAGTAAGCATTAAAGTTGATAAACAAGGTCTAGACATATTCAAACTAGACAAATCATGTATCTACCCCCTGATACGTCTCCAACGTATCGATAATTTCTTATGTTCCATGCTACTTTATTGATGATACCTACATGTTTTATGCACATTATATGTCATATTTATGCATTTTCTGGAACTAACCTATTAACAAGATGCCGAAGAGCCAGTTCTGTTTTCTGCTGTTTTTGGTTTCAGAAATCCTAGTAAAGAAATATTCTCGGAATTGGACGAAACTTTCGCCCAGGGTCCTATTTTTGCACGAAGCTTCCAGAAGACCGAAGACCTAACGAAGTGGGGCCACGAGGCAGCCAGGGGGTGGCCGGCGCGGCCCCCTGGCCGCGCCGACCTATCCCCTGGGCCCCTCGTGTGGCCCCCGCGTTGACCTTCCGCCTACTTAAAGCCTCCGTCGCGAAACCCCCAGTACCGAGAGCCACGATACGGAAAACCTTACAGAGACGCCGCCGCCGCGAATCCCATCTCGGGGGATTCGGAGATCGCCTCCGGCACCCTGCCGGAGAGGGGATTCATCTCCCGGAGGACTCTTCATCGCCATGATCGCCTCCGGAGTGATGAGTGAGTAGTTCACCCCTGGACCATGGGTCCATAGCAGTAGCTAGATGGTCGTCTTCTCCTTGTTGTGCTTCATTGTTAGATCTTGTGAGCTGCCTAACATGATCAAGATCATCTATATGTAATTCTATATGTTGTGTTTGTCGGGATCCGATGGATAGAGAGTACTATGATTATGGTGATTATCAATCTATTGTTCATGTGTTGTTTATGATCTTGCATGCTCTCCGTTATTAGTAGAGGCTCTGGCCAAGTTTTTACTCTTAACTCCAAGAGGGAGTAATTATGCTCGATAGTGGGTTCATGCCTTCATTGATACCTGGGACAGTGACAGAAAGTTCTAAGGTTGTGATGTGCTGTTGCCACTAGGGATAAAACATTGATGCTATGTCTAAGGATGTAGTTATTGATTACATTACGCACCATACTTAATGCAATTGTCTGTTGCTTTGCAACTTAATACTGGAGGGGGTTCGGACGATAACCTGAAGGTGGACTTTTTAGGCATAGATGCAGTTGGATGGCGGTCTATGTACTTTGTCGTAATGCCCAATTAAATCTCACTATATTTACCATGTCATGTATATGCATTGTTATGCCTTTCTCTATTTGTCAATTGCCCGACTGTAATTTGTTCACCCAACATGCTTTTATCTTATGGGAGAGACACCTCTAGTGAACTGTGGACCCCGGTCCTATTCTTTACATAGCATACAATCTACTTGTTTTATTGTTTTCTTTGCAAACATCTTCCACTCGATACGTTTAATCCTTTGTTACAGCAAGCCGGTGAGATTGACAACCTCACTGTTTCGTTGGGGCAAAGTACTTTGGTTGTGTTGTGCAGGTTCCTAGTTGGCGCCGGAATCCCTGGTGTTGCGCCGCATCACATTTCGCGACCATCAACCTTCAACGTGCTTCTTGGCTCCTCCTGGTTCGATTAAACCTTGGTTTCTTTCTGAGGGAAAACTTGCTACTGTGCGCATCATACCTTCCTCTTGGGGTTCCCCAACGAACGTGTGAGTTACACGCCATCAAGCTCTTTTCTGGCGCCGTTGCCGGGATCTGAAGAAAAGTTACACCACAAAGATTTCTATCTCCCACGTCAACGCACGCCCTCTTTTTCTGGCGCCGTTGCCGGGGAGATCAAGACACGCTGCAAGGGGAGTCTCCACTTCTCAATCTCTTTACTTTGTTTTTGTCTTGCATTATTTTATTTACTACTTTGTTTGCTGCACTAAATCAAAATACAAAAAAATTAGTTGCTAGTTTTACTTTATTTGCTATCTTGTTTGCTATATCGAAAACACAAAAAAATTAGTTACTTGCATTTACTTTATCTAGTTTGCTTTATTTACTGTTGCTAAAATGGCCAACCCTGAAAATACTAAGTTGTGTGACTTCACAAATGCAAATAATAATGATTTCCTATGCACACCTATTGCTCCACCTGCTACTACAGCAGAATTCTTTGAAATTAAACCTGCTTTACTAAATCTTGTCATGAGAGAACAATTTTCTGGTGCTAGTTCTGATGATGCTGCTGCCCATCTCAATAATTTTGTTGAACTTTGTGAAATGCAAAAGTATAAAGATGTAGATGGTGATATTATTAAATTGAAAGTGTTTCCTTTCTCATTAAGAGGAAGAGCTAAAGATTGGTTGCTATCTTTGCCTAAGAATAGTATTGATTCATGGACTAAATGCAAGGATGCTTTTATTGGTAGATATTATCCTCCCGCTAAAATTATTTCTTTGAGAAGTAGCATAATGAATTTTAAACAATTTGATACTGAACATGTTGCTCAAGCATGGGAGAGAATGAAAACTTTGGTAAAGAATTGCCCAACCCATGGACTGACTACTTGGATGATCATCCAAACCTTCTATGCAGGACTAAATTTTTCTTCGCGGAATTTATTGGATTCAGCTGCTGGAGGTACCTTTATGTCCATCACATTGGGGGCGGCTACAAAACTTCTTGATGATATGATGATAAATTACTCTGAATGGCACACGGAAAGAGCTCCACAAGGTAAGAAGGTAAATTCTGTTGAGGAAACCTCTTCCTTGAGTGATAAGATTGATGTGATTATGTCTATGCTTGTGAATGGTAGATCTAATGTTGATCCAAATAATGTTCCTTTAGCTTCATTGGTTGCTCAAGAAGAAAATGTTGATGTGAATTTCATTAAAAATAATAATTTCAACAACAATGCTTATAGGAACAACTCTGGTAATAACTATAGGCCATATCCTTCTGCTAATGGTAATGGTTATGGTAATTCTTATGGGAATTCTTACAATAATAATAGGAATGTACCCTCTGGTCTTGAAGCCATGCTTAAAGAATTTATTAGTACACAAACTGCTTTTAACAAATCTGTTGAGGAAAAGCTTGATAAAATTGATACTATCGCTTCTAGAGTTGATAGGCTTGCCTCTGATGTTAATCTTTTAAAGTTGAAAGTTATGCCTAATAATGATCTTGATAATAAGATTACTACTACAGCAAATGCCATCCAAGTTAGAATTAATGAGAATATAAGATTAATGGCTGAGTTGCGTGCTAGGTGGGATAGAGAAGAAAATGAAAAACTAGCTAAAGAGAATAATGTAGCTAAAGTTTGGACTATTACCACCACTAGTAATGCTAATTCCTCACATGTTGCTACACCTCCTACTATCAATGGTAAAATAATTGGTGTTGGCAATGTTTCTACTCCTAGTGCAAAGCGTACAAAACTGCCTGAAATTGCTAAAACTGCTGAAACTGCTTGTGATAAAACTGCTGAAATTTTTTCCAACCTTGGGAATAATGATCCCATTGCTGTAGCTCATAATGATTTAGATTTTGATGATTGCCACATCTCTGAAGTTATAAAGTTCTTACAAAAACTTGCTAAAAGTCCCAATGCTAGTGCTATAAATTTAGCCTTTACAAAACATATTACAAATGCTCTCATAAAAGCTAGAGAAGAGAAACTAAAACTTGAAACTTCTATTCCTAGAAAGTTAGAAGATGGTTGGGAGCCCATCATTAAAATGAAATTCAATGACTTTGAATGTAATGCCTTATGTGATCTTGGTGCAAGTATTTCTGTTATGCCTAAAAAGATTTATGATATGCTTGACTTGCCACCATTAAAGAATTGTTATTTGGATGTTAATCTCGCCGATAATGTTAAAAAGAAACCTTTGGGGAGGATTGATAATGTGCATATTACGGTTAACAATAACCTTGTCCCCGTTGATTTTGTTGTCTTGGATATCGAATGCAATGCATCTTGTCCTATTGTGTTGGGAAGACCTTTTCTTCGAACTGTTGGTGCTGTTATTGATATGAGGGAAGGTAATATTAAATATCAATTTCCTCTCAAGAAAGGTATGGAACACTTCCCTAGAAAGAGAATGAAGTTGCCTTTTGATTCTATTATTAGAACAAGCTATGATGTTGATGCTTCTACTCTCGATGTTACTTGATTTGCACTTTCTGCGCCTAGCTGAAAGGCGTTAAAGAAAAGCGCTTATGGGAGACAACCCATGTTTTTACCTACAGCAATTTTTTGTTTTATTGAGTCTTGGAAGTTGTTTACTACTGTAGCAACCTCTCCTTATCATGTTTTTGTGCCAAGTAAAGTTTCTATGTCAAAGTTGATGTTATATTTGGGATCGCTGCGCAGAAACAGCATTGCTGTCTGTCACGAATCTGGGCATAATTCTCTGTAGAAAATTCGAAAAAATCTGCCAATTTACGAGCGTGATCCTCAGATATGTACGCAACTTTCATTAGTTTTGAGTTTTTCCATTTGAGCAAGTCTGGTGCCATTTATAAATTCGTCTTTACGGACTGTTCTGTTTTTGACAGATTCTGCCTTTTATTTCGCATTGCCTCTTTTGCTATGTTGGATTTATTTCTTTGATCCATTAATGTCCAGTAGCATTATGCAATGTCCAGAAGTGAAAAGAATGATTGTGTCACCTCTGAATGAGTGAATTATTAATGATGCACTAACCCTCTAATGAGTTTGCTTGAAGTTTGGTGTGAAGGAAGTTTTCAAGGGTCAAGAGAGGAGAATGATATACTAAGATCAAGAGGAGTGAAAGCTCTAAGCTTGGGGATGCCCCCGTGGTTCATCCCTGCATATTTTAAGAAGACTCAAGCGTCTAAGCTTGGGGATGCCCAAGGCATCCCCTTCTTCATCGACAACATCATCAGGTTCCTCCCCTGAAACTATATTTTTATTCAGTCACATCTTGTGTTCTTTACTTGGAGCGTCGGTTTGTTTTCGTTTTTGTTTTTGTTTGAATAAGATGGATCCTAGCATTCACTTTGTGGGAGAGAGACACGCTCCGCTGTTGCATATGGACACATGTGTCCTTAGGCTTTACTCATAATGTTCAAGGCGAAGTTTCTTCTTCGTTAAATTGTTATATGGTTGGAATTGGAAAATGCTACATGTAGTAATTCTAAAATGTCTTGGATAATGTGATACTTGGCAATTGTTGTGCTCATGTTTAAGCTCTTGCATCATATGCTTTGCACCCATTAATGAAGAAATACATAGAGCTTGCTAAAATTTGATTTGCATATTTGGTTTCTCTAAGGTCTAGATAATATCTAGTATTGAGTTTTGAACAACAAGGAAGACAGTGTAGAGTCTTATAATGTTTACAATATGTCTTTTATGTGAGTCTTGCTGCACTTGTTCATCCTTGAGTTTGCTTCAAATAACCTTGCTAGCCTAAACCTTGTATCGAGAGGGAATACTTCTCATGCATCCAAAATCCTTGAGCCAACTACTATGCCATTTGTGTCCACCATACCTACCTACTACATGGTATTTACCCGCCATTCCAAAGTAAATTGCTTGAGTGCTACCTTTAAAATTCCATCATTCACCTTTGCAATATATAGCTCATGGGACAAAATAGCCTTAAAAACTATCGTAGTATTGAATATGTACTTATGCACTTTATATTTTATTAAGTTGCTTGTTGTGCGATAACCATGTTTCTGGGGAACGCCATCAACTATTGTTGAATATCATGTGAGTTGCTATGCATGTCCGTCTTGTCTGAAGGTCTATCATTTTAGTGGTTGGAGCATGCAAAATTGTTAGAGAAGAACATTGGGCCGCTAACTAAAGCCATGAATCATGGTGGAAGTTTCAGTTTTGGACATATATCCTCAATCTCATATGAGAATAATAACTTTGCTACATGCTTATGCATTTAAGAGGAGTCCATTATCTGTTGTCCATGTTGTCCCGGTATGGATGTCTAAGTTGAGAATAATCAAAAGCGAGAAATCCGAAATGCGAGCATTCTCCTTGGACCTTTGTACAGGCGGCATGGAGGTACCCCTTTGTGACACTTGGTTGAAACATGGCATGCAAAGATCCGGTAGTCCAAGTTAAGTAGGACGAGGTGCGGGCACTATTAGTATACTATGCGTGAGGCTTGCAACTTGTAAGATATAATTTTCATAACTCATATGCTTTATTACTACCGTTGACAAAATTGTTTCATGTTTTCAAAATAAAAGCTCTAGCACAAATACAGCAATCGATGCTTTCCTCTTTGAAGGACCATTCTTTTACTTTTATTGTTGAGTCAGTTTACCTATCTCCTTCCACCTTAAGAAGCAAACACTTGTGTGAACTGTGCATTGATTCCTACATACTTGCATATTGCACTTGTTATATTACTTTATGTTGACAATATCCATGAGATATACATGTTATAAGTTGAAAGCAACCGCTGAAACTTAATCTTCTTATGTGTTGCTTCAACACCTTTACTTTGATTTATTGCTTTACGAGTTAACTCTTATGCAAGACTTATTGATGCTTGTCTTGAAGTACTATTCATGAAAAGTCTTTGCTATATGATTCAGTTGTTTACTCATGTCATTACCTTTGCTTTGATCGCTGCATTCATTACATATGTTTACAAATAGTATGATCAAGATTATGATGGCATGTCACTTCAGAAATTATCTTTGTTATCGTTTTACCTGCTCGGGACGAGCAGAACTAAGCTTGGGGATGCTGATACGTCTCCAACGTATCGATAATTTCTTATGTTCCATGCTACTTTATTGATGATACCTACATGTTTTATGCACATTATATGTCATATTTATGCATTTTCTAGAACTAACCTATTAACAAGATGCCGAAGAGCCAGTTGCTGTTTTCTGCTGTTTTTGGTTTCAGAAATCCTAGTAAAGAAATATTCTCGGAATTGGACGAAACTTTCGCCCAGGGTCCTATTTTTGCACGAAGCTTCCAGAAGACCGAAGACCTAACGAAGTGGGGCCACGAGGCAGCCAGGGGGGTGGCCGGCGCGGCCCAGGCCCTGGCCGCGCCGACCTATCCCCTGGGCCCCTCGTGTGGCCCCCCGCGTTGACCTTCCGCCTACTTAAAGCCTCCGTCGCGAAACCCCCAGTACCGAGAGCCACGATACGGAAAACCTTACAGAGACGCCGCCGCCGCGAATCCCATCTCGGGGGATTCTGAGATCGCCTCCGGCACCTGCCGGAGAGGGGATTCATCTCCCGGAGGACTCTTCATCGCCATGATCGCCTCCGGAGTGATGAGTGAGTAGTTCACCCCTGGACCATGGGTCCATAGCAGTAGCTAGATGGTCGTCTTCTCCTTGTTGTGCTTCATTGTTAGATCTTGTGAGCTGCCTAACATGATCAAGATCATCTATATGTAATTCTATATGTTGTGTTTGTCGGGATCCGATGGATAGAGAGTACTATGATTATGGTGATTATCAATCTATTGTTCATGTGTTGTTTATGATCTTGCATGCTCTCCGTTATTAGTAGAGGCTCTGGCCAAGTTTTTACTCTTAACTCCAAGAGGGAGTAATTATGCTCGATAGTGGGTTCATGCCTTCATTGATACCTGGGACAGTGACAGAAAGTTCTAAGGTTGTGATGTGCTGTTGCCACTAGGGATAAAACATTGATGCTATGTCTAAGGATGTAGTTATTGATTACATTACGCACCATACTTAATGCAATTGTCTGTTGCTTTGCAACTTAATACTGGAGGGGGTTCGGATAACCTGAAGGTGGACTTTTTAGGCATAGATGCAGTTGGATGGCGGTCTATGTACTTTGTCGTAATGCCCAATTAAATCTCACTATATTTACCATGTCATGTATATGCATTGTTATGCCTTTCTCTATTTGTCAATTGCCCGACTGTAATTTGTTCACCCAACATGCTTTTATCTTATGGGAGAGACACCTCTAGTGAACTGTGGACCCCGGTCCTATTCTTTACATAGCATACAATCTACTTGTTTTACTGTTTTCTTTGCAAACATCTTCCACTCGATACGTTTAATCCTTTGTTACAGCAAGCCGGTGAGATTGACAACCTCACTGTTTCGTTGGGGCAAAGTACTTTGGTTGTGTTGTGCAGGTTCCTAGTTGGCGCCGGAATCCCTGGTGTTGCGCCGCATCACATTTCGCGACCATCAACCTTCAACGTGCTTCTTGGCTCCTCCTGGTTCGATTAAACCTTGGTTTCTTTCTGAGGGAAAACTTGCTACTGTGCGCATCATACCTTCCTCTTGGGGTTCCCCAACGAACGTGTGAGTTACACGCCATCACCCCCTAACCCCTGAACTCTGTCTTATGAAGTCAAGCATATGAAGAGAAGTGGTTTTGGGTTTCAAACATGGAAATTTGAAAAACCTCCCAAAAACTTCATTTTAGAGTGACAAAGAAGGATACATGCTTCCCTTTTCATATTCATGTTTTAAGCTTGTTTAAATTATCTCGGTCAAACCTAGGATTTGACAAGATTCAAATGGGCATCAAAATTGAAAAAAATCAGGAAAAAGAAAAACCAAAGCAAATAGTTTTCTTATGTCATATAGTAAGCCAATTAAGTTGATAAACAAGGTCTAGACATATTCAAACTAGACAAATCATGTATCTATACCCCCTAACCCCTAAACTCCGTCTTATGAAGTCAAGCATATGAAGAGAAGTGGTTTTGCTCCCAAAAGCTTCATTTTAGAGTGACTAATTAAGAAGGATCCATGCTTACCTTTGCATTTTCATATTTTAATCTTGTTTAAATCATTATCAAGCCTAGGATTTGACCAAGATACAAATGGGTGGGCACAAAATTCAAAAAAATCAGAATAATGAAAAACAAAAGCACGTAGTCTTCTTATGTCATATCGTATGCATTCAAGTTAAACGAGGTCTAGGTATATCCAAACCAGACAAATCATGTATCTACCCCCTGTTGATCTTATGAAGTCTAGCATGAAGAGAAGTCGTTTTGGGTTTCAAACATGGAAATTTCAAGAACATCCCAAAAGCTTCATTTTAGAGTGACTAAGAAGGATACATGCTTCCCTTTTCATTTTCATGTTTTAAACTTGTTTAAATCTTGGTCAAACCTAAGATTTGACCAAGATTCAAAATATGAGCATAAAATTCAAAAAAAACAAAAAATGAAAACCAAGGCACGTAGTCTTCTTATGTCATATAGTAAGCAATCAATTAAGTTGATAAACAAGGTCTAGACATATTCAAACCAGGAAATCATGTATCTACCCCTAACCCTAGCTAAACTCTGTCTTATGAAGTCAAGCATGCATGAAGAGAAGTGGTTTTTGGTTTCAAACGTTTAAGCCAAAAGGTAAGCATGGATCCTCCTTAGTCACTGTAAAATGAAGCTTTTGGGAGGTTTGTGAAATTTCCATGTTTGAAACCCAAAACCACTTAAGACAGAGTTTATGGTTAGGTGTAGATACATGATTTTTCTTGTTTGAATATGTCTAGACCTTGTTTATCAACTTGAATTTTTTACTATATGATATAAGAAGGCTATATATATGTGCTTTGGTTTTTCATTTTTTGATTTCTTTCGATTTTTTTATGCCTATTTAAATCTTGGTCAAATCCTAGGTTTAAACAAGTTTAAAACATGAAAATGAAACGGTAAGCATGAATCCTTCCTTACTCACTCTAAAATGAAGGTACTTGAAAATTTTATGTTTGAAACCCAAAACCCCAGTTCTCTTCATATGTTTGACTTCATAAGACAGAGTTTAGGGTTAGGGGTAGATATGATACATGATATTTCTGCTTTGAATATGTCTAGACCTTGTTTATCAACTTGAATGCTTACTATATGACATAAGAAGGCTATATATGTGCTTTGGTTTTTCATTTTTTTTTTTTTTGAATTTTTACTCCCATTTGAATCTTGGTCAAATCCTAGGTTTGACCAAGGTTAAAACAAGTTTAAAACATGACAATGAAAAGGTAAGCATATGGATCATTCTTAGTCTCTCTAAAATGAAGCTTTTGGGAGGTTTTTGAAGTTTCCATGTTTGAAACCCAAAATCACTTCTCTTCATATGCTTGGCTTCATAAGACAAAGATTAGGGTTTAGGGGTAGATATATACATGTTTTGGGAGGTTTTTGAAATTTCCATGTTTGAAACCCAAATCCACTTCTCTTCATCCTTGACGTCTTCATAAGACAAAAGTATAGGGTTATATATATATGCATGGGTAGATACATGCTTTTTTCTGGTTTGAATATGTATAGACCTTGTTTAAAATTATCAACTTAATTGAATGCTTACTATATATATGACATAAGAAGGCTATATATGTGCTTTGTTTTTTCATTTTTTCATTTTTTCCTGATTTTTTATGCCCATTTGAATCTTGGTCAAATCCTAGGTTTGATCAAGATTTAAACAAGCAGTTTAAAAAATGAAAATGAAAAGGTAAGCCTGGATCCTTCTTAGTCACTGTAAAATGAAGCTTTTGGGAGGTTTGTGAAATTTCCATGTTTGAAACCCAAAAGCACTTCTCTTCATGCTTGACTTCATAAGACAGAGTTTAGGGTTAGGGGGTGTAGATACATGATTTGTCTGGTTTGAATATGTACAAATCTTATTTATCAACTTTTGAATGCATGCTACTCTCTCAAAGAAAAACTTTTGAATGCTTACTATATGACATAAGAAGACTATATGCTTTTAAAATTCAAACATATGGTAAGCATTCTTATGTCATATAGTAAGCATTCAAGTTGATAAACAAGCAAGGTTTGGACATATTCAAACCAGACAAATCATGTATCTACCCCCTAACCCCTAATTAAATTGTCTTATGAAGTCTAGCATGAAGAGAAGTGGTTTTGGGTTTCAAACATGGAAATTTCAAAAACCTCCCAAAAACTTCATTTTAGAGTGACTAATTAAGAAGGATATACAAGCTTCCCTTTTCATTTTCATGTTTTAAACTTGTTTCAATCTTGGTCAAACCTCTAGGATTTGACCAAAAGATTCAAATGGGCATGGAAATTCATAAAAAATCAAAAGAATGAAAAAACAAAGGACATAACATTCTTATGTCATATATATATAGTAAGCATTCAAGTTGATAAACAAGGTCTAGACATATTCAAACCAGAAAATAATGTATATATCTACCCCTAACCCTAAACTCTGTCTTATGAAGTCAAGCATGCATGAAGAGAAGTGGTTTTTGGTTTCAAACATGGAAATTTCGAAAACCCTCCCAAGATCGAGCTACATTTTGGAGTGACTAAGAAGGATATATAGATGCTTAATTTTTCATATTCATGATTTAAACTTGTTTAAACCATGTTCAAACCTAGGATTTGACCAAGATTCAAATGGGCATAAAATTTTAAAAAAATCAAAAAATAAAAAACAAGGCACATAGTATTCTTATGTCATATAGTAAGCATTCAATTAAGTTGATAAACAAGGTCTAGACATATTCAAACCAGGAAAATCATGCATCTACCCCCTAACCCTAGCTAAACTCTGTCTTATGAAGTCAAGCATGCATGAAGAGAAGTGGTTTTTGGTTTCAAACGTTTAAGCCAAAAGCCCCTTTTCAAATATTTCAAACTTATTCAAATTTGGTTCAAATATGAAAGACATACAAGTTATAGCACACATAGTGCATACATTTTCACACATACTGCACTAGATGCTAACCCTATAGTTTGAGGCCATTTGGGTGACCTAGGTCGAAAAAATTCTTGGATTAGAATCGTGTTGTTCGAACCCCGTAGTTGGATTTTTTTGAACCCTTGATCTGTAGAACTGGGCAAAACCCTAGTTTAACCTATTTAATTACAGATTCGTATATCGATTTTTCTACGAGTACTACCTTTTTATTATTACTATGCAGCACATGGGTGTTTGCCCGTCGAGTGAAACTCGGAGGAAGAGGGATCACTCGGAAGGAGAGAAGAAGGGAGAGCATTATGGTGTCTCCCCTTTTTCGGGTGATGATGTTGACTTTTGTGCAGGGTTTGTCAGTGAGCAGGAGGTGCGAGCGAGCGAGCGAGCGAGCGAGTCGAGCGAGGCCGAGAATGAGAGAGATTTGTTTTTTTTGTGAGAGGGACAACGGAAGGATCCAGAAGGACCCACAGACTTCCAATACGCATCCTGATGCGTCTTCTCTTGACAAAGAAGATGGCTGGGAGTTTGCGTACCTATTGCACGTGACTTGTGCTCACTGAAGTGTGGGACCTCAAGCGTGGGCACCACACGTAAGTGACAGACCTGTTGGTGTAAAAACTCGGTTGATTATAATAGTGCATTAGAACAAAGTTTCCTATGGATTCAAGGGTAGGAAATCCAAGTTAACTCATTTACGTGTTAAACTTGTCTAAATCTTGGTCAAACCTAGGATTTGACCAAGATTCAAATGGGCAGAAAAATAAAAAACAGAAAAATGAAAAACCAAATCACATAGTCTTCTTATGTCATATAGTAAGCATTAAAGTTGATAAACAAGGTCTAGACATATTAAACCAGACAAATCATGTATCTATACCCCTAACCCCTAAACTCTGTCTTATGAAGTCAAGCATGTGAAGAGAAGTGGTTTTGGGTTTCAAACATGGAAATTTCAAAAACCTCCCAAAAACTACATTTTAGAGTGACTAAGAAGGATACATGCTCCCCTTTTCATATTCATGTTTTAAGCTTGTTTAAATTATCTTGGTCAAACCTAGGATTTGACAAGATTCAAATGGGCATCAAAATTGAAAAAAAGTCAGAAAAAAGAAAACCAAAGCAAATAGTTTTCTTATGTCATATAGTAAGCATTAAAGTTGATAAACAAGGTCTAGACATATTCAAACTAGACAAATCATGTATCTATACCCCCTAACCCCTGAACTCTGTCTTATGAAGTCAAGCATATGAAGAGAAGTGGTTTTGGGTTTCAAACATGGAAATTTGAAAAACCTCCCAAAAACTTCATTTTAGAGTGACAAAGAAGGATACATGCTTCCCTTTTCATATTCATGTTTTAAGCTTGTTTAAATTATCTCGGTCAAACCTAGGATTTGACAAGATTCAAATGGGCATCAAAATTGAAAAAAATCAGGAAAAAGAAAAACCAAAGCAAATAGTTTTCTTATGTCATATAGTAAGCCAATTAAGTTGATAAACAAGGTCTAGACATATTCAAACTAGACAAATCATGTATCTATACCCCCTAACCCCTAAACTCCGTCTTATGAAGTCAAGCATATGAAGAGAAGTGGTTTTGCTCCCAAAAGCTTCATTTTAGAGTGACTAATTAAGAAGGATCCATGCTTACCTTTGCATTTTCATATTTTAATCTTGTTTAAATCATTATCAAGCCTAGGATTTGACCAAGATACAAATGGGTGGGCACAAAATTCAAAAAAATCAGAATAATGAAAAACAAAAGCACGTAGTCTTCTTATGTCATATCGTATGCATTCAAGTTAAACGAGGTCTAGGTATATCCAAACCAGACAAATCATGTATCTACCCCCTGTTGATCTTATGAAGTCTAGCATGAAGAGAAGTCGTTTTGGGTTTCAAACATGGAAATTTCAAGAACATCCCAAAAGCTTTATTTTAGAGTGACTAAGAAGGATACATGCTTCCCTTTTCATTTTCATGTTTTAAACTTGTTTAAATCTTGGTCAAACCTAAGATTTGACCAAGATTCAAAATATGAGCATAAAATTCAAAAAAAACAAAAAAATGAAAACCAAGGCACGTAGTCTTCTTATGTCATATAGTAAGCAATCATTTAAGTTGATAAACAAGGTCTAGACATATTCAAACTAGGAAATCATGTATCTACCCCTAACCCTAGCTAAACTCTGTCTTATGAAGTCAAGCATGCATGAAGAGAAGTGGTTTTTGGTTTCAAACGTTTAAGCCAAAAGGTAAGCATGGATCCTCCTTAGTCACTGTAAAATGAAGCTTTTGGGAGGTTTGTGAAATTTCCATGTTTGAAACCCAAAACCACTTAAGACAGAGTTTATGGTTAGGTGTAGATACATGATTTTTCTTGTTTGAATATGTCTAGACCTTGTTTATCAACTTGAATTTTTTACTATATGATATAAGAAGGCTATATATATGTGCTTTGGTTTTTCATTTTTTGATTTCTTTCGATTTTTTATGCCTATTTAAATCTTGGTCAAATCCTAGGTTTAAACAAGTTTAAAACATGAAAATGAAACGGTAAGCATGAATCCTTCCTTACTCACTCTAAAATGAAGGTACTTGAAAATTTTATGTTTGAAACCCAAAACCCCAGTTCTCTTCATATGTTTGACTTCATAAGACAGAGTTTAGGGTTAGGGGTAGATATGATACATGATATTTCTGCTTTGAATATGTCTAGACCTTGTTTATCAACTTGAATGCTTACTATATGACATAAGAAGGCTATATATGTGCTTTGGTTTTTCATTTTTTTTGAATTTTTCTGAATTTTTACTCCCATTTGAATCTTGGTCAAATCCTAGGTTTGACCAAGGTTAAAACAAGTTTAAAACATGGCAATGAAAAGGTAAGCATATGGATCATTCTTAGTCTCTCTAAAATGAAGCTTTTGGGAGGTTTTTGAAGTTTCCATGTTTGAAACCCAAAATCACTTCTCTTCATATGCTTGGCTTCATAAGACAAAGATTAGGGTTTAGGGGTAGATATATACATGTTTTGGGAGGTTTTTGAAATTTCCATGTTTGAAACCCAAATCCACTTCTCTTCATCCTTGACGTCTTCATAAGACAAAAGTATAGGGTTATATATATATGCATGGGTAGATACATGCTTTTTTCTGGTTTGAATATGTATAGACCTTGTTTAAAATTATCAACTTAATTGAATGCTTACTATATATATGACATAAGAAGGCTATATATGTGCTTTGTTTTTTCATTTTTTCATTTTTTCCTGATTTTTTATGCCCATTTGAATCTTGGTCAAATCCTAGGTTTGATCAAGATTTAAACAAGCAGTTTAAAAATGAAAATGAAAAGGTAAGCCTGGATCCTTCTTAGTCACTGTAAAATGAAGCTTTTGGGAGGTTTGTGAAATTTCCATGTTTGAAACCCAAAAGCACTTCTCTTCATGCTTGACTTCATAAGACAGAGTTTAGGGTTAGGGGGTGTAGATACATGATTTGTCTGGTTTGAATATGTACAAATCTTATTTATCAACTTTTGAATGCATGCTACTCTCTCAAAGAAAAACTTTTGAATGCTTACTATATGACATAAGAAGACTATATGCTTTTAAAATTCAAACATATGGTAAGCATTCTTATGTCATATAGTAAGCATTCAAGTTGATAAACAAGCAAGGTTTGGACATATTCAAACCAGACAAATCATGTATCTACCCCTAACCCCTAATTAAATTGTCTTATGAAGTCTAGCATGAAGAGAAGTGGTTTTGGGTTTCAAACATGGAAATTTCAAAAACCTCCCAAAAACTTCATTTTAGAGTGACTAATTAAGAAGGATATACAAGCTTCCCTTTTCATTTTCATGTTTTAAACTTGTTTCAATCTTGGTCAAACCTCTAGGATTTGACCAAAAGATTCAAATGGGCATGGAAATTCATAAAAAATCAAAAGAATGAAAAAACAAAGGACATAACATTCTTATGTCATATATATATAGTAATTAAGCATTCAAGTTGATAAACAAGGTCTAGACATATTCAAACCAGAAAATAATGTATATATCTACCCCTAACCCTAAACTCTGTCTTATGAAGTCAAGCATGCATGAAGAGAAGTGGTTTTTGGTTTCAAACATGGAAATTTCGAAAACCCTCCCAAGATCGAGCTACATTTTGGAGTGACTAAGAAGGATATATAGATGCTTAATTTTTCATATTCATGATTTAAACTTGTTTAAACCATGTTCAAACCTAGGATTTGACCAAGATTCAAATGGGCATAAAATTTTAAAAAAATCAAAAAATAAAAAACAAGGCACATAGTATTCTTATGTCATATAGTAAGCATTCAATTAAGTTGATAAACAAGGTCTAGACATATTCAAACCAGGAAAATCATGCATCTACCCCCTAACCCTAGCTAAACTCTGTCTTATGAAGTCAAGCATGCATGAAGAGAAGTGGTTTTTGGTTTCAAACGTTTAAGCCAAAAGCCCCTTTTCAAATATTTCAAACTTATTCAAATTTGGTTCAAATATGAAAGACATACAAGTTATAGCACACATAGTGCATACATTTTCACACATACTGCACTAGATGCTAACCCTATAGTTTGAGGCCATTTGGGTGACCTAGGTCGAAAAAATTCTTGGATTAGAATCGTGTTGTTCGAACCCCGTAGTTGGATTTTTTGAACCCTTGATCTGTAGAACTGGGCAAAACCCTAGTTTAACCTATTTAATTACAGATTCGTATATCGATTTTTCTACGAGTACTACCTTTTTATTATTACTATGCAGCACATGGGTGTTTGCCCGTCGAGTGAAACTCGGAGGAAGAGGGATCACTCGGAAGGAGAAGAAGGGAGAGCATTATGGTGTCTCCCCTTTTTCGGGTGATGATGTTGACTTTTGTGCAGGGTTTGTCAGTGAGCAGGAGGTGCGAGCGAGCGAGCGAGCAAGTCGAGCGAGGCCGAGAATGAGAGAGATTTGTTTTTTTTGTGAGAGGGACAACGGAAGGATCCAGAAGGACCCACAGACTTCCAATACGCATCCTGATGCGTCTTCTCTTGACAAAGAAGATGGCTGGGAGTTTGCGTACCTATTGCACGTGACTTGTGCTCACTGAAGTGTGGGACCTCAAGCGTGGGCACCACACGTAAGTGACAGACCTGTTGGTGTAAAAACTCGGTTGATTATAATAGTGCATTAGAACAAAGTTTCCTATGGATTCAAGGGTAGGAAATCCAAGTTAACTCATTTACGTGTTAAACTTGTCTAAATCTTGGTCAAACCTAGGATTTGACCAAGATTCAAATGGGCAGAAAAATAAAAAACAGAAAAATGAAAAACCAAATCACATAGTCTTCTTATGTCATATAGTAAGCATTAAAGTTGATAAACAAGGTCTAGACATATTAAACCAGACAAATCATGTATCTATACCCCTAACCCCTAAACTCTGTCTTATGAAGTCAAGCATGTGAAGAGAAGTGGTTTTGGGTTTCAAACATGGAAATTTCAAAAACCTCCCAAAAACTACATTTTAGAGTGACTAAGAAGGATACATGCTCCCCTTTTCATATTCATGTTTTAAGCTTGTTTAAATTATCTTGGTCAAACCTAGGATTTGACAAGATTCAAATGGGCATCAAAATTGAAAAAAAGTCAGAAAAAAGAAAACCAAAGCAAATAGTTTTCTTATGTCATATAGTAAGCATTAAAGTTGATAAACAAGGTCTAGACATATTCAAACTAGACAAATCATGTATCTATACCCCCTAACCCCTGAACTCTGTCTTATGAAGTCAAGCATATGAAGAGAAGTGGTTTTGGGTTTCAAACATGGAAATTTGAAAAACCTCCCAAAAACTTCATTTTAGAGTGACAAAGAAGGATACATGCTTCCCTTTTCATATTCATGTTTTAAGCTTGTTTAAATTATCTCGGTCAAACCTAGGATTTGACAAGATTCAAATGGGCATCAAAATTGAAAAAAATCAGGAAAAAGAAAA
Source organism: Lolium multiflorum (assembly GCA_030979885.1). Taxonomy (NCBI): domain Eukaryota; kingdom Viridiplantae; phylum Streptophyta; class Magnoliopsida; order Poales; family Poaceae; genus Lolium; species Lolium multiflorum. The sequence goes on from CM061752.1 coordinate 221,116,917, forward strand.
ACCAAAGCAAATAGTTTTCTTATGTCATATAGTAAGCCAATTAAGTTGATAAACAAGGTCTAGACATATTCAAACTAGACAAATCATGTATCTATACCCCCTAACCCCTAAACTCCGTCTTATGAAGTCAAGCATATGAAGAGAAGTGGTTTTGCTCCCAAAAGCTTCATTTTAGAGTGACTAAGAAGGATCCATGCTTACCTTTGCATTTTCATATTTTAATCTTGTTTAAATCATTATCAAGCCTAGGATTTGACCAAGATACAAATGGGTGGGCACAAAATTCAAAAAAATCAGAATAATGAAAAACAAAAGCACGTAGTCTTCTTATGTCATATCGTATGCATTCAAGTTAAACGAGGTCTAGGTATATCCAAACCAGACAAATCATGTATCTACCCCCTGTTGATCTTATGAAGTCTAGCATGAAGAGAAGTCGTTTTGGGTTTCAAACATGGAAATTTCAAGAACATCCCAAAAGCTTCATTTTAGAGTGACTAAGAAGGATACATGCTTCCTTTTCATTTTCATGTTTTAAACTTGTTTAACTCTTGGTCAAGCCAAAATATGAGCATAAAATTCAAAAAAAACAAAAAAAATGAAAACCAAGGCACGTAGTCTTCTTATGTCATATAGTAAGCAATCAATTAAGTTGATAAACAAGGTCTAGAGACATATTCAGACCAGGAAATCATGTATCTACCCCCTAACCCTAGCTAAACTCTGTCTTATGAAGTCAAGCATGCATGAAGAGAAGTGGTTTTTGGTTTCAAACGTTTAAGCCAAAAGGTAAGCATGGATCCTCCTTAGTCACTGTAAAATGAAGCTTTTGGGAGGTTTGTGAAATTTCCATGTTTGAAACCCAAAACCACTTAAGACAGAGTTTATGGTTAGGTGTAGATACATGATTTTTCTTGTTTGAATATGTCTAGACCTTGTTTATCAACTTGAATTTTTTACTATATGATATAAGAAGGCTATATATATGTGCTTTGGTTTTTCATTTTTTGATTTCTTTCGATTTTTTATGCCTATTTAAATCTTGGTCAAATCCTAGGTTTAAACAAGTTTAAAACATGAAAATGAAACGGTAAGCATGAATCCTTCCTTACTCACTCTAAAATGAAGGTACTTGAAAATTTTATGTTTGAAACCCAAAACCCCAGTTCTCTTCATATGTTTGACTTCATAAGACAGAGTTTAGGGTTAGGGGTAGATATGATACATGATATTTCTGCTTTGAATATGTCTAGACCTTGTTTATCAACTTGAATGCTTACTATATGATATAAGGCTTTATTTTTCATTTTTTTTTCATTTTTTTGAATTTTTACTCCCATTTGAATCTTGGTCAAATCCTAGGTTTGACCAAGGTTAAAACAAGTTTAAAACATGGCAATGAAAAGGTAAGCATATGGATCATTCTTAGTCTCTCTAAAATGAAGCTTTTGGGAGGTTTTTGAAGTTTCCATGTTTGAAACCCAAAATCACTTCTCTTCATATGCTTGGCTTCATAAGACAAAGATTAGGGTTTAGGGGTAGATATATACATGTTTTGGGAGGTTTTTGAAATTTCCATGTTTGAAACCCAAATCCACTTCTCTTCATCCTTGACGTCTTCATAAGACAAAAGTATAGGGTTATATATATATATGCATGGGTAGATACATGCTTTTTTCTGGTTTGAATATGTATAGACCTTGTTTAAAATTATCAACTTAATTGAATGCTTACTATATATATGACATAAGAAGGCTATATATGTGCTTTGTTTTTTCATTTTTTCATTTTTTCCTGATTTTTTATGCCCATTTGAATCTTGGTCAAATCCTAGGTTTGATCAAGATTTAAACAAGCAGTTTAAAAAATGAAAATGAAAAGGTAAGCCTGGATCCTTCTTAGTCACTGTAAAATGAAGCTTTTGGGAGGTTTGTGAAATTTCCATGTTTGAAACCCAAAAGCACTTCTCTTCATGCTTGACTTCATAAGACAGAGTTTAGGGTTAGGGGGTGTAGATACATGATTTGTCTGGTTTGAATATGTACAAATCTTATTTATCAACTTTTGAATGCATGCTACTCTCTCAAAGAAAAACTTTTGAATGCTTACTATATGACATAAGAAGACTATATGCTTTTAAAATTCAAACATATGGTAAGCATTCTTATGTCATATAGTAAGCATTCAAGTTGATAAACAAGCAAGGTTTGGACATATTCAAACCAGACAAATCATGTATCTACCCCTAACCCCTAATTAAATTGTCTTATGAAGTCTAGCATGAAGAGAAGTGGTTTTGGGTTTCAAACATGGAAATTTCAAAAACCTCCCAAAACTTCATTTTAGAGTGACTAATTAAGAAGGATATACAAGCTTCCCTTTTCATTTTCATGTTTTAAACTTGTTTCAATCTTGGTCAAACCTCTAGGATTTGACCAAAAGATTCAAATGGGCATGGAAATTCATAAAAAATCAAAAGAATGAAAAAACAAAGGACATAACATTCTTATGTCATATATATATAGTAAGCATTCAAGTTGATAAACAAGGCCTAGACATATTCAAACCAGAAAATCATGTATATATCTACCCCTAACCCTAAACTCTGTCTTATGAAGTCAAGCATGCATGAAGAGAAGTGGTTTTGGTTTCAAACATGGAAATTTCGAAAAAACCTCCCAAGAGCTACATTTTGGAGTGACTAAGAAGGATATATAGATGCTTAATTTTTCATATTCATGATTTAAACTTGTTTAAACCATGTTCAAACCTAGGATTTGACCAAGATTCAAATGGGCATAAAATTTTAAAAAAATCAAAAAATAAAAAACAAGGCACATAGTATTCTTATGTCATATAGTAAGCATTCAATTAAGTTGATAAACAAGGTCTAGACATATTCAAACCAGGAAAATCATGCATCTACCCCCTAACCCTAGCTAAACTATGTCTTATGAAGTCAAGCATGCATGAAGAGAAGTGGTTTTTGGTTTCAAACGTTTAAGCCAAAAGGTAAGCATGGATCCTCCTTATTAGTCACTGTAAAATGAAGCTTTTGGGAGGTTTGTGAAATTTCCATGTTTGAAACCCAAAACCACTTAAGACAGAGTTTATGGTTAGGTGTAGATACATGATTTTTCTTGTTTGAATATGTCTAGACCTTGTTTATCAACTTGAATTTTTTACTATATGATATAAGAAGGCTATATATGTGCTTTGGTTTTTCATTTTTTGATTTCTTTCGAATTTTTTATGCCTATTTAAATCTTGGTCAAATCCTAGGTTTAAACAAGTTTAAAACATGAAAATGAAACGGTAAGCATGAATCCTTCCTTACTCACTCTAAAATGAAGGTACTTGAAAATTTTATGTTTGAAACCCAAAACCCCAGTTCTCTTCATATGTTTGACTTCATAAGACAGAGTTTAGGGTTAGGGGTAGATATGATACATGATATTTCTGCTTTGAATATGTCTAGACCTTGTTTATCAACTTGAATGCTTACTATATGACATAAGAAGGCTATATATGTGCTTTGGTTTTTCATTTTTTTTGAATTTTTCTGAATTTTTACTCCCATTTGAATCTTGGTCAAATCCTAGGTTTGACCAAGGTTAAAACAAGTTTAAAACATGGCAATGAAAAGGTAAGCATGGATCCTTCTTAGTCACTCTAAAATGAAGCTTTTGGGAGGTTTTTGAAATTTCCATGTTTGAAACCCAAAATCACTTCTCTTCATGCTTGACTTCATAAGGCAGAGTTTAGGGTTAGGGGGTAGATACATGATTTGTTTGGTTTGAATATGTCTAGACCTTGTTTATCAACTTGAATGCTTACTATATGACATCAGAAGACTATGTTCTTTGGTTTTTCCGTTTTTTTTGAATTGTTATACCATTTGAATCTTGGTCAAATCCTAGGTTTGACCAAGATTTAAACAAGTTAAGAAATTGAAAATGAAAAAGGTAAGCCTGGATCCTTCTTAGTCACTGTAGAATGAAGCTTTTGGGAGGTTTGTGAAATTTCCATGTTTGAAACCCAAAACCAGTTCTCTTCATATGTTTGACTTCATAAGACAGAGTTTTTATCAACTCGAGTGCTTACTATATGACATAAGAAGGCTATATATGTGCTTTGGTTTTTCATTTTTTGATTTTTTCTGAATTTTTATGCCCATTTAAATCTTGGTCAAATCCTAGGTTTGACCAAGGTTTAAACAAGTTTAAAACATGAAAAGAAAAGGTAAGAATGGATCCTTCTTAGTCATTCTAAAATGAATGAAGCTTTTGGGATGTTCTCACAAATCGATCTAGTCTACATGACTTTGATAAATTTTAATTAAGAAGCAGCAACTTAACAATAATTACCCAAAATCTAACAGCTGGTTCGACAACAACCTGGACGTTACGCTAAAATGAACTGCGAAAACAACGAACAGCACTTTTGTAGTACTGTACTCGGTACTCCGTACTTGCTCCAGATAATCCCCATTGCTTCACTACTACAGTAGTACTACCCTGGCTCGCATTCATTGTTTCCCCTGACTATTCAGAGCTTTGGACGTCCATCAGAGTTGTAGTCAGTAGTACAGTACTGCTAGCTCGATTAATGGCGTGCTATAAAATTCTATACTAGCCGACAGATGTCCATTCCTCGGGTTGCGCGCCAGAGCCTTCGAAGAGAAGGTAGCCGCTCTGTCCCGTTGATTTACGGTGGACGGACAGGATACTCCGGACCGCTCTCGATTCATTTGCTTCTGCTCCCGCGTCCTGACCCTTCGCGGACTGAGATCCAGTGACTTCACTAAGAGAAGTCACCATGCGACTTTACACACGTGAGCCATTCGATCAAGATCCAACGCTCGCGGTTGATCCAAATTTCGAACTTAAACTAAACTAATATTTTAAATGGACTGGAACTTTCCGAGAATACGTCTTAATGTAAAGTTTTTCTGTTTTTTTCTGAGCTACATAAATTTTAATTTCAAATTTTAGATCGACCATGTTCGTTGGATCTTAACCTGATGGCTCGTATAGGTAAAGTTCATGGTAACTTCTGTTGGGTAAAGTCACTGGATCTCAGTTCGCAAGGGAGCCCCCTCTCGGCCGTTGATTTAGGATGGGCGGACCAGGTTGCTCGAAGCGAGGGCAGGAGACGGTTGTCTGGTTTTAATAGGGGGGAGTACTTCTTCCATCCCCTTCTTGCTTCACTTCCAGTCTCCTTCCACTTCCAGCGATGCCTCCGAAGTCAAGGCCACCATCTCGCTTGAAGAAGCACCATCTAGTGTTGACCAAGGACGCGGAGAGTTCCCGCCGGCGGTCTATCCAGATGCTGGCCGCGAGAAAGGGCCCGCCAGAAAACGAAGGCCCTGCTTCGCGCTCGTCTCGGAACGGCGTCAGTCGTGCGGTCGAAGATTCCTGGTTGGTTTCCATCGCCATGTTTCTTGATTCTTCCTGGCCCGGAGGTCCCAACTCTTTATTCCGTATTAATCCTTTTTATACATATCTCAGTGCCCCACGACGCACCCTGACATCTTCTCATGACGACTTCAACCCCTGTCTCCTGCGCTTAGAGGTTACCACTGATTGGACATTTTCGTCTTCCTCTCGTCACTTTGTTTCGGTACTGATGATATTGCCATGCAGGAAGCATCGGCGTGTTTCAGAGATGAGCTTAAAACTCTCGTGGAACTCGCCTCCAACTTTCGCGATGATGTCGATACTTTGAAGGACGAGGTCACCGGCCGGGGCAAGCTGCATGATGTGAGCGTTCCATCAAGTGAGGAAACGAACTCTGTCATCAAGAAGCTCAAGGGCGAGAATTTGATGCTTAAGATCGAGTGCGGCTTTCTTCGCGAAGAAAACGTCGAGCTATCAAACAGGTGCGTTCAAGCTCTCAACGGGAGCCTCAACACCCAACATGATGCGGTGAAGAAGATGATGGATGACAGCATCTTGAAGAAAAACAATATGGTGGAGGACACGCGCGGGATGGTCGATCCAATCCAGGCACCGCAGAAGGAAGTCGATGCGCTCCGAGTCCAGCCACCTTTGCGTAGGTCGCCGAGGCGCCCTCGCGCAGGTCACTGAGGAGCGCACGTCGCCGAGTAGGCTGGGGGATAAGGAATTCCAACGAGAGAAGCGGAATCACCACCTGTCCTGATGGAGGGCCACTCCGCCAAGTAGGCTGGGGGAGAGAAACACTGCCTCTCATTGTTCTTTAGCTAGTCCTCCGATCCATATTACTTGATGTTAAAATGGATGTATCTACAACTGAAATATGTCTAGATACATATATTTTAGTATCACAAAGTAAGTATCAACGTTTATATTGCCCAAGTCTTATTATCCATCCCTAAGGTGGGTCGCTTTTGTAACTACTGATTGCAGATTCGACTCTTCTGCAGACCGAAAGATTTTTAGAGTGACTAAGAATGATTCATGCTTAGCTTTCCATTTTCATGTTTTAAACTTGTTTAAATCTTGCTCAAACCTAGGATTTGACCAAGATTCAAATGGGTTTAACAATTAAAAAAATCAGAAAAATGAAAAACCAAAGCACATAGTATTCTTATGTCATATAGTAAGCATTCAAGTTGATAAACAAGGTCTAGACATATTCAAACCACACAAAACATGTATCTACCCCCTAACCCTAAACTCTGTCTTATGAAGTTAAGTATGAGGAGAAGTGATTTTGGGTTTCAAACATGGAAATTTCACAAACCTCCCAAAAGCTTCATTTTAGAGTGACTAAGAAGGATCCATGCTTACCTTTTCATTGCCATTTTTTAAACTTGTTTTAACCTTGGTCAAACCTAGGATTTGACCAAGATTCAAACGGGCGTAAAATTCAAAAAAAATAAAAAAAATGAAAAACCAAAGCACATATATAGCCTTCTTATGTCATATAGTAAGCATTCAAGTTGATAAACAAGGTCTAGACATATTCAAACCAGAAATATCATGTATCATATCTACCCCTAACCCTAAACTTTGTCTTATGAAGTCAAACATATGAAGAGAACTGGGGTTTTGTGTTTCAAACATAAAAATTTCAAGTACCTTCATTTTAGAGTGACTAAGAAAGGATTCATGCTTACCTTTTCATTGTCATGTTTTAAACTTGATTAAACCTTGGTCAAACCTAGGATTTGACCAATATTTAAATGGGCATAAAAAATTCGAAAAAATGAAAAAAATGGAAAACCAAAGCACATATATAGCCTTCTTATGTCATAAGCATTCAAGTTGATAAACAAGGTCTAGACATATTCAAACAAGAAAAATCATGTATCTACACCTAACCAAAAACTCTGTCTTAAGTGGTTTTGGGTTTCAAACATGGAAATTTCAAGAACATCCCAAAAGCTTCATTTTAGACTGACTAAGAAGGATACACACTTCCCATTTCATTTTCATGTTTTAAACTTGTTTAAATCTTGGTCAAACCTAGGATTTGACCAAGATTCAAATAAGTAAAAACATGAAAATGAAAAGGTAAGCATCGATCCTTATTAGTCGCTCTAAAATGAAGCTTTTGGGAGGTTTTTGAAATTTTCATGTTTGAAACCCAAAACCACTTCTCTTCATGCATGCTTGACTTCATAAGACATAGTTTAGGGTTAGGGGTAGATACATGATTTTTCTGGTTTGAACATGTCTAGACCTTGTTTATCAATTTGAATGCTTACTATATGACATAAGAAGGCTATGTGCTTTGGTTTTTCATTCTTACGATTTTTTTCTTAATTTTTATGCCCATTCGAATCTTGGTCAAATCCCAGGTTTGACCAAGATTTAAACAAGTTTAAAACATGACAATGAAAAGGTAATCAATCCTGGATCCTTCATAATTAATAAGTTAGTCTAATTAAAATGAAGCTTTTGGGAGGTTTTTGAAATTTTTGTGTTTGAAACCAAAAACCACTTCTAGTGCTGGGAGACTGTTGGAGATATGCCCAAGAGGCAATAATAAAAGTGGTTATTATATATCTTTATGTTTATGATAAATGTTTATATACCATGCTATAATTGTATTAACCGAAACATTGATACATGTGTGTTATGTAAACAAACAAAGAGTCCCTAGTAAGCCTCTTAACTAGCTTGTTGATTAATAGATGATTAGTTTCATAATCATGAACATTGGATGTTATTAATAACAAGGTTATATCATTGTATGAATGATGTAATGGACACACCCAATTAAGCGTAGCATAAGATCACGTCATTAAGTTATTTGCTATAAGCTTTCGTTACATAGTTACCTAGTCCTTATGACCATGAGATCATGTAAATCACTTATACCGGAAAGGTACTTTGATTACATCAAACGCCACTGCGTAAATGGGTGGTTATAAAGGTGGGATTAAGTATCCGGAAAGTATGAGTTGAGGCATATGGATCAATAGTGGGATTTGTCCATCCCGATGACGGATAGATATACTCTGGGCCCTCTCGGTGGAATGTCATCTAATGTCTTGCAAGCATATGAATAAGTTCATAAGAGACCACATACCACGGTACGAGTAAAGAGTACTTGTCAAGAGACGAGGTTGAACAAGGTATAGTGTGATACCGATGATCAAACCTCGGACAAGTAAAATATCGCGTGACAAAGGGAATTGGTATCGTATGTGAATGGTTCATTCGATCACTAAAGTCATCGTTGAATATGTGGGAGCCATTATGGATCTCCAGATCCCGCTATTGGTTATTGGTCGGAGTGAGTACTCAACCATGTCCGCATAGTTCGCGAACCGTAGGGTGACACACTTAAAGTTGGATGTTGAAATGGTAGAACTTGAATATGGAATGGAGTTCGAATATTTGTTCGGAGTCCCGGATAAGATCCCGGACATCACGAGGAGTTCCGGAATGGTCCGGAGAATAAGATTCATATATAGGATGTCATTTTATGTGTTTGAAAATGATTCGGAAGGTTCTATGGAAGGTTCTAGAAGGTTCTAGAAAAGTCCGGAAGAAACCACCAAGGAAGGTGGAGTCCACATGGGACTCCACCTCCATGGCCGGCCAACCCTAGTGGGGGAGGAGTCCCAAGTGGACTCCCCCTTAGGGGGCCGGCCACCCCCCCATATGGGAGGTGGAAACCCCACCTCTAGTGGGACTCCTAGTTTGGCTAGGTTTCCCCACCATATGGAAGGTTTTTCGTTCGGGTCTTATTCGAAGACTTGGAGACTAACTCTTGGGGATCCACCTATATAATGAGGGGCCAAGGGAGGGGGCCGGCCACCCCAAGACCACAAGCTGGCCGCCCCATTGAAGTGGCCGGCCACCCCCTCCCAAACCCTAGCCGCCCCCCTCTCCTCCATATCTCCCGCACGCTTAGCGAAGCTCCGCCGGATTTCTCCACCGCCACCGACACCACGCCGTCGTGCTGTCGGATTCAAGAGGAGCTACTACTTCCGCTGCCCGCTGGAACGGGGAGGTGGACGTCGTCTTCATCAACAACCGAACGTGTGACCGAGTACGGAGGTGCTGCCCGTTCGTGGCGCCGGAACCGATCGTGATCAAGATCTTCTACGCGCTTTTGCAAGCGGCAAGTGAACGTCTACCGCAGCAACAAGAGCCTCCTCTTGTAGGCTTTGGAATCTCTTCAAGGGTGAGTCTCGATAATCCCCTCGTTGCTACCGTCTTCTAGATTGCATCTTGGCTTGGATTGCGTGTTCGCCGTAGGAAATTTTTTGTTTTCTATGCTACGTTATCCTACAGTGGTATCAGAGCCGTGTCTATGCATAGATGGTTGCACGAGTAGAACACAATGGTTTGTGGGCGTTGATGCTCTTGTTATCTTTAGTTGAGTACTTTGCATCTTTGTGGCATAGTGGGATGAAGCGGCTCGGGCTAACTTTACATGACCGCGTTCATGAGATTTGCTCCACGCTTGACATGCAACTTGTATTGCATAAGTGGCTTTGCGGGTGTCTGTCTCTCCTACTATAGTGAAGATTCAATTTACTCTTCTATTGACAACACTAGTATCACCGTTGTGGTTGATGTTCGTAGGTAGATTGGATCTTGCTCGAAAACCCTAAACCACGTAAAATATGCAAACCAAATTAGAGAACGTCTAACTTGTTTTTGCAGGGTTTGGTGATGTGATATGGCCATAATGTGATGATGAATATGTATGAGATGATCATTATTGTATTGTGGCAACCGGCAGGAGCCTTATGGTTGTCTTTAAATTTCATGTTGAGTAGTATTTCAAAGTAGTTGTAATAGTTGCTACATGGAGGACGATCATGAAGACGGCGCCATTGACCTTGGTGTTTCGCCGACGATGATGGAGATCATGCCCGTTGATGATGGAGATCATGTCCGTGCTTTGGAGATGAAGATCAAAGGCGCAAAGACAAAAGGGCCATATCATATCACATATGAACTGCATGTGATGTTAATCCTTTTATGCATCTTATTTTGCTTAGATCGCGACGGTAGCATTATAAGATGATCCCTCTCACTAAATATCAAGATAATAGACAGTGTTGGGCCTCCAAGTGCAGAGGTTTGTAGAACAGCAGCAAGTTTCCCTTAAGTGGATTACCCAAGGTTTATCGAACTCAGGGAGGAAGAGGTCAAAGATATCCCTCTCATGCAACCCTGCAACCACAAAGCAAGAAGTCTCTTGTGTCCCCAACACACCAAATAGGTGCACTAGTTCGGCGAAGAGATAGTGAAATACAGGTGGTATGAATATATATGAGCAGTAGCAACGGTGCCAGAAAATAGCTTGCTGGCGTGTAGTTGATGGTGGTAGTATTGCAGCAGTAGTAACACAGTAAAACAGTAAACAAGCAGTAGTAACTCAGCAGTATTTAGGAACAAGGCCTAGGGATTAGACTTTCACTAGTGGACACTCTCAACATTGATCACATAACAGAATAGATAAATGCATACTCTACACTTTTGTTGGATGATGAACACATTGCGTAGGATTACACGAACCCTCAATGCCGGAGTTAACAAGCTCCACAATAATGCTCATGTTTAGGTAACCTTAAGTGTAAGATAGATCAAAAGACTAAACCAAGTACTAGCATAGCATGCACACTGTCACCTTCATGCATATGTAGGAGGAATAGATCACATCAATATTATCATAGCAATAGTTAACTTCGCAATCTACAAGAGATCATGATCATAGCATAAACCAAGTACTAACACGGTGCACGCACTGTCACCTTTGCACACATGCAGGAGGAATAAAACTACTTTAATAACACATCACTAGAGTAGCACATAGATAAATTGTGATACGATGCACATTGCAATCATAAAGAGATATAAATAAGCACTTCACTACGCTCTTCAACAGTGAATAAGTACTTCGTGAAATATAGCCTAAGAGACCCACACGGTGCACACACTGTCACCTTTACACACGTGGGACAAGGAGTCTCCGGAGATCACATAAGTAAAACCCACTTGACTAGCATAATGACATCTAGATTACAAGCATCATCATATGAATCTCAATCATGTAAGGCAGCTCATGAGATTATTGTATTGAAGTACATAGGAGAGAGATGAACCACATAGCTACCGGTACAGCCCCGAGCCTCAATGGAGAACTACTCCCTCCTCATGGGAGCAGCAGCGGTGATGAAGATGGCGGTGGAGATGGCAGCGGTGTCGATGGAGAAGCCTTCCGGGGCACTTCCCCGCTCCGCAGGGTGCCGGAACAGAGACTCCTGTCCCCCAGATCTTGGCTTCGCGATGACGGCGGCTCTGGAACTTTTCTCGTATCGTGGCTTCCTCCGTAAGGGTTTTCGATGCAGGGGCTTTAAATAGGCGAAGAGGCGGCGCAGGAGGGTCAACGAGGCGACGAGACCATAGGGTGGCGCGGCCAGGGCCTGGGCCGCACCATGTCATCTGGGCCCACCAGGGGCCCCTCTGGCGGCTCTCGGGTGTTCTGGATGCTTCCGGGCAAAATAGGACCCTGGGCGTTGATTTCGTCCAATTCCGAGAATATTTCGTTACTAGGATTTGAAACAGCAGCAACAGCAACTGGCTCTTCGGCATCTTGTTAATAGGTTAGTTCCAGAAAATGCACGAATATGACATAAAGTGTGCATAAAACATGTAGATATCATCAATAAAGTGGCATGGAACATAAGAAATTATCGATACGTTGGAGACGTATCAGCATCCCCAAGCTTAGTTCTGCTCGTCCCGAGCAGGTAAAACGATAACAAAGATAATTTCTGAAGTGACATGCCATCATAACCTTGATCATACTATTTGTAAACATATGTAATGAATGCAGCGATCAAAACAATGGTAATGACATGAGTAAACAACTGAATCATAAAGCAAAGACTTTTCATGAATAGTACTTCAAGACAAGCATCAATAAGTCTTGCATAAGAGTTAACTCATAAAGCAATAAATCAAAGTAAAGGTATTGAAGCAACACAAAGGAAGATTAAGTTTCAGCGGTTGCTTTCAACTTATAACATGTATATCTCATGGATATTGTCAACATAAAGTAATATAACAAGTGCAATATGCAAGTATGTAGGAATCAATGCACAGTTCACACAAGTGTTTGCTTCTTAAGGTGGAAGGAGATAGGTAAACTGACTCAACAATAAAAGTAAAAGAATGGTCCTTCAAAGAGGAAAGCATCGATTGCTGTATTTGTGCTAGAGCTTTTATTTTGAAAACATGAAACAATTTTGTCAACGGTAGTAATAAAGCATATGAGTTATGAAAATTATATCTTACAAGTTGCAAGCCTCATGCATAGTGTACTAATAGTGCCCGCACCTCGTCCTACTTAACTTGGACTACCGGATCTTCGCATGCCATGTTTCAACCAAGTGTCACAAAGGGGTACCTCCATGCCGCCTGTACAAAGGTCTAAGGAGAATGCTCGCATTTCGGATTTCTCGCTTTTGATTATTCTCAACTTAGACATCCATACCGGGACAACATGGACAACAGATAATGGACTCCTCTTAAATGCATAAGCATGTAGCAAAGTTATTATTCTCATATGAGATTGAGGATATATGTCCAAAACTGAAACTTCCACCATGATTCATGGCTTTAGTTAGCGGCCCAATGTTCTTCTCTAACAATTTTGCATGCTCCAACCACTAAAATGATAGACCTTCAGACAAGACGGACATGCATAGCAACTCACATGATATTCAACAATAGTTGATGGCGTTCCCCAGAAGCATGGTTATCGCACAACAAGCAACTTAATAAAATATAAAGTGCATAAGTACATATTCAATACTACGATAGTTTTTAAGGCTATTTTGTCCCATGAGCTATATATTGCATAGGTGGATGATGGAATTTTAAAGGTAGCACTCAAGCAATTTACTTTGGAATGGCGGAGAAATACCATGTAGTAGGTAGGTATGGTGGACACAAATGGCATAGTAGTTGGCTCAAGGATTTTGGATGCATGAGAAGTATTCCCTCTCGATACAAGGTTTAGGCTAGCAAGGTTATTTGAAGCAAACTCAAGGATGAACAAGTGCAGCAAGACTCACATAAAAGACATATTGTAAACATTATAAGACTCTACACCGTCTTCCTTGTTGTTCAAACTCTTTACTAGAAATTATCTAGACCTTAGAGAGACCAATTATGCAAACCAAATTTTAGCATGCTCTATGTATTTCTTCACTAATAGGTGCAAAGCATATGATGCAAGAGCTTAAACATGAGCACAACAATTGCCAAGTATCACATTATCCAAGACATTTTACCAATTACTACATGTAGCATTTTTCAATTCCAACCATATAACAATTTAACGAAGAGGAAACTTCGCCATGAATATTATGAGCTAAGAACACATGTGTTCATACGAACCAGCGGAGCGTGTCTCTCTCCCACACAAGGATGAACTTATTCAGAGAACTAAGATAACAAAACAAAAACAAAAATAAAAGCACACAGACGCTCCAAGTAAAGTACATAAGATGTGACTGAATAAAAATATAGTTTCACTAGAAGAAACCTGATAGGTTGTCGATGAAGAAGGGGATGCCTTGGGCATCCCCAAGCTTAGATGCTTGAGTCTTCTTAAAATATGCAGGGATGAACCACCGGGGCATCCCCAAGCTTAGACCTTTCACTCTTCTCGATCACATTATATCACCCTCTTCTATTGACCCTTGAAAACTTCCTTCACACCAAACTTCAAGCAAACTCATTAGAGGGTTAGTGCATAATCAAAAATTCACATGTTCAGAGGTGACACAATCATTCTTAACACTTCTGGACATTGCACAAAACTTCTGAAAGTTAATGGAACAAAGAAACTCATTCAACTTAACAAAAGCGGCAATGCGAAATAAAAGGCAGAATCTGTCAAAAACAGAACAGTCCGTAAAGACGAATTTTAAGATGGCACCAGACTTGCTCAAATGGAAAAACTCAAAACTAATGAAAGTTGCGTACATATCTGAGGATCACGCTCGTAAATTGGCAGATTTTTTCGAATTTTCTACAGAGAACTGTGCCCAGATTCGTGACAGACAGCAATGCTGTTTCTGCGCAGCAATCCCAAATATAACATCAACTTTGACATAGAAACTTTACTTGGCACAAAAACATGATAAGGAGAGGTTGCTACAGTAGTAAACAACTTCCAAGACTCAACAAAACAAAAATTGCTGTAGTAAAATAAACACATGGGTTATCTCCCAAGAAGTTCTTTCTTTATAGCCATTAAGATGGGCTCAGCAGTTTTAATGATGCACTCGCAAGAAATAGTATTTGAAGCAAAAGAGAGCATAAAGAGGCAAATTCAAAACACATTTAAGTCTAACATGCTTCCTATGCATAAGAATCTTGTAAATAAATAAGTTCATGAAGAGCAAAGTAACAAGCATAGGAAGATAAAACAAGTGTAGTTTCAAAAATTTCAGCACATAGAGAGGTGTTTTAGTAACATGAAAATTTTTACAACCATATTTTCCTCTCTCATAATAACTTTCAGTAGCAACATGAGCAAACTCAACAATATAACTATCACATAAAGCATTCTTATCATGAGTCTCATGCATAAAATAATTACTACTCCCAACATAAGCATAATCAATTTTATTAGTTGTAGTGGGAGCAAATTCAACAAAGTAGCTATCAAATATAGGAGGTATATTGTAATCATAATCAAATTTATCCTCCATAACAGGTGGTAACAAAAGACTACTATCATTATAATCATCATAAATAGGAGGCAAAGTATCATCAAAGTAAATTTTCTCCTCAATGCTTGGGGGACTAAAAATATCATGCTCATCAAAGCCGGCTTCCCCAAGCTTAGAATTTTCCATAGCATTAGCAACAATGGTGTTCAAAGCATTCATACTAATAACATTCCCATTATCATGCATATAAAGTTCCATGGGTTTTTTAATTCTTTCTTCAAACACATCATGTCCTAATTCAAGATAAAGTTCATAAAGATCTCTCATATTTTTGTTGTTTTCCATTATGCCTAACTAGTGTAAACAAGAAACCAAATGTCGCAATTGCAGAGTCTAAAGGAAATAGCTTCGAGTACTTACAACGGCGCCGGAAAATAGCTTGGTAGCCGAGATCCGGAGTGTGAGTACCTTTTACCTTTCCTCCCCGGCAACGGCGCCAGAAAAGTGCTTGATGTCTACGTTCCCCCTCCTTTCCTGTAGACAGTGTTGGGCCTCCAAGTGCAGAGGTTTGTAGAACAGCAGCAAGTTTCCCTTAAGTGGATTACCCAAGGTTTATCGAACTCAGGGAGGAAGAGGTCAAAGATATCCCTCTCATGCAACCCTGCAACCACAAAGCAAGAAGTCTCTTGTGTCCCCAACACACCAAATAGGTGCACTAGTTCGGCGAAGAGATAGTGAAATACAGGTGGTATGAATATATATGAGCAGTAGCAACGGTGCCAGAAAATAGCTTGCTGGCGTGTAGTTGATGGTGGTAGTATTGCAGCAGTAGTAACGCAGTAAAACAGTAAACAAGCAGTAGTAACTCAGCAGTATTTAGGAACAAGGCCTAGGGATTAGACTTTCACTAGTGGACACTCTCAACATTGATCACATAACAGAATAGATAAATGCATACTCTACACTTTTGTTGGATGATGAACACATTGCGTAGGATTACACGAACCCTCAATGCCGGAGTTAACAAGCTCCACAATAATGCTCATGTTTAGGTAACCTTAAGTGTAAGATAGATCAAAAGACTAAACCAAGTACTAGCATAGCATGCACACTGTCACCTTCATGCATATGTAGGAGGAATAGATCACATCAATATTATCATAGCAATAGTTAACTTCGCAATCTACAAGAGATCATGATCATAGCATAAACCAAGTACTAACACGGTGCACGCACTGTCACCTTTGCACACATGCAGGAGGAATAAAACTACTTTAATAACACATCACTAGAGTAGCACATAGATAAATTGTGATACGATGCACATTGCAATCATAAAGAGATATAAATAAGCACTTCACTACGCTCTTCAACAGTGAATAAGTACTTCGTGAAATATAGCCTAAGAGACCCACACGGTGCACACACTGTCACCTTTACACACGTGGGACAAGGAGTCTCCGGAGATCACATAAGTAAAACCCACTTGACTAGCATAATGACATCTAGATTACAAGCATCATCATATGAATCTCAATCATGTAAGGCAGCTCATGAGATTATTGTATTGAAGTACATAGGAGAGAGATGAACCACATAGCTACCGGTACAGCCCCGAGCCTCAATGGAGAACTACTCCCTCCTCATGGGAGCAGCAGCGGTGATGAAGATGGCGGTGGAGATGGCAGCGGTGTCGATGGAGAAGCCTTCGGGGGCACTTCCCCGCTCCGGCAGGGTGGGAACAGAGACTCCGTCCCCCAGATCTTGGCTTCGCGATGACGGCGGCTCTGGAACTTTTCTCGTATCGTGGCTTCCTCCGTAAGGGTTTTCGATGCAGGGGCTTTAAATAGGCGAAGAGGCGGCGCAGGAGGGTCAACGAGGCGACGAGACCATAGGGTGGCGCGGCCAGGGCCTGGGCCGCGCCACCATGTCATCTGGGCCCACCAGGGCCCCTCTGGCGGCTCTCGGGTGTTCTGGATGCTTCCGGGCAAAATAGGAACCTGGGCGTTGATTTCGTCCAATTCCGAGAATATTTCGTTACTAGGATTTCTGAAACCAAAAACAGCAGAAAACAGGCGCTTCGGCATCTTGTTAATAGGTTAGTTCCAGAAAATGCACGAATATGACATAAAGTGTGCATAAAACATGTAGATATCATCAATAAAGTGGCATGGAACATAAGAAATTATCGATACGTTGGAGACGTATCATCCCTCTCACTAAAATTTCAAGATAATAAAGTGTTCATCCTTAGTAGCACCGTTGCCAAGACTTGTCGTTTCGAAGCATCTCGTGATGATCGGGTGTGATAGAATCAACAAGTGCATACAACGGGTGCAAGTCAGTTTTGCACATGCGGATACTAAGGTGGCCTTGACGAGCCTAGCATGTACAGACATGGTCTCGGAACACGTGATACCGAAAGGTAGAGCATGAATCATATGATTGATATGATGAACACTTTGAGTGTTCGCCATTGAAATTACATCTTGTCTCGTGATGATCGGGCATAGGTGTGATGGATTTGGTTCGTGTGATCACTAAGACAATGCGAGGGATATTGTTTTGAGTGGGAGTTCACCTAGTTTTTAATTTTGTTAAATTAAAATTTGAACTCAATTTGTCATAAACATTAGTCTAAACTATTGCAAATATGTTGTAGATATGGCGTCCCCAATCAATTTTAACCAGTTCCTAGAGAAAGAAAAACTTAAGAGCAACGGTAGCAACTTCACCGACTGGTTCCGTCATGTGAGGATCTTCCTCAATGGCGGAAATCTGCAATATGTGCTTGATGCACCGCTAGGTGACCCTCCTGCAGAAACTGAAACCGATGAAGTAAAGAATGTTTACGCGACTCGGAAAACTCGGTACTCTCAAGTTCAGTGTGCCATCTTATGCAGTCTGGAATCCGATCTTCAAAAACGTTTTGAGCACCACGATCCTCATGAGTTGATAAAAGAGTTGAAGACTATTTTTGAGACTCATGCGGCCGTGGAATGCTATGAAGCATCGAAACATTTTTTCAGCTGTATGATGGAAGAAGGCAGCTCCATTAGTGAGCACATGCTCGTCATGACCGGGCATGCGAAGAAACTCAGTGACTTGGGAATAGTGATTCCTAACAGACTGGGGATTAATCGTGTCCTTCAATCACTGCCACCAAGTTACAAGAACTTTGTGATGAACTACAATATGCAGAACATGAACAAGGAGTTTCCTGAACTCTTTGGCATGCTAAAAGCTGCTGAGATTGAGATCAAGAAAGAGCACCAAGTGTTGATGGTCAACAAGACCACCAGTTTCAAGAAACAGGGCAAGTCTAAGGGAAAATTCAAGAAGGGTGGCAAGAAAGCTGCCACGCCTCCTGTGAAACCTAAGTCTGGCCCTAAGCCTGATGCTGAGTGCTATTACTGCAAGGAGAAGGGACACTGGAAGCGTAATTGCTCCAAGTATTTGGCGGATCTGAAGAGCGGCCTTGTCAAGAAGAAGAAAGAAGGTATATCTGATATACATGTTATAGATGTTTATCTCACTGGTTCTCGTACTAGTACCTGGGTATTTGATACTGGTTCGGTTGCTCATATTTGTAACTCGAAACAGGAACTAAAGAATAAACGAAGACTACTGAAGGATGAAGTGACGATGCGCGTTGGAAATGGATCCAAAGTCGATGTGATCGCTGTCGGCACACTTCCTCTACATCTACCTTCGGGATTAGTTTTAAGCCTAAATAATTGTTATTTTGTACCCGCGTTAAGCATGAACATTATATCTGGATCTTGTTTAATGCAAGACGGTTATTCATTCAAGTCTGAGAATAATGGTTGTTCTATTTTTATGAATAATATCTTTTATGGTCGAGCACCTGAAAAGAATGGCTTATTTCTGTTAGATCTCGATAGTAGTGATACACATATACATAACATTGATGCTAAGCGAATTAAATTGAATGATAATTCTACTTATATGTGGCACTGTCGTCTTGGTCATATTGGAGTGAAACGCATGAAGAAACTCCATACCGATGGATTACTTGAATCACTTGACTTTGAGTCACTTGATAGATGCGAAGCATGTCTGATGGGAAAAATGACTAAGACTCCATTCTCGGGTATGATGGAGCGAGCTACTGACTTATTGGAAATCATACATACAGATGTGTGTGGACCAATGAGTGTAGCATCGCGCGGTGGTTATCGTTATGTTCTAACCTTCACAGATGATTTGAGTAGATATGGGTATATCTATTTAATGAAACATAAATCCGAAACTTTCGAGAAGTTTAAGGAATTCCAAAGTGAAGTAGAAAATCAACGTAACAAGAAGATTAAATTTCTACGATCTGATCGCGGAGGTGAATATCTGAGTTATGAGTTTGGCATGCATTTAAAGAAATGCGGAATACTTTCACAATTGACACCGCCGGGAACACCACAACGAAACGGTGTGTCCGAACGTCGTAATCGAACTCTCTTAGATATGGTTCGTTCTATGATGTCTCTTACTGATTTACCTTTATCATTTTGGAGTTATGCATTAGAGACAGCCGCATTCACTTTAAATAGAGCACCATCAAAATCCGTTGAAACGACACCGTATGAATTATGGTTTAATAAGAAACCTAAGCTGTCGTTCCTAAAAGTTTGGGGTTGCGAAGCCTATGTAAAAAAGTTACAACCGGACAAGCTAGAACCCAAAGCGGAGAAATGCGTCTTCATAGGATACCCTAAGGAAACTATAGGGTACACTTTCTATCACAGATCCGAAGGCAAGATCTTTGTTGCTAAGAACGGAACCTTTCTTGAGAAAGAATTTCTCACTAAAGAAGTGACTGGAAGAAAAGTAGAACTCGATGAGATTGAAGAATCTCTACTCGTTGATCAGAGTAGCGCAGTACCGGAAAATGTTCCTGTACCACCTACACCGGCAACAGAGGAAGCTAATGATAATGATCATGAAACTTCAAATGAGACAGCTACTGAACCTCGCAGATCGACAAGGGATCGTGCCACTCCAGATTGGTATGATCCTTGTCTAAATGTCATGATTGTGGATAACAATGATGAAGACCCTGCGACGTATGAAGAAGCGATGATGAGCCCAGATTCCAACAAATGGCAAGAAGCCATGAAATCCGAAATGGGATCCATGTATGATAACAAAGTATGGACTTTGGTAGAATTACCTGATAGCCGCAAGGCTGTCGAGAATAAATGGATCTTCAAGAGAAAAACAGATGCCGATGGTAATATTACTGTCTATAAAGCTCGACTTGTCGCAAAGGGTTTCCGACAAATTCAAGGTGTTGACTACGATGAGACTTTCTCACCTGTAGCGAAGCTAAAATCTGTGAGGATTTTGTTAGCAATAGCTGCATTTTTCGATTATGAGATTTGGCAGATGGATGTCAAAACGGCGTTCCTTAATGGAGACATTGAGGAAGAGTTGTATATGGTACAACCCAAAGGTTTTGTCGATCCTAAAAATGCTGACAAAGTATGCAAACTTCAGCGTTCAATCTATGGACTGAAGCAAGCATCAAGAAGTTGGAACCGACGTTTTGATAAGGTGATCAAAGACTTCGGGTTTATACAGTGTCATGGAGAGGCCTGTATTTACAAGAAAGTGAGTGGGAGCTCTGTAGCATTCCTGATATTATATGTAGATGACATATTATTGATTGGGAATGATATAGAACTATTAAGCAGTGTAAAAGGTTATTTGAATAATAGTTTTTCAATGAAAGACCTTGGTGAAGCATCATACATATTAGGCATCAAGATTTATAGAGATAGATCAAGACGTCTAATAGGGCTATCACAGAGTACATACCTGGACAAGATTCTAAAGAAGTTTAGAATGGACGAAAGTAAGAAAGGATTCTTACCTATGTTACCAGGCAAGGTCTTGAGTAAGACTCAAGGTCCGGCTACGGCAGAAGAAAGAGAAAGGATGAGTCAGATCCCCTATGCCTCGGCAGTAGGCTCTATCATGTATGCCATGCTATGTACAAGACCGGATATAGCACATGCTGTTAGTTTGACTAGCAGATATCAAAGTGATCCAGGAATGGAACACTGGACAGCGGTCAAGAATATCCTGAAGTACTTGAAAAGAACTAAGGATATGTTTCTTTGTTATGGAGGTGACCAAGAGCTCGTTGTAACAAGTTACACCGATGCAAGTTGGAACACTGATCCTGATGACTCTAAGTCACAATCTGGGTACGTGTTTATATTGAATGGTGCTGCAGTAAGCTGGGCAAGCTCGAAGCAGTGCACGGTGGCGAAATCCTCAACAGAATCGGAGTACATAGCGGCTTCAGAGGCTTCATCAGAAGCGGTATGGATGAAGAGGTTCATTGTAGAGCTCGGTGTGGTTCCTAGTGCATTGGACCCACTAGTCATCTACTGTGACAACATGGGTGCCATCGCCAATGCACAAGAACCAAGGTCACACAAGAGGCTGAAGCATATCAAGCTGCGTTATCATTCGATTCGCGAGTACATCGAAGATGGAGAAGTAAAGATTTGCAAAGTACACACTGATCTGAATGTAGCAGATCCGTTGACTAAAGCTCTCCCTAGGGCAAAGCATGACCAACACCAGAATGCCATGGGTGTTAGGTACTTGACAATGTAATCTAGATTATTGACTCTAGTGCAAGTGGGAGACTGTTGGAGATATGCCCAAGAGGCAATAATAAAAGTGGTTATTATATATCTTTATGTTTATGATAAATGTTTATATACCATGCTATAATTGTATTAACCGAAACATTGATACATGTGTGTTATGTAAACAAACAAAGAGTCCCTAGTAAGCCTCTTAACTAGCTTGTTGATTAATAGATGATTAGTTTCATAATCATGAACATTGGATGTTATTAATAACAAGGTTATATCATTGTATGAATGATGTAATGGACACACCCAATTAAGCGTAGCATAAGATCACGTCATTAAGTTATTTGCTATAAGCTTTCGTTACATAGTTACCTAGTCCTTATGACCATGAGATCATGTAAATCACTTATACCGGAAAGGTACTTTGATTACATCAAACGCCACTGCGTAAATGGGTGGTTATAAAGGTGGGATTAAGTATCCGGAAAGTATGAGTTGAGGCATATGGATCAATAGTGGGATTTGTCCATCCCGATGACGGATAGATATACTCTGGGCCCTCTCGGTGGAATGTCGTCTAATGTCTTGCAAGCATATGAATAAGTTCATAAGAGACCACATACCACGGTACGAGTAAAGAGTACTTGTCAAGAGACGAGGTTGAACAAGGTATAGTGTGATACCGATGATCAAACCTCGGACAAGTAAAATATCGCGTGACAAAGGGAATTGGTATCGTATGTGAATGGTTCATTCGATCACTAAAGTCATCGTTGAATATGTGGGAGCCATTATGGATCTCCAGATCCCGCTATTGGTTATTGGTCGGAGTGAGTACTCAACCATGTCCGCATAGTTCGCGAACCGTAGGGTGACACACTTAAAGTTGGATGTTGAAATGGTAGAACTTGAATATGGAATGGAGTTCGAATATTTGTTCGGAGTCCCGGATAAGATCCCGGACATCACGAGGAGTTCCGGAATGGTCCGGAGAATAAGATTCATATATAGGATGTCATTTTATGTGTTTGAAAATGATTCGGAAGGTTCTATGGAAGGTTCTAGAAGGTTCTAGAAAAGTCCGGAAGAAACCACCAAGGAAGGTGGAGTCCACATGGGACTCCACCTCCATGGCCGGCCAACCCTAGTGGGGGAGGAGTCCCAAGTGGACTCCCCCTTAGGGGGCCGGCCACCCCCCCATATGGGAGGTGGAAACCCCACCTCTAGTGGGACTCCTAGTTTGGCTAGGTTTCCCCACCATATGGAAGGTTTTTCGTTCGGGTCTTATTCGAAGACTTGGAGACTAACTCTTGGGGATCCACCTATATAATGAGGGGCCAAGGGAGGGGGCCGGCCACCCCAAGACCACAAGCTGGCCGCCCCATTGAAGTGGCCGGCCACCCCCTCCCAAACCCTAGCCGCCCCCCTCTCCACCATATCCCGCACGCTTAGCGAAGCTCCGCCGGATTTCTCCACCGCCACCGACACCACGCCGTCGTGCTGTCGGATTCAAGAGGAGCTACTACTTCCGCTGCCCGCTGGAACGGGGAGGTGGACGTCGTCTTCATCAACAACCGAACGTGTGACCGAGTACGGAGGTGCTGCCCGTTCGTGGCGCCGGAACCGATCGTGATCAAGATCTTCTACGCGCTTTTGCAAGCGGCAAGTGAACGTCTACCGCAGCAACAAGAGCCTCCTCTTGTAGGCTTTGGAATCTCTTCAAGGGTGAGTCTCGATAATCCCCTCGTTGCTACCGTCTTCTAGATTGCATCTTGGCTTGGATTGCGTGTTCGCCGTAGGAAAATTTTTGTTTTCTATGCTACGTTATCCTACAGTGACTTCATAAGATAGAGTTTAGGGTTAGGGGTAGATACATGATTTGTATTATTTGAATTGTCTTGACCTTATTTATCATCTTTTAAATGCTTACTATATATATGACATAAGAAGACTATGTGCTTTAGTTTTTCATTTTTCTGATTTTTTTAATTTTATGCCCATTTGAATCTTGGTCAAATCCTAGGTTTGACAATGATTTAAACAAGTTTAAAATATGAAAATGAAAAGATAAGCATGGATCCTTCTTAGTCACTCTAAAATAAAGCTTTTGGGTGGTTTTTGAAATTTCCATGTTTGAAACCCAAAAGCACTTCTCTTCATGCTTGACTACATAAGACAGAGTTTAGGGTTAGGGGGTAGACACATGATTTTTCTTGTTTGAATATGTCTAGACCTTGTTTATCAACTTTAATGCTTACTATATGACATAAGAAAACTATGTGCTTTGTTTTTTCATTTTTCTGATTTTTTTGGAATTTTGATGCACATTTGAATCTTGGTAAAATCCTAGGTTTGACCAAGATTTAAACAAGTATATAACATGAAAATGAAAAGGGAAGCATGTATCCTTCTTAGTCACTCTAAAATGAATTTTTTGGGAGTTTTTTGAAATTTCCATGTTTGAAACCCAAAACCATGCACTTCTCTTCATGCTTGACTTCATAAGATAGAGTTTAGGGGTTTGCGGATAGATACATGATTTGTCTAGTTTGAATAAGTCTAGACCTTGTTTATCAACTTTAATGCTTACTATATGACATAAGAAGACTATGTGCTTTGGTTTTTCATTTTTCTATTTTTTTATTTTATGCCCATTTGAATCTTGGTCAAATCCTAGATTTAACCAGGATTTAAACAAGTTTAAAACATGAAAATGAAAAGGTAAGCCTTGATCCTTCTTAGTCACACTAAAATGAAGCTTTTGGGATGTTCTTGAAATTTCCATGTTTGAACCCAAAACGACTTCTCTTCATGCTAGACTTCATAAGACAGAGTTTAGGGGTTAGCGGGTAGATACATGATTTGTCTAGTTTGAATAAGACTAGATCTTGTTTATCAACTTTAATGCTTACTATATGACATAAGAAGACTATGTGCTTTGGTTTTTCATTTTTCTATATTTTTATTTTATGCCCATTTGAATCTTGGTCAAACCTATATTTGACCAGGATTTAAACAAGTTTAAAACATGAAAATGAAAAGGTAAGCCTTGATCCTTCTTAGTCACACTAAAATGAAGCTTTTGGGATGTTCTTGAAATTTCCATGTTTGAAACCCAAAACGACTTCTCTTCATGCTAGACTTCATAAGACAGAGTTTAAGGTTTAGGGGTATAGATACATGATTTGTCTGGTTTAAATATGTATAGACCTTGTTTATCAACTTGAATGCTTACTATATGGCATAAGAAAACTATGTGCTTTGGTTTTTCATTTTTCTGATTTTTTTAAATTTTGATGCCCATTTGAATCTTGGTCAAATCCTAGGTTTGACCAAGATTTAAACAAGTTTAAAACATGAAAATGAAAAGGGAAGCATGTATCCTTCTTAGTCACTCTAAAATGAAGTTTTTGGGAGGTTTTTGAAATTTCCATGTTTGAAACCCAAAACCAGTTCTCTTCATGCTTGACTTCATAAGACAGAGTTTAGGGGTTAGGGGGTAGATACATGATTTGTATGGTTTGAATATGTCTAGACCTTGTTTATCAACTTTAATGCTTACTATATGACATAAGAACACTATGTGCTTTGGTTTTTCATTTTTCTGATTTTTAAATTTTAATGCCCATTTGAATCTTGGTCAAATCCTAGGTTTGACCAAGATTTAAACAAGTTTAAAACATGAAAATGAAAAGGGAAGCATGTATCCTTCTTAGTCACTCTAAAATGAAGTTTTTGGGAGGTTTTTGAAATTTCCATGTTTGAAACCCAAAACCACTTCTCTTCATGCTTGACTTCATAAGACAGAGTTTAGGGTTAGGGGGTAGATACATGATTTGTATGGTTTGAATATGTCTAGACCTTGTTTATCACCTTTAATGCTTACTATATGACATAAGAAGACTATGTGCTTTGGTTTTTCATTTTTCTGTTTTTTTTTAATTTTCTGCCCATTTGAATCTTGGTCAAATCCTAGGTTTGACCAATATTTAGACAAGTTTAACACGTGAAAACGAACTGATAATCCCATTTGTTGACTCATTTAACTAGTTAATCCCATTTGTTGACTCTCTGTTGACCAGGCACTTGAGGTAAAACTGAGTATATTGCACTAGCCAGTATTAGTACTCAAGGGGAAAACTGAGCACACAAAAAATGCTAGTATAAGACTCGAGAGTATATCTAAATTTCCAGGGTTAGACTCGAGTACGCGTGTTGCGGTGCAGAAGTGGAAGACGTGCAATTGTTGACGGGTACTGACGCGAGTCGCGGTGCAGAAGTCGAAGACGTGCAATTGTGGACGCGTGTCGCGTTGCAGAAGCCCAAGACGTGCAGACGTTAAATGGTGGACGCGTAGGACGCGGGTCGCATTAACCACCCCTCGCCTTTATAGACGCCTCCTCGCACTATCTCTGTCACTCTCACTCGCTCATGCAACGCCGCCTCTCACGTCCCATCATCTTCTCCAAAGCAAAAACCCTCTCCCTCTCTGCAGGCGAGATGGACATGGAGAATGCGAATCCCATCGTCCATGACGCCGTCGGCTCCAAGCGCGACGCCTCCCTCTTCGACGTCGTCCCCTCAAAGGCCGTCGCCGCCGCCGGTGGCGGTCGTATCCCGCCGGGATGGGACCCCTATGAGCCGGTGCCGTACATCTCGCCTCCGAACCCCTACGACACCTGCATGGACGACCCATGGAACGAGGTAACTATGGTTTGCTCCCTTTTTTGTTCCCCATTCCTTTTTGAACCCTATTTTTGCTGGTTCCCTAGTAACTATTAGTGCCGATCTGTAGATGGTTGAGTATTGGGTTAATATTTGCGCCGATTTTATTCCATTTTGCTTTGATCCCTTCTTGATTTCGTTTAAGATTTGGAGTTCGGCCGTTCGGTTAATTTATGCAAGTAATAATGGGATCTCAATCAGTTAATTTATGGGATCTCAGTCAGTTATTTTATGCACGAATCAAAAGATATCAACCGTTTAATTTTGCAAATATTCTGGAATCTGTTCAAAATCAGATCTGGAATCTGTTTCTTTGCCTATGATGAATCGTTGGGCACAAATTTTTACATAAGTGTCCACTCTAACTGAGGCTGGCTCTGTTTTTCCTTACTTTGTTATCATGCACGTTAGTCATCGTTGCATCTCATTCACTAATAGTTCCCGTTTGATATGGATCAGCTGTCTGGCAGCGACGTCGGCAGCGACGACGAGCACCATGACGTCAAGACTCGCCAGGTGCTGCGGAGGCTGCAGGTCGGCCAGTACGTCTCCTACTTCGCCAAGGGTGTCTACAGGTGCCCCTTCTGCACTAGGAGGCTCGGCCGCACTGACTTCAACTGCCTCCTCACGCATGCCGAGAACATCGGCAACACCAACCCCAAGGTCGGCGCGTCGGTGAACCCCCACTCCTTCCGCGCCAAGCACATGGCGCTCGGCATGCACCTCCGCAGCATCCAGCGGGTGGAGATCTCCGCCGGGCGCATGCCTCCGCTCAAGCCCAAGGCTCCCAAGGGGAGCAACAAGTGGAGGCAGAGGCAGATGGGGTAGGCGGAGTCCTGGACGTGTGCTGCTGCTGCAAAGCAGCTTCTATTTTGTTGTTAGCTAGGGATCCCTTGTTGTTATGTTGTTAGTATGATGGTGTTGTGAAGAACCTCGAACCTGTTGGCTGCTGTGTATGCAGCTTATTATCTAGGGAGGGATCCCTATTATCTATCCCTATTCTACTGGAGTATATTTTGTTGGCCCTTCTTTTGTTTTCTGGATGGGACATTGCTCTATATTTTGAAATGCATCTTACACATATTTTAAATTTCAAAAAAATTGAAACAAAAAATTCGCACGTACATCTTCACGTGCTACGCGCTCACAAAGTCGTTTCATAAAAAATGAACTTATCATGTGACGTGTGTAAAAAAGACAAAATTCAGTGCTGAAAACAATGCTTTTCACAGGATAAGTTTTCTCTTTTTTACATAGGCCACAAAAAATATTATTTTTTCGTGAAACTTGACGCACACACATATATTATGGAGATGTACATGTAGAATTTTTTGTCAAAATTTTTCCACACTTTGAAATATGTTTTGTTGGTAGAGGGAGCATATTCTACTGGAGTATATTTTGTTGGCCCTACTTTGTTTTCTCGATTTACTATTACTGTGAATTTGTCGTACGGAGTACATTACCCTGGAGATTTGCTTCTAGATTTAACTACATACATATGGACCAGAGGGAGTACTAGATTTGCTGCCATATTGGGCAAACAACGAGGGCCAAAAGGCACAAATAATTGAAGAAAGACAGAAATGCAAGCTTCTCTAGATTTGATACTAATTTGGTTAATAAAGACAAAGAGACAGAGGGGGAAAAGGTGCTCTTAAAAATGCCAATTCGCGCCGAGAGAGACAGAACCCAGCTCCTGCTCACGTACA
The DNA here is from genome assembly GCA_030979885.1 of Lolium multiflorum. NCBI lineage: Eukaryota > Viridiplantae > Streptophyta > Magnoliopsida > Poales > Poaceae > Lolium > Lolium multiflorum. The sequence continues at coordinate 221,145,125 of CM061752.1, forward strand.
ACCAAACGCGGTCTCGTCCTGTCCCACGCGGTCCCTTTCTACTAGCCCCACACGTCAGCACGGAACGGTCAACTAAACTGGAATCCTCCCGTCTGAGCTCCTTCTGCGGGTTACAAATAAGGGCTTGGCGAAAACTGAGGAAAAACATAAGGCAATCTTATTGACTAATATAGCTGCTTAATTAATAAAAGGATTAGCTACAACGTGCTCAGTTTGCCCATTTATTAAGGTATAAGACTGGCAGGAGAGAAAGTAATCGCTAGTTTCCTCATTTTGCCCCTGCATGCTCGCACGATTAAAGCTCCTTCCGCACGCGCTGGACTCCTCGTTTCCTTAAACCTCCTCGTTTCTCGGGATAGACCAACAGTTTTTCAGGATCTTGGGGTTTTTTTTTTGACAATCAATACCACATATATTCATAGCAACAAATAGTACATGGTAGAGATACATGAACTGACTCCAACGATTACAAAATAAAGTCTAAAAGATAGTAACAAATCTTCGAGGTCTTCAATTTTTTTCTTCTTCCAGAACACAATCTTGTACTTTTCTGAAGGCAGCCAAAAATAGATAACTAACCATAGACCTGTAGATACCGATGAAAGTTCTCCCATAATTTTTTGAGCCGCAATGCCAAGGCTGCGTGCACGCACGCAACCATTAAAGCAGTCATACAACATCGGCAAGAGTACCAACACCAGTATATCAGGGAATAATAACCGACTAGCTTTGTCATCGTCGATGGAGAGCCGAGAGTACGAATCACCATTGTCGAGGACGTAGCAGCCGGGACAAAAACTGCGAGGATAATCCTAGAATCGATCTGGCGAAGCAAGATCCAAAGGCCCATACCTAGAAAATTGTGATCGTTCAAGACCACCATTGACGCCGGGAAGAAGATCTCGTCGCCGAACGAAAGGCCGAAGATCACTTATTGCAGACGATGCCATCTCCATTGAGGGGAAACCAACAAGAAGGCGGCTACCAAAATCCTAACATAATCTAATATAATCTAATGAAAACAATACTTTTATTCGAAACTCCACGCATAGATCGGGTTCCCCACTCCTCCTGACGCCGGCGAAGCCAACCGGAGGAGGGGGAACCAATCTATGGAGGAGGAAGAACTGGAGGCGGCTAGGGTTGAGGCGGCGGCTTCAGGATCTTGGGTTAATGTGGCCAGGTTTCGACTTTCGACTAGTGGAAACGGGAAAGCAGGTGCAAATTAGGGAGATAACTGAACCACAACCACCCGCGCCTTAAGCATCGAGTAATATCGGGAAAAAATGCGCCTTTTGGCTATGATTACGATTTGACAAGGGCTCCCATCAGTATGGGGTGAACAAGCCCTCCCATCAGTATATCAGAGGAATTTGACAAGGGCTACAGGACGACTAGATACATCACCAAAAAAGGTGATGCATGTCTCCTTCACCAAAACAGCTGAAACAAGTACATGAACGCAAGTACACCACCATAATAATACTACTACATTAACACAAGTACGAGTAATAAAGTAAGAGTACTACTCCCTCTAATCTAATTTAAACCAAAATAAAACTTAAACTTCATCCTAAATTTGAACTAGTGCCTCGTCCTCGTTCTTCGCTCATTTTCTGATCCAAGACGGCGCAGAGTGCCAGAGTGCATGGCACGGAACTCTTCATCGGTGGCATGCCATGGGCATGTCACCGGATGCATGATTTTTTTCGCAATGTTTTAAATTTGAATTTAGGCCGCATGTCACACGGTGACATGCAAAAGGTGCATGTCACCTGGTGGTGGTAGGCAACTACCCTCATTTACGGCGGCGTAGGCGACTGGACGCCGCGTGGCCAGCCGCTGCCTCGTGGCCGCCTCGGTTTCCACGCGGGAGACCATTAAACGCCGACGACCAACCTTCCCGCGTCACGGTTAGCGACTATGACTATAAGGGCAAAACGCTAAACTCTCTCGTTCCATTCACTTTCTTCCTCTCTCCACCTAACAAACATTTGTTCGTCGCTCTCTCCTCCAGCAATGTCTTCAAAATTCAGGTCGTCGGCGGTCAAGTACGCGGAGAAAAAACGCCGGCTCGAAATTTCGAGAGACGCTTCCAGAAACCAAGTGGGCTCGCCGTCGCCGCCGCCGCCGCCGAAACGCGTCCGTGCTGTGCTCACCGGGTTAGTTTCCTTCGCCATGTACTTTCGTTTCTTTCGTCGCTCTCTCCTCCAGCAATTAATGTGTTCAAACTTCAGGTCGCCGGCGGTCAAGTACGCGGATAAAAAACGCCGGCTCGAAATTTCGAGAGACGGTTCCAGAAACCAAGTGGGCTCGCCGTCGCCGCCGCTGCCGCCGCCGCCGAAACGCGTCCGTGCTGTGCTCACCGGGTTAGTTTCCTTCGCCATGTACTTTCGTTTCTTCTTGCCCGGGCTCAAGCTCTTTAAGAGTCTCTATGGTTATACATCTTAAAGGGTTGGAAGTTCCAACGACGCCCGTACTGCACCAACTTCCACGACCAAGGAATCATCGTCGTCCGATGATTTCAACCCGGCCCTACCCCGGCGAAATGAGGTAGCACCAAGCACTGTGTAGTTATCTTCTTCTTCTTCTTCTTCTTCTTCTTCTTCTTCTTCCTTTGCGCTTACTTGCTACCGATGATTTCGCCCTGAAGGAAGCGGCGCCGACTATCGACACCACTGTCGCCATCTTGATGGAAAAAAACGAGGAGCTCAGCTTAGAGTGTGATCGCCTCCGAGACGATTTGGCTGCCAAGAAGAAGAATTCGAAAACTCTTGTGGAGCTCATTTGCAGCCTTCGCAATGAGCGCGATATGTTGAAGAACGAGCTGATTAAGCAGAAAGAGAGGAACATTGCATCAGCGGAGAAAGCCAGCAGCATACTCAAGACTGTGTGCCTCGAAAGAGACAAGTCTGATATAGAGTACAAAATCCTTCTTCAGGATAAAGTACAGCTCCAAAAGTTGAACCTTGAATATGCTGACATCGCCATCCTTGCCCTTCTCGAGAGGCAGAAGGCACAAGATAAGTTGATGCACCTGATGTTGGAGAGCTGCAGTGAAAGAGAAGAGACATTGAAAGAAGTGAGCAGTTTGGTGGGATACATGAGTGACGTCGGGCGAACTTCGCAGAATCCGCCCCGGCTGAGCTCAAATTCCAGCGGAACCAGCTTTCAGCAATGCATGTTATGCGCACCTACAACTTCTACTCATTGATTAGAGGTCGCACGACATGGCATTTTCCCTCGAAATAGTAGTACTGTACTAATAGTTGTACTACTTAATATGTACCTTTTTGTAAAATAATTTCTTACATGTATTAGAAACTACCCCTCTCGTTTCTGGATGCACCCGGGACATTGTCATCCGGCCCTCTTCTGGACAAACCCCCTCGGTATATTTTGCACATTTCGCTACTAGTACTTCTAATTCCACCGCTTATTTTTCTAATCCGTTAAATCGTTAATTGGATGACCAACTGATGGAAGCTGCGATAGATTAGACCAACAAGTGGTGAATTGTGCAAAAGATATGTCCGTGTTTTATGCAAAAGAGTGATATGGGGATCTGGTGGAATCTTGAATTTCCTCTTCAGTGGTAGGCATGCTTCACTTATAGCTGGAGTACATTGCGGACCTGGTGCATTTCGTCAGTACCGATCAGCTATTTTTGCTTATCCGGGAAGAAAAGGTAGTACTAGCCTTTTCTGTGAGATGTCTTTTCAGTGCTACGGAGTTGTCTGTTCACTGCTTGCTTTGTCTGTCGGTGACTTTGCCAAGCTGACTTTGCCATGACTTTGGGTGACTGATATGTGGACCACAGTTGTAAGTGACTCAAAGTCACTGACTTTGGGGACTCCTGAATGCTTCGTATATTTCTGACGGTTTCTGAATTATGTACTCCGTACAACTTTTGTAATATTGGTCAAACTAGTTTTGACCAGGGTTTGTGTAGGGTGTTTTTTTTTGGTTGGTCCAAATGGTGTTGTGTGGTCCAAATGTGATGTATCATCACACCACCATGTGCCCCCCTCCCCCCACCCCACCCCTAGGTTTTGGTAATGCCATTCTGATACATGCTTCTTAGAAGGAGTACATTTTTTCCGTTAGGGCATGACAATTTTGAAAAATTCAAAAAAAAATGGGAAGACAGAATGGTAACATCATTTTCCATGTGATGATGCACCCCTGTGCCAAATTTTGGTTCATTTTAAGAATGTAAGGTGACAAATTACTCGAGGAAGCTAGTTGGAGTAGACGGGCATGATCGGATTGGCATAGGGGATTTATTTTTTGAAGGATGTTATTTTTCATAGACAATATCTGACACAAAAAATAAAATGTTAAGGTCTCATATTATTCTGAATGATTTTGAATTACTTATGACGTTTGGAAGTATTGGTATACATGAGTCCCACATGAAGTTAAATGGTCCAAAAAAAAGTTTCGTACACGTCTCCCAGAAAGTGGAAAGTCGAGTACATGCATGACTTCACGCGTCCACTACTGGATACAGAGAGTCAGAGGCTATAACATAATCGGCCTCATCATCTCTCGCGAGCTCGTCCTCTCCACTCCCCCAACTTGCCTCCCCCACACTGTGAAAACCCCCATCCACTCACCGCACCTCTGAGGCATCGACTTTCCCGTTTCCAACCACAACAGCATGAAGATAGGTATTGCATACGAGGCGGAGCAATAGGCGACCGCCCACGCAGAGGATGCCTCTACGGTAGTGGCCGTCGCGGTGGGTGAGGCTTCACCGGGCACCCAGGCCGCTCGTCTCCTCTGCTTGTCGGATTCTTCGACCTCGGTCGAAATGGGCGTCCTGGCCGTCACGACGGGTGAGGCTTCACCGGGCACCCATGCCGCTCGTCTCCTCTGCTTGTCTGGTTCTTCGACCTCGGTCGAAACGGGCGTCCTGGCCGTCGAGCAGAAGGTGGATACCAACGTTGTTTATCCCGCCGAAGATGTGCACGGCGTTGCAGGCCACCACGGCGAGGTCTTCCTAGGCCCGATGCTGGACGCGAACCTCGACCCCTTCGACGATTTCGGCCCAAACGTTCAGTTCCAGGAGGATGTTGAGGGTGATGACGAGGAGGTACTTCTCTTTTACCGAAACTGTCCCAACCCTCTTTGTGTCATATTGCTGTTCACATGGTTTGCACGAGCCTGGTTCTTGATTGATTTGATATCCTACCTTGTTCTTGTAGATGTAATTGATTCTACGATTCGTAAGATCAGATTCTAGTTTAATTTCGACTAATCTGCCATGTAGTCATATAATCAATTTATGTGTTCATACTTAGTGGACTTGCAATTGTTGTGGCTTATGTTCATGGTTGTTCATAGGGTTTCTCATGATTTATTACGATTTCTTCTGCCATTTACTTGTTCTACACATTTAATTTTAGGGTTTCTAAGGTTTGATTATGTTAGTGGAGTATTTATTCGATCTGTCATAAAAAACCTGATTATGTAGTACTTAATAATTCATAGGAGTATTCTGATGACATGGACAACAACAAGGTGCGCAGGGACCGGAAAAGCCGCTATGTTCTCAAGCGGCTGAAGGGTGGTGAAATTCGTTTCCGCATGCGCGGGGAGCTATTTTGCCCATTATGTGGCAAATTTCTCTAGAAGGACATCCACAGCCTGATCCAACATGCGATGGGTGTAGGCCTAAGTACATAGGGGGAAACACCGCCCTGCAACCAAGGCCAAGCACGCATCATATGGCCTCTTCCTCCAGAATTACGTCTTGCCTAGCTTGCTCCACGTCAACGCCCCTGCTGCTGGCCCTCATGCTCCTGGTCATGTTTAAAGTTCATATGTGTAATCTTAATCCCTTTGGAAGTTCAGCATTAAACTCTACTAGTACAACCGTGGTGGTCTTGTGATGTAGTACTCTTTTGATGCATTTGTGATGTAGTAGTACTTTTTTTTGAAATGATATAGTACTATCTAAGAAAAGTACTCCCTCCGATTCACATTCATTTCACATCAAGAAATATGGATCAGAGCGAGGGAGTAAATTAAACATGGCATCTCGTGCATGAAGCTTGACATATCGATCAGGTTGGCTAGAATAGCAATACAATGCTGCTCATTAGGCAAATGCATGCCATGTACGATAGTATACATCCAGTAAAGAAGTCTATACTGACATAAAAAACTACTTTGGGGATGAGAGTCAATTGGGGCATCTACAATATAGAAAATCTTGCTCGTAGATGATTTTGGCTAAGAGGGTTTTACTCACATTACACGTGCCACTTTCCTTGTCTGCAAAACAAGTTCCAATAAAGGGAGAGGAAAGAAGAGGGTATTGTGGGCGAGATTGAACACCTTTTTTATGTGTTAAGCTGAGGCCTCGTTTAGATGAGGATTTCGACTTATGCCTAACAGCTCAACACACCCACAAATAATTCTGCTTGCGCGCACCACCGTTCATTAAAAATAACAATATTAGCTCGCAAGATTAAGAACGAAGTGAATTTAAGTAACTTGGTAAGCTTTTCAAGCAATATATTCAGAGAAAGAGCACACATGTTCGGCTCAAAATAATCATAAGAGAAGAACAATAAATCTAAGGCACCACATGGATTCATACCTTGAGTCGACGCTGGCTCGTAGAAGGGCGGCCGCGCCTCGAGGATGCCGGGGACGTCTCCACCTCGGTCTCACATGTGACTGCTTATCGGCGGGTGGTGCGCCGCGCCATGTAGAAGATCTATCAAGAGAGGAGAGCCCGATGACGCTACCGACGCCTCAACCTTGATAGCACCGACCTGTTGCTCCGCACCGAGATGCGCCACGTGCAAGATTTAGCGGATGCACCAATTTTAGAGATATGTCATGATCATTGTAACAAATTTCAACGTGATGATGATTTGATCTTGTACTCGGCCTTGAACATAAGAACTAGTACAATCTCACATTTTTTTATCATTATCCTTTGCGAGATTTAGCGGATGCGCCAAATTCAGAGAAATATCATGATCATGGTAACACAATTTTCAATGTAATGATGATTTGATGTTGCACTCGACCTTGAACATAAGTACTAGTACGGTCTCACAAATTTGTATCATTATACTTTGCAAGTTTTAGTGGATGCGCCCATTTTCAGAGGTAGATCATGATCATGGTAAGTTGGTAACAAATTTTCAACGTGATGATGATTTGATTTTGCACTCGGCCTTGAACAGAGGTACTAGTACGGTCTCACAATTTTTTATCATTATACTTGGACGGTGGCCAAATTCAAAATCTCATAGCGGCAAAACTTCCCGCCCACAAAATACAAAAATTTCACACGCTTCCAAATTCCCATTCTACCCCTGTGGAGATGACAGCAAAGTCGGTTGGTGGGGGGTCTGCCCGTCATTTTTTGGATCACCACCTCCCTAGCCCGGAAACCCTCCCAAAAAAATTCATTTCCCTCAGACCACCCACCGGAACTTCCCAAGTCCCTCTCTCCCACCTCCACGACCACCGCACCGGAACATCCCCGCCGGACTTCCCTGGCCTACCCGAGCCCTCGCGATCCTCGTCATCCGGCTGCCTGCCGGAGCCGCTTCATCGACGCCGTCATCAACCGGACCGGATCATCCCCGCCGTACCTCGAAACCATATGCTCATCCAGCAGTCTACCGCAGTCGCTTCAGCTGCGGTATCGTCCACCCCGCCGGAGCCGCTTCGCCGGATCCGTCGTCCACCGCATCGGATCTTGCTCACCGACACCGCTGTGCATGAACCGGATCTGCTTCACCGGCGCCTTGCATGATCTAAACTCTTCTACTGTCGCTTTTCTATTGCTTGCCTGCAAGTTCTTGTTTAATCTTGGGGGAACCTGTTTGTGCTAACGACGCGCCGTTACGTTTTTGCAGATGAGATGAGTAATCATGAAGTGTAATGGCCGTCTCTCCAACCCCAAGTAGCACATGTAGCGTACTTCATCACCGGATCTATCAACCCCAGGAAGATCTGCTGTGACTCCCACAGAGTGCTTCTCCTAATGTAAGTCCCTTGTTTTAGCGCCATGTTCTGGGTTCAGATGCTTGTTTGTCTGAAGCTCTTTTAGTTCATTCCTAGCTATGACCGTAACACGTTGCTATTTTCTACTTCATTGCTAACTTTAAGCGATTGAACATTTTGGTTTGCATTCCCTGCTCTGTAGATGTAGCCATCATAACTTCTATCTTGCTCAGTCGTTGTTACAAAAATTATAGGTATTATAGTAACATCCTGCTATTATTTAGTTCATGGCCAATTTTAAGTAATTGCACATGTTGGTTCGCATTCCCTGCTCTATAGCTTTTGGCATCGTAACTTCTATATTTGGTTTACATTCCCTGCTCTGTAGATCTAGCCATCATAACTTTATCTTGCTCAGTCGTTGTTACAAAAATTATGGCCTGCTACTATGTTGTTTGTGCCAATTTTTTACTCCATGAACATGTTGGCTTGCATTCCCTGTACTACAGGTGATGCCATTGTTTTGTATCTAGTTCATTGTAAGCTAACAAAGTAAGGACTTAGTTTGGCATGCTATCACTCTGCTATCTAGCCTGTAGTACAAATAAACTTGTCATACTACTAGATAATAATTTTGCGTGCCATCTTGTTCTTCAAAAGCTGCATTATTGACTTGTTTCTCTGACTTGGCATGACGCTCACATATGGAAAGCTGAACATATTGGTTTGCATTCCCTCTTATACAAGTTCACAGGTGATCCCACTATATTCTGTATCTGGTCCATCCTAAGCTCCAGCATTAACTATCCTCTATGTGTTGCTCATTACAAGTTTATATCCCGAAACATCTTGATTTGCATCCCCTTCACTATAAGTTCAGGGTTCACATTCCCTCCTCTTTAGCTTTTGCCATTGTAACTTCTATTTTTGGTTTACATTCCCTGCTCTGTAGATGTAGCCATCATAACTTCATCTTGCTCAGTCGTTGTTACAAAATTTATAGCCTGCTACTATGTTGTTCATGCCAATTTTGTACTCCCTGAACATGTTGGTTTGCATGGGACTCGACAGTAGTAAGTCTGTTGTTTCATTCTAACATGCTCTGTTATATTGGCTGTTGGTATGCGGCATGCACTCTTTGTTTGCTTATTGTGCGCATTACAATGATCTTGTTATAACGACGAAATGATGAGTTCCAAATTCTTTGGCAAACAATATTGCAGTGTCTTTGCGTTTCCATTGTTGCTGTCTTAACTTGTAATGTCTTTGTTTCAGATATAGGTGCTGCATGGACAACTTAAAAGATTGCCGGATCGCTTCATTGTATTGCTAGGTTTAATTACCATTCAATTTCTCTGGGTTCTGTAATATTTTTTCAATGCCTTGCAGCTGATGTAATATTTAGTTAGTTTTTATAGTTCTTTCGCGCATTTTTTCTTTGGTGCTTGTGGTAAGTGAGGCTATCCGACAGAAATCAATGCTGCGTAAATATTCTCAGTATCTAAATCACGAATTCCCATCCCTTAAACGGTCCAATTAAGCGAAATCACATATGTGCCGGCCCGCAAAATCCTAAAGCGCCTATTACGCCGGCATATAAACAGCAACTAAACGGGCTGGCCCACTTACTTATTGGGCCAGCCCACTTTTACGGTGGACCCACACTCTAATTGGGCGGCCCACTTGCTTTAAGGTGGACCCCACCAACTACGGGCCGGCCCACTAACTAGTTGGGCCAGCCCAATTGCTTGTGGTGGACCACATACTAAATGGGCGGCCCTTTAAGACGAAAGTGGGACCCACAAGTGTTTTGGCCGGCCGCTATCTTGTTGGGCGGCCACCTTGTATATGGTGGACCCCACATACTAAACGGCCGGCCCTTTAAGAGGAAAGTGGGACCCACCTATGTTTTTGGCCCGCCCACTAGTGTTGGGCCGGCCACTTGCTATATGGTGGACCCCACGTACTAAATGGGCGGCCCTTTAACGGGAAGGTGGGACCCACTGTGTTTTTGGCCCGACCCACTATCTTGTTGGGCCGGCCCACTTGCTATATGGTGGTCCCCACATACTAAAAATGGCCCTTTAACTGGAAAGTGGGACCTGTGTTTTTGGCCCGCCCACTATCTTGTTGGGCGGCCCACTTGCTATATGGTGGACCCCACACACTAAATGGGTGGCCCTTTAACGGAAAGTGGGACCCACCGGTGCTTTTGGCCCGGCCCACTGGCTTGTTGGGCCAGCCCATTTGATCAAATGTGGACCCCACGTACTAAATGGGCCGGCCCGATAGCAGGAAAGTGGGTCCCACATGCTAATTGGGCCGGCCCAATAACTTCTTGGGCCGGCCCAGTTGCTTCAATGTGGACCCCACTTTGTAAATGGGCCGGCCCGATACCAGGAAAGTGGGTCCCACATGTCTTGTGGGCCGGCCCTTTTGCCTGTTGACCGGTCAAACGAGTGCATTCGGCCCGGCCCACATGCTTAGTGGGCCGGCCCATTAAAGTTTTGACCAGTCAACCTTAGAGGTTAGGCCCGGCCCACGTAACTAATGGACCAGCCCAGCTATATAGTTGACCGGTCAAACTAAGTCAGCTGGCCCGGCCCGCAAACTTAATGGGCCGGCCCGCTTAAGACGTGGCAGGCCTCGTGTGGGCCTACCATCTACCACGGGGTTTCAGCCGGTTAACGCCGTTAACTGGCAGTTAACGGCGTCTGCCACGTGTCAGTTTGCATGACGTCAGCAGTCAACGGGCTCCCGGAAACACTTGGGCAACGGTCCGATTTTCCGTGGCGGAAGGGCGCCCAAGCGCGACGGACCGAAAAAATCGTCGTTGGACTTTGCCTGACGCAGTTTCGACAACAGAACCCATATCGTCGGGTTAGGCCCATAGGCGACGAAAAATACCCCTTAGCGGACGATTTTGAGACGTTGTCTATCAGAACTTTTCTTGTAGTGACATAGACATGGTTTGCCGAATCGAAGAAGAGTAAGAGTTTTAAGAACAACACCAATAATACCCCATACAAATTTCAGAGAGGAACACAAGAACAACATATGATCCTTCCTTTCCAACTGATCACAAAAGGAGCAACTAGGATTGCCAGGACACTTTCTCCTTTTCATATCATATCTAGTCAAAATTGCATTTTTCATCTTGCTATAGGAAAACTAAACCTTAATAGGAATCTTTTCTATAGGACCAAAGGAACCTCTCCAGATACTTATACACCGATTTGGTCGAGGAAATCTTGTTCTTATTTAAGCTCCACACAATTTTATCACCATTATAAGATAAATGGATCTTTGTAGCTTTACCTTCAATGTATAGTTCCACTATTCAAGAAAAAAATGCAATCTTCTTCGAAACTGAATATTAAAGTATTCTAAGCATATTGCTTTAAAGTGATATCCACTTCCTGGCAAATATCATATAAAAAGGGGTATTTCTCTATCAAAGCAGAGTTTCCAGAAATAGAGCATATTGCCACTATTCAACATTATATCTCTACCTCTCCGTCAAAGTGGATTTATTTGTGAACTGCAATTGCATGACAACAAAATAGCAAAGATACTTATACTCTTCCATGATTCTAACTACATTAAATATGTGTGTTGTGCAGTCATGACTACATGATACCTTCAACCCGGATTACAGATTTTAGTATTTGAAATTCTTTTCCTAGAGACCTAGGTTTATCGAATCCACGGGAAGATTGATTTTGGTGTAAGATCAGTCGAACAACACTTCTAGTTTTCGTCTAGTGTTTGATTTACCGGGTCAACGGTTTTCTTGTGTGTATTTTGTATTAGTGATTCAGAGATATGCGAGGGCCTAAGGTTTCACATGCAGTTGTGCATTAGTAAATGAGATTCAACGATAAAATAAAGCTCACATGTGTAAATATGTTGAAATAAAGATACTCATATAAATGTAGGCGATGCGTCATAAGAACGCCGTAATGATACATGTCATAGTCTTTATGGATCTGTTATCCGCCTCGAATTCCTACGCAGCACACAAACTCTTGGTATTAACATAAATCAGACAATTAATAGAATTAAGATCATTGACGTCACCGTTACTCCCTAGAAGATAGCCACACTACCAACCCATGAATGTTATCACTTGAACACAACGTCAGATCATGTAACTATTGTACCCAAACCTCACAATACCTTTACCTATCTTTGCGGGTTTGGGTGCCTGTCAAACCTTAAGATCGAGGCAAGAAGATCAGAGACTAGAATTGGACCTTGATGAGCATTACTACACAATATCCCATACGTAAAATAGATGCACTAGATATTGCAAGGCTAGGTGACTACTCACGTATGATTAGATCAACAATCATAAACATTCTATTATGCATCTCCAAGATATGAATGATAAGTAGTCTTACAATATCGCCAAATGTGAATGAATCAAGATTAAGTAGGGAGAGAGAGATAGAGAGAGAGAGAGGATGGATGTGGTGATGATGATGAGGCGGGGAAGTCGATGGCGGCGGCGACAGGGCTTCGTTGTAGATTGGATTTGGCTATGGTGGTGGAATGTGTGTTTTCTGTTTGACAAGACAAAGCTACCGACACATGGTACGGTTAGCCGTACGGGCGGGTATGACCGTACCAGTGCTCTTAAACCTTTTGTGAATCATCTTTGAACCCTTGTTGATTGGTGACCTTTTGAGGTTTAACGATTTCTCATAGCGGTCAGAGGAGTTAAAAAATGTACCCGTCATAACATTACTATTACTAATGTTTAATCAGCTCATAGACAAAATCTGAGAGTTCTTTTTTGGTAGATCGTTTAAAAGGCCAGTGGAGTTGTTAACAGTATCCATGGTATACGCCAGTGGCATGAGACACACATAAATCAATATATCACTATGGTTTAAACAAAATGATTTTTGGCAATTACCGCTAAACAAGGTTCCGTTAAACAACTCACTTCAAATAAAGTATTTTTGAGTTGATCATATATTTTTATGGGGTTGAGTTTACTTATAAAGCTAGACCCTTAAGGAAATTAATACAACATCCAAGTCACCATTAAGAGAGACTTTCTCATGTTCTATTTAATTTGCACAATTTTTCCAATGGCAAGTATTGGCTCTCTAAAGAAAACTAGATTAACAACTACTTAATCAATGACACGAGTTGATAAAAAGTTTACTCTAATTGTCAAGAAAAACTCCCACAAATATAGTAAATCAACAATACTGATAACTAGCATAGGCATTTTGAAATCAAAAATAGGAGTGGCAAGACATACCCCAAGTTCATGAACTCACTCTTTTCTTCCATATATATAATCCTTAGGAAACATAAGAGTGGAATAGAAACACCCATAAAAAAACACAAAATGATAAAAGGAGAAATATTTTTGGTTTTTTGTGTATGATATAAAAATAACAGAAAGAAACATGACAAAGACAATGCTAAAACCTTCAACAAAAACAAACTAAAAAGAAAAGGCAAATGAAAAAACACAGTGTTGGAACCAAGCCAACACGAGTGTTTCAAAGCTCTCATGAGCTACAGTGCAACCTCAATTATTATAAGAAAATAAATAAATAGATGCCACCTCTTGATGTAGAAGTATCAACAACCTCCCTAAGCTTAAGTTCTTGCAAACCGGCTTGGTATATCATTGTTGTGGTGGCGGATACATGGGTCCCAATCTTGACTCCACTAATCAAAGTGCTGCGACATGTTTAGTGTGGTGTCACGAAGGGAGTTGGCGAGGTTGCTTATCTTGTCGATGGAGCCTCCAAGTGAGGTTGCTTATCTTGTCGATGGGGAAGTGAGAAGGTGTGGAGGAAACTCAGATCTCAGTTCAGATCAGGTGGCCATGGGGTAATCAGTGGGCTGTTGGATCGGGGAGGAATGGACGGTTCATAATAGCTCGTGATGGCGTAATCCGTGGATGGTGGGCTGCTGTTATCTGATTGGCCTCTCTGAAACGTTGCATCCTGCTTTGGGGGAGCAACACACCACTAGGCTCAGCATGATTAGCCAATCCCTTGTTATTGTGTGTTTACACTTCTGGCAGCGATGACTCTTGGTTGTTGGAGACAACTTAAAGCCAAAATATGACTAGCAAAACTGAAGGCACGTGAACCAACCGGACGGGTGGACTACAAGCAATGTTTGGATTTGAGCTTTCATCCATCCGGTGAGGCCAGGTCATCCCCGGCCCTCCGGGGAGCGCTCGGAAAGTCCGGAGGAAACAAAAGCGTGGGAAACATCGAGAAAACTTCCCGCGCGGCTGGTGGCCCCGACTTATCGGCGAGAAAGGCCAACGTCTTCCACAACAAAGCCTTGCCACGGTCTTCGCCGACGTAGCTTCCACGCGACGAGTTAATGTAAATGCTTCCTATAATTCACGTGCGGCTACCTCTATTTATCCACTACATAATACAAAGCGCGGTAGCGCGTGTATACGTGAGCGCGCTGAATATGTGACACGTGGATAACACCGTTCGTTTGTCCGTTTGGTGAAATCTGTCTCAGCAGTTGTGTGGAGCCCACCACCTGCCTACAAAGCATCCAGTCTATAGCAGAACAGCAAGGTCTGCCAGAACGTGGCTGTGATCCTGCAGAAACTTAGCCTCTCATTGGTCTGAAAGGTCGGCAGGGTCCACGCTAGAGGAGGAATTTTATGGATCGACTATAAAAAAAACAATAGCAGCGGAAATTCAGTTCGGCTCCCGGGTGCGTATGCTCCCTTTACCAAAAAATTATATTTTGAAGTGTCGAAAAAATTTGACAAAAAATTATACATGTACATCTTAATAATATATGTGCGTTCCTCAAGTTTCACAAAAAAACCAACATTTTTTGTGGTCGATGTAAAAAAGAGAAAATTTATCTTGTGAAAAGCATTATTTTTTGCTCTGAAATTTGTCTTTTTTACACACATCACATAATAAGTCGAGTATTTATGAAACAACTTTGTGAACGTGTAGCACGTGAAGATGTACGTACAAATTTTTCATTTCAATTTTTTTGAAGTTTAAAATCCGTGTAAGATGCATTTCAAAATAGTGGGAGCATATACACCCATGTTCCGAAACACCACTGAATACATTAGTGTGGCCTCCGCTATGTAGTGTTTCTGGCAGATGCTTCAGCCAGAACGTGGTGGGGCAGTGCTCCATCATCAAAGCGGCGACGGTGTCAGGTACTCAGCTGCAGCGCACACCTCCTCTGCACCATGGTTCTGCAGGAAGTAGAAGATGTCGCTGTAGAGCATGCGCATGTGGGACTACTCCGGTAGCAGGGCCGAGTTTCTGCGCCACGGTCGCTTGTTCTTGTCCATCGGCACCGCAGAGCTGGCGCGCGGCCGAAGCCGCCGTTGGAGCCATCCAGTGCTTGGTCCAGCGGTTGGGGCCATCAATGCTTGGTCCAGCGGTTGCCGAGAGGTGGCTGAACGCGGCCGCGCCCATGAGCCTTGCCCAACGCCTCTCCTCCCGCCAGCAGCTTCTCCTCTCCCATGTCGGCGCCCCCGCTTGCCCGACCGCGTCCTGCTGCGCGCCCGACCGCCAGCAGCTGCTCCTCTCCCTCACCGTGCCGGCTGCTTCGCCCAGCGCCACGCCGCCCGTCGCCGCCGCTCTGCTCGCTGGCCCTCCACCACATGGTGCCACCGGTGGTGGGTCGCGCGGTGAAGGCGGGCGTGGCGTCTCAGTGTACGCGGGCGGTGTCGCCGGAGATGAAGGAGAAACATAGGGAGACGGCGCCGAGCGCACATGCCAGAGTTGCTGGGTGAAAAGCGGAGGAGCTCGTCGCCGTTTGTGGCGGCTCGCGTGGAACCGGCGAGCATGGCACTGACGGTGACGCTCCATTGTCTCACTTCCGTCTGACAAAAGACGCAGTACATGCCGGAGGTCTTCCAGTGCGCAGAGAAGCCGCTGAGGAGCGCTGGCGAGGAAAAAAAGAGGACGACATCAACTTGAAAAAGCAGGTTAACGACGTTTGGTGTCCGTTTGTAAGGTTAGAATCTCAAAGCGAATCCAACGGTAATGAATGCGTGCTCACGTATACACGCGGTTACTGAAACGTCTCCAACGTATCTATAATTTCATATGTTCCATGCTACTTTTATGACAATACTCACATGTTTTATACATACTTTACATCATTATTATGCATTTTCCGACACTAACTGATACGTCTCAAACGTATCTATAATTTCTTATGTTCCATGCTATTTTTATGACAATACTTGAATGTTTTATACATACTTTACAACATTATTATACATTTTCCGGCACTAACCTATTAACAAGATGCCGACGCCTTCTGTTTTCTGCTGTTTTTGGTTTCAAAATCCTAGTAAGGAAATATTCGGAATTGGACGAAATCACGCCCCGGGGTTGTGGGAAGACCCGGGTAGGGCAATGGACGGAGGCGGCGGCTTGAGGTCGGCCGGCTCGCGGCAAAGGCGGGTGAGGGAGCGGGGTGGCCGGCTGCCTCGAGGCCGGCGGCTCTAAGTCCTAGTCGGCCTGGTGCGGCCTTCGGAGCTGGCCGGCTTCTACAAGCCATATCCGATCGGGGTTTGTACCTCAGACCGACTCGAGGCGGCGAGTCTTGCACGGAAGGAACCGGGTAGGTGAGCGGGTTCAAAGGTACACGCTGACCTCATCTCCCGTAAAGTACGGGGCACTATAGAGCAGCAGTGCCACGCGCCAGACAGGCCATCATGACGTACGTCGAGCCGTACGCGCTACAGAGCATGATGACGACAACGACAGCACCTCCACGCCGCTGACCTGAGCAGGCGGATGGGACGTGCCACTACGCTCAACGGCTCCCTGGCGTCAGCGCCTCGGGAAGGGACGGGAGCCGAAGCCGGCCCATGCTGGCCACTAGACTCTAGGGACTTATATGTAAAGTGCCGGTGCCTATATAAGCCGGACTACCCCCCTCGTGTGGAGGATCGATCAGTTGCCATTCGCTAGTCTTAGAGCTGCCCTGAGAGAGAAAGACCTTCGTCCACCTCAGAGCAGCCGGATACAGCTCAAGGAGCACCATTGTACTGTGTCACACATCATATACGCTCATAGCAGGAGTAGAGGTGTTACCTCCATCGGAGGGCCTCGAACCTGGGTACGTCGCCGTGTCGCTCGTGCCCATACCCGCTCCGGATACCGCCGTGAGACCATTAGGAACCACCTCGATTAGCCACCCTATGGCATATGTCATGACGATACCACGACATTTGGCGCCCACCGTGGGGCCTTCAGCGTCCGCGGCCGGTGTCTCCATCCGGACGGGCCTCACCATCACCACCGGCGAGAGGGTCGCTTCAGGCTTGGTCTGGAGATTCGGCTCCCTCGACTGCGTCAGCGACAACGCTGGCTGCTTCGCCGACCGGCCATTCCCTGCCGGCGGCAACATCATCAGCTTCGGCGGCTTCGACGTCTACGTCGCCACCGTCGCACCACCGCGCTACCCGCGCGAGATCGTGCGCTGCGCAAGCCCTCCCCCTGGAGCCGGCGCCAGCCTCACCACCACCGGCCCTTGCATCATGCAGGAGGTCATGGCCACCGGCGACGACGCCGGAGGCAAGTCCACGCGCGTCCGTGGTCCTGAGTGGAGCGCAACAAGGAGACCGGCGCATCCGCCTCGGGCGCAAAGGCGCCGCCACCACCATCCCGGCTGGACGAAGTCCGGGCCAAGCTGAGCACTCCGCTCACGCCTGGTAGCCCACGACCACAAGGTTCAGCCGAACCCGGGGGCTTATCGGTCCAACGCGGGGGCTTCTCAGCCAAACTCGGGGGCTTATCAGCCAAACCCGCCGGCTTCACAGCCGAACCCGGCGACCACGCAGTCGAAACCGGAAGCTCCGAAGATGGAGGCCTTGGTGGTTAGCGTGTTTGAAATAAAATGCGTACCATCATGGGCACAAGAATTCCTCTCCTACCTCACCGATGGTGTGCTGCCCAATGACAGGGTTCAAGCTAGGCAGATTGAGAGAAGGGCCAAGGCCTATACAATCATCAACCACGAGCTGTACAAACGCAGCGTAAGTGGGGTGTTCCAGCGGTGCGTCGAGCCGGCTGAAGGGATTGAACTCCTACGGGAAATCCACCAGGGAGAGTGCGGCCACCACGCCTCCTCCAGAGCCATAGTGGCCAAAGCCTTCCGGCACGGTTTTTACTGGCCGACTGCGCTCAGAGACGCAGAAGACTTGGTGAAGAAGTGCAACGGCTGCCAGCGCTTCGCAAAGCAAAGGCAAACGCCGGCTTCCGCCCTAAAAACCATCCCCATTACCTGGCCGTTTGCCGTATGGGGCTTGGATATGGTGGGCCCATTCAAGACAGCCCGAGGCGGCATGACGCATCTCTTGGTGATGATTGATAAATTCACTAAGTGGATCGAAGCCAAGCCGATCAAGAAGCTGGATGGCTCCACAGCCGTCACATTCCTCAAGGAGATAATCGCGAGATACGGCTACCCGCATAGCATCATCACCGACAACGGCAGCAACTTCGCCGAAGGCATTTTCAAGCGCTACTGCGGGGAGATGGGGATCCGAATGGACCTATCGTCCGTAGCACACCCAGAGACCAACGGCCAAGTGGAGAAAGCAAACGGCTTGATCCTAGCCGGCATCCGGCCCCGGCTGGTGGAGCCGCTTGAGCGCTCAGCCGGCTGCTGGATTGAAGAGCTGCCCAGCGTGCTGTGGAGCCTGCGCACAACACCAAACCGCTCAGTCGGCTTCACACCCTTCTTCCTCGTATACGGGGCTGAAGCCGTCCTGCCGACTGACATCGAGCACGACGCGCCAAGGATCAAGCTATACACAGAAGCTGAAGCCAAAGAAGCTCGCGAAGATGGAGTCGACCTGGTTGAAGAGGTCCGGCTGATGGCCGAATCCAGGTCCACCGTATACCAGCAGAGCCTCCGTCGCTATCACAGCCGGAAGGTTAAGTCCTTAGCATTCCGAGAAGGAGACCTAGTGCTCCGGCTGATCCAACGGACAGCCGGACAGCATAAACTAGCATCCCCATGGGAGGGTCCCTTCATCGTGAGCAAGGCAGTAGGCAATGATTCCTACTATCTCATAGATGCCCAAGAGGCCAAAAAGAACAAGGCGAGCAAAACTGACGAGGAGACAAAACGTCCCTGGAATGTCAGGTTGCTTCGACCATTTTACACTTGAGAGGTGGAATGTATGTATCCCTTGTATCCCTTTTGTAAGCTATGAAAAAGCATGCGCCAAGAGCGCCGTTTCCGACAAGTTTTTCGCGCACTCTACTTCGTTTCGCCAATTGGCTTGAACCCTTTCACGCGACGGCTTAGTAACGTGATCCGATTTCCGACAGCCGGCTTCCGACCAGCTACAGACCGCAACCCGGCTGTCCGGCTGGCGGGAGTAAGGCCTAGGGAGCCGGCACGCGAAAAACGACTAAGGAAAGAGTAAAAGCGAGTTGACTTGCAACCTTTCATAAAAGTGTCGGACTGCCGAAATCGACTCGTTCGACTGAAATACTATCGGCCTCACCCAGCGGCACGCTCTTGATCCGGCGACGGACCGCAAGTCGGACGTACGACCGGCAAGGGCACAGCCAAAGAGTGGGGCGGATGGGAAAAAGCGAACAAGTCGGAAGAAAGCAAGCCGGCACACAAATGATTAACAAACACATTAAAGTGCGTCATAATAAAAAAGGAGATAATATTGTCTTTACATAAGCACCCGGCATTCCGGGGATTTAATAAATTGTCTTGGCAAAAGCAAAGCTGCATAAACAGGAAAGCTCAAGCATCGGCTGGAGGAGGACCAGTCGGATCAACAGCAGGCGGCGGAGAGTCCATCTCGACCCCTTCGTCTTCAAGCTCCTCCTCCTCATCGAGCGAGGGTTCGGATCCGCGATGAAAAGGCGCTTGTCGACGAAGTCGGCGATGGCGCGGCTCGGGCAAGACGGCGGCCTTCGATCGGCTGAGAGCTCCTCCTCCACGCCGGCTCGCCGATACTCGAGCTGCCCCAGTCCACCTCGTTATACAGGAGAAGAACCGCCATGTCGCGCGGCACGCGTGCGCACCCCTTCCGATGATGAGCGGTCCGGCGCTGCTCGATCGTGGAAGGAGTGGAAATGTCTTGCGGCGCCTCCTTGTCGGGCCACAGATCGAACCAGCTCCTCACCGCCTTCCGGAGCTTCCACCAAGCTTGGTGATGGGCTCGACGCGGGCAGCCAGGGACGACAGATGGTCCTCCATGGTGAAGGTCGCCGAGCTACCCTCGCCAGTCGCCCGCCTCCTGGCCTCGCGCGCAACGCCAACGGCATCCAAGGCCCATGTCTGCGTTTCCGGAAGGCCGCTGCAAGAAGGAAGCATGTCGAAGTCATAAAAGCCGAAATAAGCTGAAAAATGCAAATTTCGAAGTCCTAAAGTAAGACTGGCGGCACCGGCACGAGCCGATCACCCCCAGCCCGAAGATGGAGATTCCGAAGCTCTAAAGTAAGATCGGCGGCAGCCAGCACGAGCCGACGCCCCCAGCCCGAAAATGGAGATTCCGAAGCTCAAAGAAAGACTGGCGGCAGCCGGCACGAGCCGACTGCCCCACCCGAAGATGGAGATTCCGAAGACTCTAAAGCAATGGCTACGGCAGTCAGGCACGGCCGACCCCCAGCCGAAGGGGAAGAAACATAACTCAAAGAAGACTGTCGGCACCAATAAGAGTCCGTCTGCCCCCAGCCGAACCCGTGGACTTGGTGGTGACTTCTTGCGGAAGCGCCGCTCCTTCTCCACCTCGTCCGGTAGCCAGCTCGGATCATCCACCTTCCTTCTCTGCCGCCCTAAGGGAGGTGAGCTCGGCGAGATGGTTCTTCTCCGCCGCGCGCAGCTCGCCTCAACTCCCCCATGCCCCCCGAGCTTGGCGGCGCGACACGGCCTCTCCTCGCTCTCGGCAAGATCGAGCGCGAGCAACCCGAGGTCCTCCTCCAGTGCGGGACCCCAGCGGCCTCAACGTGAGGCGCCGGAAAGAAGTGTCGACCAATATAGACAAAAGAAGAAAACCTTGAGCCAAAAGAAACAGGAGCTTACCCATGGCGGCTTCCACTCACGAGCCAAGGTGGCCCGCTCAAGCTTGGCCTTATGGTAGCTGGTCACCACCTTGTTGTACAAGACGGTACGTCGCTCGTCGACCGCCTGAAAAAGAGTTAATCGTTTAGACGAAACCCGGGCCGGCTTCGAGCAGCCGGCCCATGCCTCGGAGGGCTACCAGGATAACAATAAAATCAGAAAACAAGATGAGACGCCACCTACCTTGTCGCCTCCTCCAACGTCGCCAGCCGGGCTACGGCCTCGGCGGCTTTGGTCTTCAAGGCGGCTCGGTAGCCGAGAAGAGCATCTTGGGCGCGTGCCAGGCTGCCCCCGGCTGATATTCGCAGGAGTCCGCCTGGTTCCAGGCCCGCTCCATGGTGCCAGCCGAGCCGAAGCTGGAGTCCGAGGCGGACGGCACGCTCACCAACCGGGCACCCTTGGCCACGTGGAGGCCTGGGCGACCGCCGGCCCTTCGCCTCACCAACGCTCGGGAGTCGGCGTCCCTGGCGCGCGCGCTCCTCTGCGAGGCTCGCCCTCGGCGGCTCCGGCCGGAGCGCGCGGCTGGCCGGTGGGAACCACCTCCGGCCTCAGGCGGCGCCGCTCGCGGCTCCGGCTCACGCGCGTGGCACACCTCGGCCGGCTCAGCGACCGGCTGACAACGGCGCGCGGTGCGGAAACAGGTCGCCAAGAGTGGGCCTCGGGCCGACTCGCGCCTGGGCGTCCGGCGGCCGAAGGAGGCGCAGCCGAAGACGCCCGCGGGCAGGCGGCCATTGCAGGCGGCGTACCACAGGCGGCACAACGACAACGGGCGGCGTGCGTGCACGTCGTGGCGGCGGCGTCGGCTCCCTCTGCCGGCGGAACGGCGGCGCAACACCTGCCGACTGGCGCCCGGGTAAACTTGATGGCGGCCTAGTCGAACAAACAAAGGAAGATAAATGCAAAGTAAGGAAAGAAAAGGAATCAAACAACAAAGAAAACAAAAAGGGCTTACCCGGCCATCTCAGGAACCTTCTTGGGCTCTCGCTGGCGCTGCCTCTTGGCCTTGCCCTCTAGCCTGGCCGTGCTCCCGCCGGCGGCCCGCTTCTTCTTCGGCGCGGAAGTCGCCGAGGCGGCAGGCGGCCCGGCGCAGAGGGCACCGCCCGGATCGGTCCCGGCCGTGGTGGACGTGGCCGGCTCCGCCTCCTCCTCCTCCCGCTGCTCCGGCGAAGGCGGCGGGTTGTGCTCCCCTTGGCCGCCCTGGTCGGGCACCACCGGCAGGTCGTCATCGCCGGCTTGGTCGCCGGCTTGGTCGCCGGCTTGGTCAGCCGGATCCACGAGATCCGCCGTCCAGATCTTGTGCGCCAAGTCGCCGTCCTCGATCTCTTGGCGGGGGAAGATCTAGAAAACAAGAACAGATGAATAACAAGCGAGCCACGCAGCCGCAAGCCGAAAGGCACAAGCTAAAAATACAACTTACCCGCTCAGGCGGCGCGGCCCGGTCGTAAGGCGGCAGCCCCCACGCCCAGTCTTCCGGCATGTTGGCCTTGGTGATGTTGTTCACCCGGTGAGCGACTTGGGCCTTGGTGAGCGCTATCCTCGACGTCCGGGTCGGATCCAGCCGGCCGGACATAAGCCCGATCTTGTGGACACGGCCCTGGAGCGGGATCACCCGGCGCTCCATGTAGGTGCAGAGGAGGTCCTCGGCGCTCAGCCGGCCCCCGACGCACTCCCCCAAGAAATCCCAGAGGAGGTTGACCTCCGCGTCCGGATCCGCCGACTTGGCGTTGTGACCCCAGTTGAGCCGGGTGGTCGGAGGAGCCGGATCGTACTCCGGCAGGTTGATCCGGTCGAAGGCTGGGTTGGCGTTCTTCACGTAGAAGAACGACATCTGCCAGTTCTTCACCGAGTCGACAGTCGGTATCTTCGGGAAGAGCGAGCCGGCGCGGGGATAGATGGAGGCGCAGCCGCAGGTCCTCAGGCGGCCCTCAGTCATCTGCGACTTGAGGTAGAAGAGCCGGGTCCTCAACCTGGCTCTGATACCAACTTGTGACGCCCCGGAACCGGTACCATGAGGATCCCAGCGAACCCGCCGAAATCCGCATGATATCGATTCAGAGACGCCCTCCGACACGACGTGCGCGAAGAATCACACACGTGATGCCAGAGGAATTAACACGAGCGGTAACATTACAACAGGATTACAATAGAGCCCACAAGAAACATATATTACAACAACGACTCCAACGAGTCAAGATACAAATATACAATACAAAGATCCAAATCATACAGAAGATCGAATACATCCGAGTACGGACAAGATACAAATTGGACTAAGAGTCCTGAAGATAACCAGTGGCGTCCATAACCCTGCCCAGGCCAAGCCGGAAGGGTAACCTTGCTAACGTCGTCTTCTCGTACCTGCCAAAGTCGGGCCATCGGTTGCCGACAAAAGGGAGGAAGCAAAAGAGAAAGGGAAAAGGCGAGAGTAAGTACCAAGGAACGAACTCCGGCACGTACTTAGCGAGACTAGAACTGGCTATGCTCGCCGGGCGATATATATCGCCGGGGCTATATGGTAGGTTTAGCGGCAGCAAAACTATAACCAATAGAGACACGCTACAACATCCGTCTACTCAGAGAAGATAAGAGAGCGCACAAGGTAACAGATAAATACTACACAAACATAACCCAGCCAAATACACATATCCCCTTCAACAAAGCGAAGAGGCAATGTAAAAGGCACTCAACGGTGGACAAGTTTTATTAGGTATCGGTTGTAGTAATGCTATATTACTACGCAAGTTATTATCAGATTATTAGCAACAAGATAACGGTGTAAGTTGTTCTATGATCAAGCTATACAATTCCAAGTCGTCCATAACCGCGGACACGGCTTATCGATAAGATGTACACCCTGCAGGGGTTGCCCAAATGTAACCATACGCATGCTCGAACCCACTTACTACAGGTGGAGTCTCACATCAAGACCGTTCCCAATGCAAGAGAAAGTTTAATGGGAGCCACCCAACTAAGCTACCCGTGACGAAGTTCGGCCGTACTCCGATACGGACCCAGAGGTTGCGATGGCGTCCAAGGCGGGCACTAACGACCGGCCAAGGATAAGTCGGCACGCAATATGAGTACAGTACAGAAGTAAACACCCGAAGGCAACAGGAAGTAAATCGTGCATATCGTGCATATGAGCAAATAAAACCAAGGTTGTGGCTCCCAATAAACAGACTCGAGGAAAGGTAGTGGGTGATGGGGGTCCCACTCCCCCACGTACGGGTAGAGCGCTCAATCTCGGAACAGATAACAAGAACTCGGGTCCTAGGGGACATTAGCAAGTCAAAGTTCCGATGCTTTCGCAAAGGGGCTCACAGATGCCTCTGCTTACAATTTTAGTTGTTAACAATAAAGTAAAGCATGTGTATCTCCAACAACTGATATAGCATGTGATAACCTCCCAACAACCCAACATATCCCGATAACATATCGAGATAAACAACAGAGCCTAAACACGCCTACGACTCGCAAGGCTCAAACATCAAGCAACGGCTATGGGTAAGGAATGATACATATAGGATTATTATGGTAAACAAGTGGAATAGGAGACGTGACTCGATAAAGAAGCGCAACATAAGGATAGCAATGCGAGGGAGAGTAGGTGAAGAGAGAGGGCTCGCCTGTGAAAGGTTGCAGAAGAACTTGTCGGAGAACTCGTCGTATCTCACATCACCACTTCGTGATCCTATCCGGGAAGAAGCAAATGCTGGAACACACAACGTATGCAAGTCTTACTACTACGGATAAAGAAGATCCAGCATGATCAAGATGATATGCATGGCATGGCAAATATGATGCGGTGCAACTTATCCAAATTAATCGGAGTCGGAATTCAAATTAGAGTTGAGTTGCATTTCTACCGGCAAATTTAAGTGTTGATTAGCATGGCATATCATGGCAGGGGTGAGCTACTTCAATATTAAACGGAGCGGGGAAAACCATAGTCGGTATCCGAAATACTCCGCATATATGTGAGGTGGAAATGCACAACTATCAACGCGCGACATGATGCGAGATGCAAACAGGCATATGGATGGCATATTCATGTTCCTCATATTTTTCTGATCAAAATTCATATATAACACTTTTTATTTCGAGTTATATTTTGGAAGATATGATTTTAATATATAACACATTTTGGAATTTCAGAGAAAGGTGTTGGGCGGATGGGTGGCCTGCTACCACGCGGCGGCGAATAGGAGCTGGGCGCGCGGAGCAACGGCCCGCGGCGTGAAGATGGGCCAAGGCCCATTGGGCGCAGATCTGATTCAACAAGAAGAGAGCAAAAATTGGGGCTTAATTAGCCAGATACGATTTGAACACATGATCTCATGGTTAGGAATCAAGGAGCTAACCACTGTGCCACTGGTTCGGATCGTGTCAAGAGGGCGCGGGGCAAGTTGAACCAAACAAGTGGCGGAGATGACCTTGAGGAGCTGCATCCATGGCGGGAGGGTTCGGTCGACCATGGCCCGGCGATTCTGGCGAACCGGGATGGGGAGGTCGAGGCGTCGGGGGATGCGCCTCAACACGGGGAAGGCGATGGAGGCGTGGGGTCCAGGGGGTCAGGAGCATCGCCGCGTCGAACTCCGCATCGGTTAATGGCGGTCAACGTCGGGAACGAACCGAGAGGGAGGAGGAGCGGGAAGGGTCGGGAGATGCGCCTGCTCCCCGATGTTCATGGCGCGACGAGGAGCGGGGGACGGCTCACGCCGCTTAATCAACAATGAACTCGCCGGAGTTGGAGAAGGGAGCCGGTGAATTTGGCGACGATTCGAGCGTCTCCCGGATCGATTCCTTTGTGAGGTGATGAGGACATCGAGGCGGTTCAGATGGCCTCACCGAGGGCGGCCTAGAACGGGCGCCATGGTGGGGAGGTGGCGGTCTTGTTCCTTCGTTTCCTCCGTAGAACACAAGGAAAACGGGGGATGAAGGAGTGTGGTGGCGGCGCAGCGAGGAAGAGGAGGCGCTAGGGTTTGCACGCCGCAGCCTCGGATGCGGATTAAGGTGAGGTAGCGGTGGCCGTGGCTTGAGTGCGGGGTGACGTCGGCCACGGGAAGAGGGACCACGTCTCTCGTGAGGGAGAAGACGACAGAAGGGGATATTTTCCCATCGAAGGTACGGCCGCCGGGGAAGGGAGTTGGGCTACGGTGGCTTGGGCCGCGGATGGGTTAGGTCGGGAGAAGGGAGGGAGAGGAGCACGGGAGAGGGGTTTTGTTTTTCCTTTTTAAAACCGGATTGAAAACTTTCAAACAACGGTTTGAATTTTTGAAAGCGAGTTGGAGATAAAATAGAATAAGAGCCAAATATTTTATAGCAAAATAGAAATATAGTTTTATTTAGGGTTTTGTTAGAGAAAAGAAAAGAGGAGGGTTTATTATATAAACCATATGAGAGGAAAACAAAATATCTAGGCTTTATAAAATAATTTTATTTAGTTAAAACCATGGATGATATGATGCATGATGGCAGGATGATGCACAAAAGAAAAAGAGCGAACAAAATCTAATAGGGGTATATCCGGGGCCGTTACAATCGACACCACTAACAAGGAACCTCGCCCCGAGGTTCCACGTCAACCTAAGGGGGAGGGAGGTGAACTACCGGATCTTCTGGCGCATCGTTGATCTTCACCCGACCTCGAGGTGTAACCTTCTTGTGGAGAAGTGTTGATCTTCTCGACACCACTAACAAGAATTCTTGCTCCATATAGATCGGTCGACACCACTAACAAGAAGTCATTGTTCCACTGTTGATGATGCAATTCTGTTGGATCCTCCGAAGATCGAACCTATTAGGATAAGGCAAAGATCGTCCAACCCGCGTCGGAACCTAAAACTCAAAGAACTCAGATAAGAAAGAAGACCCAAAACTCGCAAAGATAAGAGGAGAAAGAATATAGGTAAGGAGAAAATTCAGAGCTAATCACATCTATCCAACGAATTTTAGAAAATAGGTTTTGATACTAGACACAACAACGTCCATTGGCAAGGTTATCCTATAGGCTGGACTAGTGGGGTACCGTCAACCTGAGCTCTGATACCAACTTGTGACGCCCCGGAACCGGTACCATGAGGATCCCAGCGAACCCGCCGAAATCCGCATGATATCGATTCAGAGACGCCCTCCGACACGACGTGCGCGAAGAATCACACACGTGATGCCAGAGGAATTAACACGAGCGGTAACATTACAACAGGATTACAATAGAGCCCACAAGAAACATATATTACAACAACGACTCCAACGAGTCAAGATACAAATATACAATACAAAGATCCAAATCATACAGAAGATCGAATACATCCGAGTACGGACAAGATACAAATTGGACTAAGAGTCCTGAAGATAACCAGTGACGTCCATAACCCTGCCCAGGCCAAGCCGGAAGGGTAACCTTGCTAACGTCGTCTTCTCGTACCTGCCAAAGTCGGGCCATCGGTTGCCGACAAAAGGGAGGAAGCAAAAGAGAAAGGGAAAAGGCGAGAGTAAGTACCAAGGAACGAACTCCGGCACGTACTTAGCGAGACTAGAAATGGCTATGCTCGCCGGGCGAATATATATATCGCCTGGGGCTATATGGTAGGTTTAGCGGCAGCAAAACTATAACCAATAGAGACACGCTACAACATCCGTCTACTCAGAGAAGATAAGAGAGCGCACAAGGTAACAGATAAATACTACACAAACATAACCCAGCCAAATACACATATCCCCTTCAACAAAGCGAAGAGGCAATGTAAAAGGCACTCAACGGTGGACAAGTTTTATTAGGTATCGGTTGTAGTAATGCTATATTACTACGCAAGTTATTATCAGATTATTAACAACAAGATAACGGTGTAAGTTGTTCTATGATCAAGCTATACAATTCCAAGTCGTCCATAACCGCGGACACGGCTTATCGATAAGATGTACACCCTGCAGGGGTTGCCCAAATGTAACCATACGCATGCTCGAACCCACTTACTACAGGTGGAGTCTCACATCAAGACCGTTCCCAATGCAAGAGAAAGTTTAATGGGAGCCACCCAACTAAGCTACCCGTGACGAAGTTCGGCCGTACTCCGATACGGACCCAGAGGTTGCGATGGCGTCCAAGGCGGGCACTAACGACCGGCCAAGGATAAGTCGGCACGCAATATGAGTACAGTACAGAAATAAACACCCGAAGGCAACAGGAAGTAAATCGTGCATATCGTGCATATGAGCAAATAAAACCAAGGTTGTGGCTCCCAATAAACAGACTCGAGGAAAGGTAGTGGGTGATGGGGGTCCCACTCCCCCACGTACGGGTAGAGCGCTCAATCTCGGAACAGATAACAAGAACTCGGGTCCTAGGGGACATTAGCAAGTCAAAGTTCCGATGCTTTCGCAAAGGGGCTCACAGATGCCTCTGCTTACAATTTTAGTTGTTAACAATAAAGTAAAGCATGTGTATCTCCAACAACTGATATAGCATGTGATAACCTCCCAACAACCCAACATATCCCGATAACATATCGAGATAAACAACAGAGCCTAAACACGCCTACGACTCGCAAGGCTCAAACATCAAGCAACGGCTATGGGTAAGGAATGATACATATAGGATTATTATGGTAAACAAGTGGAATAGGAGACGTGACTCGATAAAGAAGCGCAACATAAGGATAGCAATGCGAGGGAGAGTAGGTGAAGAGAGAGGGCTCGCCTGTGAAAGGTTGCAGAAGAACTTGTCGGAGAACTCGTCGTATCTCACATCACCACTTCGTGATCCTATCCGGGAAGAAGCAAATGCTGGAACACACAACGTATGCAAGTCTTACTACTACGGATAAAGAAGATCCAGCATGATAAGATGATATGCATGGCATGGCAAATATGATGCGGTGCAACTTATCCAAATTAATCGGAGTCGAAATCCCGGTCAATTAAATTAGAGTTGGAGTTTCATTTCTACCGGCAATTTTAAGTATTGATTAGCATGGCATATCATGGCAGGGGTGAGCTACATCAATATTAAACGGAGCGGCGAAACCATAGTCGGAATCCCGAAATACTCCGCATATATGTGAGGTGGAAATGCGAAATTATCAACGCGCGACATGATGCGAGATGCAAACAGGCATATGGATGGCATATTCATGTTCCTCATATTTTTCTGATCAAAATTCATATATAACACTTTTTATTTCGAGTTATATTTTGGAAGATATGATTTTTGCAATATATAACACATTTTCTGGAATTTCAGAGAAAAGGTGTTGGGCCGGATCTGGGGTGGCCTGCTACCTGGCGGAAGCGGCGGCGAATAGGAGCTGGGCGCGCGGAGCAACGGCCCGCGGCGTGAAGATCTGGGC
Organism: Lolium multiflorum; assembly: GCA_030979885.1. Classification (NCBI taxonomy): domain Eukaryota; kingdom Viridiplantae; phylum Streptophyta; class Magnoliopsida; order Poales; family Poaceae; genus Lolium; species Lolium multiflorum. The sequence goes on from CM061752.1 coordinate 221,174,539, forward strand.
CAAGGCCCATTGGGGCGCCAGATCTGATTCAACAAGAAGAGAGCAAAAATTGGGGCTTAATTAGCCAGATACAGGATTTGAACACATGATCTCATGGTTAGGAATCAAGGAGCTAACCACTGTGCCACTGGTTCGGATCGTGTCAAGATAAGGGCGCGGGGCAAGTTGAACCAAACAAGTGGCGGAGATGACCTTGAGGAGCTGCATCCATGGCGGGGAGGGTTCTGGTCGACCATGGCCTGGCGATTCGGGGCGAACCGGGATGGGGAGGTCGGCGTCGGGGATGCGCCTCAACACGGGGAAGCTGATGGAGGCGGTGAGGGGTCCAGGGGGTCACCGGAGCATCGCCGGCGTCGAACTCCTGCATCAGTTAATGGCGGTCAACGTCGGGGGGAACGAACCAGAGAGGGAGGAGGAGCGGGAAGGGGTCGGGGAGATGCGCCTGCTCACCCTGATGTTCATGGCGCGGACGAGGAGGCCGGGGACGCTTCACGGCCGCCGGAATCAACAATGAACTCGCCGGAGTTGGAGAAGGGAACGGTGAATTTGGCGACGATTCGAGCGTCTCCGGATCGATTCCTTTGGGGAGGTGATAGAGGACATCGAGGCGGTTCTGTAGATGGCCTCAGCTCGGCGAGGGGCGGCCTAGAACGGGGCGCCATGGTGGGGAGGTGGCGGTGCTGTTCCTTCGTTTCCTCACAGAGAACACAAGGAAAACGGGGGGGATGAAGGAGAGAGTGGTGGCGGCGCAAGGGAGAGGAAGAGGAGGCGCTAGGGTTTGCACAGCGCAGCCTCGGATGCGGATTAAAAGGGGGAGGTAGCAGGTGGCCGTGGCTTGAGTGCGGGGTGACGTCGGCCACGGGGAAGAGAGGACCACGTCTCTCTCGTGAGGGAGAAGACGACAGGAAGAGGGGATATTTTCCCATCGAAGGGGTACGGGCCAGGCCAGGGGAAAGGGAGTTGGGCTACGGTGCTGGCTTGGGCCGCCGGATGGGTTGGGTCGGGAGAAGAGAGGGAGAGAGAGGGAGCACAGGAGAGGGGTTTTGTTTTTCCTTTTTAAAAACTGGATTGAAAACTTTCAAACAACAGTTTGAATTTTTTGAAAGCGGAGTTGGAGATAAAATAGAATAAGAGCCAAATATTTTATAGCAAAATAGAAATATAGTTTTATTTAGGGTTTTGTTAGAGAAAAGAAAAGAGGAGGGTTTATTATATAAACCATATGAGAGGAAAACAAAATATCTAGGCTTTATAAAATAATTTTATTTAGTTAAAACCATGGATGATATGATGCATGATGGCAGGATGATGCACAAAAGAAAAAGAGCGAACAAAATCTAATAGGGGTATATAAGGACGTTACGACTAAGGAGGGCACGCGTTAAGCAGATGATGCGTGCAAGTGAAGAACTCAAAATCGCCGGGAAGGACGAAGCCGGCAGACCCAGTATGGTCGAGATGCGCGAGGCGACGCGCTCGCCGAGCTCCGGCTTGGGCTCCATCTCCGCGCCCGAGCGCCCGCGTGACCACCTCCCAGGAATCCGGCGGAGGCGCACCAGGCGTTCGATCGTCGTCGTTCATCGAGCCCCTCCAGGACCCGCTGGCGAGGCCATTGACGAAGAAGAGGAGGAGAAGACCAATCAAGGCGAAAGGGAGGAGGAACCACTCCTCGCCGGAGGAGAGCGCGGCGCGATGAGCGCGGCGTCGAGCGCGGGGCCCCGTGGCGCCGGCTAGGCGTGCGGACGGCTGCCGAATGGCGGAGAACTCCGGCGCGAAAGGTCGCGGGGTTCGCCGAGGATCACCGGAGAAGAATCGACGGCGCGAGAGCGTTCGGCGAGCGAGAAGAGAGAGGCGGTGGCGCGAGGAAGAAGAAGGCTGCCTCGGTACCGCGCGAGGGCATTTATAGCCGCCGGCGCGCCCGTCTACGCAGCCACGTGGCGATCGTGGGCCACGATGGGATTATTAACGCCCAGCCGCCCAACCCGGCGATTACGAAAGGCGCCACTTCGCCCACGACCGCAGAAAATCCGGAAGGAGACAGTGATGTGACCTCGAAACGACCGCGCTGAAGCCGTCAGAACAGTCAAGTCGGGCGCGGGACTCGAGGCGGCGGAGTTGCCGTCACCCAAGCCGGAGACGGACGATAAAATCGACCGGCCCCAGTTCTGGCAACAAGCGGAAACGTCTTCAACACTTAAGAAAAAGTGGAAACGACAGAGCAAAAAGGCGTCCGTGGAGGAAGCGGACGGGGCGAGAGCGGATGAGGGCGCGGCCGGCTGAATGAAAATTCTCGATTGGCCTCCGGGCCGTCGAAACGAGGCAAGAGATGTATAAAAGCCAGGGAAACCTGCCTAGGTCCTTCTTAACGCAGGGACCTTGCCGGCTTCGGGGGCTAATGTCGGGGAAGACCCGGGTAGGGCAATGGACGCGAGCGGCCGGCTTGAGGTCGACCGGCTCGCGGCAAAGCCGGGCGAGGAGCGGCCGGCTGGAGCCGTGGCCGGCTGCCTCGGGAGCCGGCTGGCTCTAAGTCCTAGTCGGCCTGGCTGCGGCCTTCGACGGCGTAGCCGGGCCGGCTTCTACAAGCCATATCCGACCGGGGTTTGTACCTCGAGACCGACTCGAGGCTGGCGAGTCTTGCACGGAAGGAACTGGGTAGGTGAGCGGGTTCAAAGGTACACGCTGACCTCATCTCCCGTAAAGTACGGGGCACTATAGAGCAGCGGTGCCACGCGCAGACAGGCCATCATGCGTACGTCGAGCCGTACGCGCTACAGAGCATGATGACGACAACGACAGCACCTCCACGCCGCTGACCTGAGCAGGCGGATGGGACGTGCCACTACGCTCAACGGCTCCCTGGCGTCAGCGCCTCGGGAAGGGACGGGAGCCGAAGCCGGCCCATGCTGGCCACTAGACTCTAGGGACTTATATGTAAAGTGCCGGTGCCTATATAAGCCGGGCTACCCCCCTCGTGCGGGGGACGATCGATCAGTTGCCATTCACTAGTCTTAGAGCTGCCCTGAGAGAGAGAGACCTTCGTCCACCTCAGAGCAGCCGGATACAGCTCAAGGAGCACCATTGTACTGTGTTACACATCATATACACTCATAGCAGGAGTAGAGGTGTTACCTCCATCGGAGGGCCTCGAACCTGGGTACGTCGCCGTGTCGCTCGTGCCCATACCCGCTTCCGGATACCGCCGTGAGACCATTAGGAACCACCTCGATTAGCCACCCTATGGCATATGTCATGACGATACCACGACAAGGGTCCTATTTTTACACGAAGCTTTCAGAAGACCGAGGGGGAAAGGAAGTGGGGCCACGAGGCGCCGACACAATAGGGCGGCGCGGCCAGGGCCTGGCCCGCCACAGTGTGGGGCCCTCGTGTGGCCCCCTGCGTTGCCCTTCCGCCTACTTAAAGCCTTCGTCGCGAATACCCCTGTACCGAGAGCCACGATAAAACATTCCGAGAGGCCGCCGCCAATCCCATCTCTGGGGATTCAGGAGATCGCCTCCGGCACCCTGCCGGAGAGGGAATCATCACCGGAGGGGCTCTACATCATCATGCCCGCCTCCGGATTGATGCGTGAGTAGTTCATCCTTGGACTATGGGTTCATAGCAGTAGCTAGATGGTTGTCTTCTCCGCTTGTGCTATCATTGTTTAGATCTTGTGAGCTGCCTAACATGATCAAGATCATCTATTTGTAATGCTACATGTTGTGTTTGGCGGGATCCGATGAATATAGAATACTATGTTAAGTTGATTATCAATCTATCATATATGTGTTGTTTATGTTCTTGCATGCTCTCCGTTGCTAGTAGAGGCTCTGGCCAAGTTGATACTTGTAACTCCAAGAGGGAGTAATTATGCTCGATAGTGGGTTCATGCCTCCATTGAATCTGGGATCAGTGACAGAGGTTCTAAGGTTGTGGATGTGTTGTTGCTACTAGGGATAAAACATCGATGCTTTGTCTAAGGATATTTGTGTTGATTACATTACGCGCCATACTTAATGCAATTATATGTTGTTTACAACTTAATACGGAAGGGGTTCGGATGATAACCTGAAGGTGGATTATTTAGGCATAGATGCATGCTGGATAGCGGTCTATGTACTTTGTCGTAATGGGCTGATTAAATCACATGGTAATCATCATTGATATGTATTGAATCTTTATTTTTCAATTGCCTGCATGTAATTTGTTCACCCAATATGTTGGTTATCTTATTGGAGAGACACCTCTAGTGAACTGTGGACCCCGGTCCATTCTTTTACATCTGAATACATTCTACGCAATCATTGTTCTTAATGTTCTTTGCAAACAAACACCATCTTCCGCTCGATACGCTTAATCCTTTGTTTCAGCAAGCCGGTGAGATTCACAACCTCACTGTTACGTTGGGGCAAAATATCTTGATTGTGTTGTGCAGGTTCCACGTTGGCGCTGGTTTCACTAGTGTTGCGCACTACACTCCTCCACCAACAACCTTCACGTGCTTCTTGGCTCCTTTGGTTCGATAACCTTGGTTTCTTTCTGAGGAAAACTTGTCGTGTGCGCATCATTACCTTCCTCTTGGGGTTCCCAACGGACGTGTACATTACGCGCAACAAGCTCTTTTTCTGGGCGCCGTTGTCGGAGATCAAGACATTTGCAAGGGGAGTCTCCACATCCAATCTCTTTACTTTGTTTTTGTCTTGCTTTATTTTATTTTATTTGTCTTGTTTGCTTCATATCTAAAAACACAAAAAATAGTTACTTTATTTCTGTCTTGTTTATTTGCTCTATATCAAAACACAAAAAATTAGTTACTTGTCTTTATTCTACTTGTTTAGTTTACTTTCACTACTGTTATAATGGGTACTCCTGAAAATACTAAGTTGTGTGATTTCACTAGCACAAATAATAATGATTTAATAAGTACTCCTATTGCTCCACCTGCTACTACAGCAGAATTGTATGAAATTAAACCTGCTTTACTGAATCTTGTTATGAGAGAGCAATTTTCTGGTGTTAGTACTGATGATGTGCTGCCCATCTTAATAATTTTGTTGAACTTTGTGAAATGCAAAAGTATAAGGATATAGATGGTGATATTATAAAACTGAAATTGTTTCCTTTCTCATTAAGAGGAAGAGCTAAAGATTGGTTGCTTTCTTTGCCTAAAAATAGTATTGATTCATGGACTAAATGTAAAGATGCTTTTATTAGTAAATATTATCCTCCTGCTAAGATTATATCTTTGAGAAGTAGCATAATGAATTTTAAACAATTTGATAATGAACATGTTGCTCAAGCATGGGAGAGAATGAAATCTTTGGTAAAGAATTGCCCAACCCATGGACTGACTACTTGGATGATCATCCAAACCTTTTATGCAGGATTGAATTTTTCCTCAAGGAACCTATTGGATTCAGCTGCTGGAGGTACTTTTATGTCCATCACCCTGGGCGCCGCAACTAAACTACTTGATGATATGATGATCAATTACTCTGAATGGCACACTGAAAGAACTCCTCAAGGTAAGAAGGTAAATTCTGTTGAAGAAACCTCTTCTTTGGGTGATAAGATTGATGCTATTATGTCTATGCTTGCAAATGGTAGATCCCCGACGTATCCATAATTTCTGTCGTTCCATGCTTGTTTTATGACAATACTTACATGTTTTGCTTGCACTTTATGATGTTTTTATGCGTTTTTGAACTAACCTATTAACGAGATGCCACGGTGCCGGTTCTGTTTTCTGCTGTTTTGGTTCCGAGAAAGAGGTGTTCGGGCAATATTCTCGGAATTGGACGAAATCAACGCCAAAGATCTTATTTTTCCCGGGAGGCTCCAGAACACCGAAGGGAGACGGAGAGGAGGCCCAGGGCCCCGACACCACAAGGCGCGCGGGCAGGCCCTGGCCGCGCCGGCCTATGAGGAGGGCGCCCTGGTGCCCCTCTGACGCCGCCTCTTCGCCTATTTAACCCCTTTCGACCTAAAAACACCGTACGACTTGACGAAACTCCAAAAAGACTACTGGGGCGCCGCCACCATCGCGAAACTCCAATTCGGGGACAGTCTCTGTCCCGGCACCCTGCCGGGACGGGGAAGTGCCCGGAAGCCATCTCCATCAACGCCATCGCCTCCATCATGCTCCGTGAGTAGTTCCCCCATGGACTACGGGTTCTAGCTGTAGCTAGTTGGTATTCTCTCCCCATGTACTTCAATACAATGATCTCATGAGCTGCCTTACATGATTGAGATTCATCTGATGTAATCGGTGTTGTGTTTGTTGGGATCCGATGGATGATACATTATGATTAGTCTATCTATAAAGTTTGTGAAGTTATTGTTGCTGCAATCTTGTTATGCTTAATGCTTGTCACTAGGGCCCGAGTGGCATGATCTTAGATTTGAGCTCTATAATTATTGCTTAGATTGTATCTACAAGTTGTATGCACATGTCACTGTCCGGAACCAAAGGCCCCGAAGTGACAGAAATCGGGACAACCGGAGGGGATGGCGGTGATGTGAGGGACACATGTTTTCACGGAGTGTTAATGCTTTGCTCCGGTGCTCTATTAAAAGGAGTACCTTAATATCCAGTAGATTCCCTTGAGGCCCGGCTGCCACCGGCTGGTAGGACAATAGATGTTGTGCAAGTTTCTCATTGCGAGCACGTACGACTAAATATGGAAAACATGCCTACATGATTAATGAATTGATGTTCTTTCTTAATGCCTTATCAATCCTATCAATTGCCCAACTGTAATTTGTTCACCCAACACTTGTTATTGGAGAGTTACCACTAGTGTAGATAGCTGGGAACCCCGGTCCATCTTTCATCATCATATACTCGTTCTACATGTCAACTATTTTCCGGTGCCATTGCTCTCATATTACTACTACTGCTGCTGTGTTACTGTTACTATTGCTCTCATATCACTGCTACTTTCACATCACCCCTGTTGCTAGTGCTTTTCCAGTGCAGCTGAATTGACAACTCAGTTGTTAAGGCTTATAAGTATTCTTTGTCTCCCCTTGTGTCGAATCAATAAATTGGGTAATACTTCCCTCGAAGACTGTTGCGATCCCCTATACTTGTGGGTCATCAAGACTATTTTCTGGCGCCGTTGCCGGGGAGGCATAGCTCTACTCATAAGTTCACCTGGGGAGTACACTCTACCTCTCTCTCGCTTTTATTTTATTTTGTCTTGCTAGTTTATTTTTGTCTAGTTTATTTGTGCTTAGTTTATTTCTGTCTAGTTTTACTTTGCTTAGTTTACTTTTGTTTAGTTTATTTTTGTCTTGTTTTATTTTCCCTATATACCCGAAAATCCATAAAAATTTGAAAAACCTAAAAATTAAAAACTGCTGTTATGGGAGAACCAACAACCTACTTGGAGCTTATAGAATGTTATAATAATTATAGAGAATCAAGAACTGGTAAAATAATGAGTGCTATGATAGAAAAATTGAATACAATGGCTAGAATCTTGCTTAGACGCCATGATATAAACTGTTGCTCTCAACATGATACTAAACATCTTAAATTTCAATGTGGCTTTAGTGAGGAATTTTTAATTAAGAACTATAATCGGAATTGCTATATTCATTATGGGTTCGAAGAGGTAGAACAATTTGTCTTATTTATGGGAGCCTCCGAGATAGAATCCTTCATGGTTGAGAATTATGAAACTTGTGCTATTTGTAAGGACCTTAAAGATTATGTCTCTACTATCCTTAATTCTTGCATAGAATGCTACAGTAGGAATCCTTATATCCTTGATTATAAAGAGAGACACATTAATGCACAAGAATGCACTCACAATTTGCAGGAACCGTGGAAGAAGAAATTGATGAACCTGAAAGCTCATTGGATGAAAAAGAGGAGGAAATTGATGAACTTGAAAGCTCATTGGATGAAAAAGAAGAGGAGAGCGACGAACAAAAGGAGGAAGAATGGATTAGCTACCCATGCCAACCTTCTAATGAGAGTAACTCTTCATCTCTTACACTATTTGATTGTCCTCCATGCTTACCGAAAGAGGTTGAATGTTATGTTCCTGTGGATTCTCTTGAAATATTTCCTATAAGTAAAACTTGTGAGAATAATTATGCTACTGTTATATATGATAATCCATGCTACTTTGATAAATCTTATGATAATGCTTTGTTTGTGCCTGATGTCGAAATGCATGGTACTAAAGAGTTTTGCTTAGCAAATGTTTATGATAAAGCTCTAGATGATGGTCCTATGTTACTTGATAATATTAATTGTACTACTAATGAAAATGGGATTGGAGAGTTCTTGACATTATCTATGTGTCCCATATCTCTTGAGATTGATCATTCATCTTGCTATATTATTGATAAAAGTGTGTTCGAAAGTTTTAATTCCACTATTTTTGAGCTTGATAAAAATTATATGTTTGTGGATCATGAAAAGTATGCTGCATGTGATAGTTATATTGTTGAGTTTATTCATGAAGCTACTGAAAATTATTATGAGAGAGGAAAATATGGTTGTAGAAATTTTCATGGTACTAATACACCTCTCTATATGCTGAAATTGCTGAAGTTACACTTGTTCTATCTACTTATGCTTGTCACTTTGTTCTTCATGAACTTATTCGTGTACAAGATTCCTTTCCATAGGAAGCATGTGAGACTTAAATGTGTTTTGAATTTGCTTTTTGATGCTCTCTTTTGCTTCAAATACTATTTCTTGCGAGTGCATCATTTAAAACTGCTGAGCCCATCTTAATGGCTATAAAGAAAAGAACTTCTTGGGAGATAACCCATGTGTTATTTTGCTACAGTACTTTGTTTTATATTTGTGTCTTGGAAGTTGTTTACTACTGTAGCAACCTCTCCTTATCTTAGTTTTGTGTTTTGTTGTGCCAAGTGAAGCCTCTAATCGAAGGTTGATACTAGATTTGGATTTCTGCGCAGAAACAGATTTCTATCTGTCACGAATCTGGGCTGTTTTCTCTGTAGAAAAATCAGAAAAATATGCCAATTTACGTGCGTGTTCCTCAGATATGTACGCAACTTTCATTAGTTTTGAGTTTTCTGATTTGAGCAACGGAAGTATTTTATTAAAATTCGTCTTTACTGGCTGTTCTGTTTTGGCAGATTCTGTCTCTGTTTTTTGCATTGTCTCTTGTGGACTTTAAGCGAGCTTTTCTAGACATAGAGAGCTGTAGCTAATGTTTTATTGAGTTCTTGCAATGTGCCACTACAGGACCAAGGTGGATTCAAGTTTTTTGAGTACTAACCCCTCTAATGAAGTTTATGAGAAGTTTGGTGTGAAGGAAGTTTTCAAGGGTCAAGAGAGGAGGATGATATATGATCAAGAAGAGTGAAAAGTCTAAGCTTGGGGATGCCCCCGTGGTTCATCCCTGCATATTTCAAGAAGACTCAAGCGTCTAAGCTTGGGGATGCCCAAGGCATCCCCTTCTTCATCAACTTATCAGGTTTCTTCTATTGAAACTATATTTTTATTCGGTCACATCTTATGTGCTTTACTTGGAGCGTCTGTGTGTTTTATTTTTGTTTGTGTTTGAATAAATTCGGATCCTAGCAATCCATGTTTGGGAGAGAGACACGCTCCGCTTTTTCATATGAACACTTGTTCTTCGTTTTACTTTTAATGTTCAATGAATAAAAGTTGGAAGCTACAATATTTATCTTTATTTGGTTGGGAAAAGAAAATGCCTCATATGTCTTGGATAATTTGATACTTGGCAATTGTTTTGAGCTCTCAAGTAGATCATAAGTTTTTGCATGTAGTTTAAACCTATTAGTGGAGAACTACCGTAGAGCTTGTTAAAATTGGTTTGCATAATTGATCTCTCTTAAGGTCTAGATATTTTCTGGTAAAAGTGTTTGAGCAACAAGGAAGACAGTGTAGAGTATTATAATGCTTGCAATATGTTCTTATGTAAGTTTTGCTGTATCGGTTCATACTTGTGTTTGCTTCAAACAACCTTGCTAGCCCAAACCTTGTACTGAGAGGGAATACTTCTCGTGCATCCAAAAACCTTGAGCCAAAACCTATGCCATTTGTGTCCACCATACCTACCTACTATGTGGTATTTCCTGCCATTCCAAAGTAAATTGCTTGAGTGCTACCTTTAAATAATTCAAAATGCTTCTCAATTTGTGTTAATGTTTCATAGCTCATGAGGAAGTATGTGGTGTTTAGCTTTCAACCTTGTCATTTACTTTTGACGGACTCTCATATGGACTAGTGGCACATCCGCTTATCCAATAATTTTGCAAAAAGAGCTGGCAATGGGATTCCCAGTCCCAAATTAATTAATTTAAATAGACACTCCTCCATGGTTTGTGATTGTTGGACGGCACCCGAAGGATTCGGTTAGCCATGGCTTGTGTAAGCAAAGGTTGGGGGGAGTGTCATCATCATAATAAAACTTAAATAAAAAGGCACTCCTTCATGGTATGTGATTGTTGGCAGGCACCCGAGGATTCGGTTAGCCATGGTTTGTGAAAGAAAGGTTGGAAGGAGTGCCACCCAAAAATAAATAAAATGGGAGCCGCTCTTGTGAGTCCGGTTGATGAGGTAGTTAGTGTACCCACTACCATTCGTTGACAACAACAAACACCTCTCAAAATTTTACTTTTATGCTCTCTATATGTTTTCAAAACCAAAGCTCTAGCACAAATATAGCAATCGATGCTTTCCTCTTTGAAGGGTCATTCTTTTACTTTATGTTGAGTCAGTTTACCTACTTCCTTCCATCTTAGAAGCAAACACTTGTGTCAACTGTGCATTGATTCTTACATACTTGCTTATTTGCATTCATCATATTACTTTGTGTTGACCATTATCCATGAGATATACATGTTGAAAGTTGAAAGCAACCGCTGAAACTTATATCTTCCTTTGTGTTGCTTCGATGCCTTTACTTTGAACTTATTGCTTTATGAGTTAACTCTTGTGCAAAACTTTTGATGCTTGTCTTGAAAGTACTCTCCATGAAAAGTTTTGCTATATGTTATCTACTTGTTAGCAACTATAGATCATTGCCTTGAGTCACTTCATTCATTTCATATGCTTTGTAATAGTATGATCAAGGTTATGTAAGTAGCATGTCACTACAGAAATTATTCTTTTTATCGTTTACTCGGGACGAGCAGAACTAAGCTTGGGGATGCTGATACGTCCCCGACGTATCCATAATTTCTGTCGTTCCATGCTTGTTTTATGACAATACTTACATGTTTTGCTTGCACTTTATGATGTTTTTATGCGTTTCGGAACTAACCTATTAACGAGATGCCACAGTGCCAGTTCCTGTTTTCTGCTGTTTTTGGTTCCAGAAAGGCTGTTCGGGCAATATTCTCGGAATTGGACGAAATCAACGCCAAAGATCTTATTTTTCCCGGGAGGCTCCAGAACACCGAAGGGGAGACGGAGAGGAGGCCCAGGGCCCCGACACCACAAGGCCGCGCGGGCAGGCCCCTGGCCGCGCCGGCCTATGAGGAGGGCGCCCTGGTGCCCCTCTGACGCCGCCTCTTCGCCTATTTAACCCCTTTCGACCTAAAAACACCGTACGACTTGACGAAACTCCAAAAAGACTACTGGGGCGCCGCCACCATCGCGAAACTCCAATTCGGGGGACAGAAGTCTCTGTCCCGGCACCCTGCCGGGACGGGGAAGTGCCCCGGAAGCCATCTCCATCAACGCCATCGCCTCCATCATGCTCCGTGAGTAGTTCCCCCATGGACTACGGGTTCTAGCTGTAGCTAGTTGGTATTCTCTCCCCCATGTACTTCAATACAATGATCTCATGAGCTGCCTTACATGATTGAGATTCATCTGATGTAATCGGTGTTGTGTTTGTTGGGATCCGATGGATGATACATTATGATTAGTCTATCTATAAAGTTTGTGAAGTTATTGTTGCTGCAATCTTGTTATGCTTAATGCTTGTCACTAGGGCCCGAGTGGCATGATCTTAGATTTGAGCTCTATAATTATTGCTTAGATTGTATCTACAAGTTGTATGCACATGTCACTGTCCGGAACCAAAGGCCCCGAAGTGACAGAAATCGGGACAACCGGAGGGGATGGCGGTGATGTGAGGGACACATGTTTTCACGGAGTGTTAATGCTTTGCTCCGGTGCTCTATTAAAAGGAGTACCTTAATATCCAGTAGATTCCCTTGAGGCCCGGCTGCCACCGGCTGGTAGGACAATAGATGTTGTGCAAGTTTCTCATTGCGAGCACGTACGACTAAATATGGAAAACATGCCTACATGATTAATGAATTGATGTTCTTTCTTAATGCCTTATCAATCCTATCAATTGCCCAACTGTAATTTGTTCACCCGACACTTGTTATTGGAGAGTTACCACTAGTGTAGATAGCTGGGAACCCCGGTCCATCTTTCATCATCATATACTCGTTCTACATGTCAACTATTTTCTGGTGCCATTGCTCTCATATTACTACTACTGCTGCTGTGTTACTGTTACTATTGCTCTCATATCACTGCTACTTTCACATCACCCCTGTTGCTAGTGCTTTTCCAGGTGCAGCTGAATTGACAACTCAGTTGTTAAGGCTTATAAGTATTCTTTGTCTCCCCTTGTGTCGAATCAATAAATTGGGTAATACTTCCCTCGAAGACTGTTGCGATCCCCTATACTTGTGGGTCATCAATGGTAGATCTCATATTGATCCTAATAATGTTCCTTTAGATTCATTGGTTGCTCAAGAAGAAAATGTTGATGTGAATTTCATTAAGAACAATAATTTCAACAACAATGCTTATAGGAATAATTATGGTAACAACAACTATAGGCCATATCCTTTTAATAATGGTAGTGGTTATGGTAATTCTTATGGTAGATCTGTTTTGCCTAATGAGGAAAAGATATTGGAAATTGAAAGAACTACTAAGAGCTTTATGCAATCGCAATATGAGAAAAATCAATTGTTTACTAAAACTATGAATGAACAATCTGCCTTGTTGAAAAATATAGGAAATCAACTTGAAAATTTGAATGTGAAAATTTCTGGTTTGCAAACTAAACTTACAAATGCTGAAAATCGAATCTCATATATGTCTGAATCACAATCTTCTTTAATTAATAAAATGGCTGCTAAACCTGAGGATAATGATACAAAATTTTCTGCTACAGCAAATGCCATCCAAGTTCGAATTAATGATAATATTAGAATGTTGGCTGAATTGCATGCTAGGTGGGATAGAGAAGAAAAAGAAAAACTTGCTAAAGAGAATAATGTAGCTAAAGTATGGACTATTACCACCACTAGTAATGTTGATTCTTCACATGTTGCTGCACCTCCTACTATCAATGGTAAAATAATTGGTGTTGGCAATGTTTCTACTCCTAATGCAAAGCGTACAAAACTGCCTGAAACTGCTGAAACTGTGATAAAACTGCTGAAATTTTTCAAAATATTGGTGACAATGATTCTATTGCTGTAGAACATAATGGTTTAGATTTTGATGATTGTCATATTACTGAAGTTATAAAGTTCTTACAAAAACTTGCTAGAAGTCCCAATGCTAGTGCTATAAATTTAGCCTTTACAAAACATATTACAAATGCTCTCATTAAAGCTAGGGAAGAGAAATTAAAACTTGAAGCTTCTATTCCTAGGAAGTTAGAAGATGGTTGGGAGCCCATCATTAAAATGAAATTCAATGACTTTGAGTGTAATGCTTTATGTGATCTTGGTGCAAGTATTTCTGTTATGCCTAAAAAGATTTATGATATGCTTGACTTGCCACCATTGAAGAATTGTTATTTGGATGTTAATCTTGCTGATAATGTTAAAAAGAAACCTTTGGGGAGGATTGATAATGTGCGCATTACGGTTAACAATAACCTTGTCCCCGTTGATTTTGTTGTCTTGGATATTGAATGCAATGCATCTTGTCCTATTGTGTTGGGAAGACCTTTTCTTCGAACTGTTGGTGCTGTTATTGATATGAAGGAAGGTAATATTAAATATCAATTTCCTCTCAAGAAAGGTATGGAACAATTCCCTAGAAAGAGAATGAAGTTGCCTTTTGATTCTATTATTAGAACAAGTTATGATGTTGATGCTTCTTCTCTTGATGTTACTTGATTTGCACTTTCTGCGCCTAGCTGAAAGGCGTTAAAGAAAAGAACTTCTTGGGAGATAACCCATGTTTTATTTTGTTACTGTATTATTGAGTCTTGGAAGTTGTTTACTACTGTAGCAACATCTCCTTATCATGTTTTGTGCCAAGTAAAGTTTCTATGCTAAAGTTGATGCTATATTTGGGATTGCTGCGCAGAAACAGCATTGCTGTCTGTCACGAATTCTCGCAGAGATCTCTGTAAAAAAATCGAAAAAATCTGCAAATTTACGAGCGTGATCCTCAGATATGTACGCAACTTTCATTAGTTTTGAGTTTTTCCATTTGAGCAAGTTAAGTGCCCCTGCCAGATTCATCTTTACGGACTGTTCTGTTTTTGACAGATTCTGCCTTTTATTTCGCATTGCCGCTTTTGCTATGTTGAATGAGTTTCTTTGTTCCATTAACTTTCAGAAGCTTTGTGCAATGTCCAGAAGTGTTAAGGATGATTGTGTCACCTCTGAATATGTGAATTTGTAATTATTCACTAACCCTCTAATAAGTTTGCTTGAAGTTTGTGTGGAGGAAGTTTTCAAGGGTCAAGAGAAGAGGATGATATACTATGATCAAGAAGAGTGAAAGGTCTAAGCTTGGGGATGCCCTGTGGTTCATCCCTGCATATTTTAAGAAGACTCAAGCATCTAAGCTTGGGGATGCCCAAGGCATCCCCTTCTTCATCGATAACATTATCAGGTCACTTCTAGTGAAACTATATTTTTATTCCATCACATCTTATGTTCTTTACTTGGAGCGTCGGTTTGCTTTTATTTTTGTTTTGTTTTGAATAAAGTTGGATCCCATCATTCTTATATTGGAGATATTACGCTCCGCTTTTTCATATGGAACACTTGTGTTCTTAATTGTGCTTTAATGTTCATGGCGAAGGCTGAAATTGCTTCGTTAAATTGCTATTTGGTTGGAATCAGAAAATGCTGCATATGGTTTGGAAATTTGGCAATTGTTTTGAGCTCTCATTAGATCATGTTTAAGCTCTTGCATCATGTAGTTTAATCTATTAATGAAGAACTACCGTAGAGCTTGTTTAATTTGGTTTGCATGATTGGTCTCTCTAAGTCTAGATATTTTCTGGTAAAGTGTTTGAACAACAAGGAAGACAATGTAGAGTCTTATAATGCTTGCAATATGTTCTTGTGTAAGTTTTGATGTACCTGTTCATACTTGTGTTTGCTTCAAACAACCTTGCTAGCCCAAACCTTGTACTGAGAGGAAATGCTTCTCGTGCATCCAAACACCTTGAGCCAAAACCCATGCCATTTGTGTCCACCATATCTACCTACTATGTGGTATTTTTCTGCCATTCCAAAGTAAATTACTTGAGTGCTACCTTTAAAATTTCATTCCTTTACCTTTGCAATATATAGCTCATGGGACAAATAGCTTAAAAACTATTGTGGTGATGAATATGTAGTTATGTGTCTTAATTCTTATAAGTTGCTTGTTGAGCGGTAACCATGTTTCTGGGGACGCCATCAACTTTACCTTTGTTGGATATCATGTGAGATGCTATGCATGTTCGTCTTGTCTGAAGTAAGTGCGATTTCATGATCAAATGGTTTGAGTATGCATATGTTAGAGAAGAACATTGGGCTGCTAACTAAAGCCATGTATCATGGTGGAAGTTTCAGTTTGGACATACAACCTCAATCTCTTATGAGAATATTATTTGTTGTTGAATGCTTAAGCATTAAAAGAGGAGTCCATTATCTGTTGTCTATGTTGTCCCGGTATGGATGTCTAAGTTGAGAATAATCAAAAGCGAGAAATCCAATGCGTGCTTTCTCCTTAGACACTTGTACAGGCGGCATAGAGGTACCCCTTTGTGACACTTGGTTGAAACATATGTTATGCGATGATAATCCGTGTTTTCCGAGCTAAGTAGGACAAGGTGCGAGCACTATTAGTACTCTATGCATGAGACTTGCAACTTGTAGGAAATATTATGCATAGCACATATGAATTATTACTACCGTTGACAAAATTGTTTCTATGTTTTCAAAACAAAAGCTCTAGCACAAAAATAGTAATCCATGCTTCCCTCTGCGAAGGGCCATTCTTTTACTTTATTGTTGAGTCAGTTTACCCACTTCTTTCTATCTTAGAAGCAAACACTTGTGTTAACTGTCGTCGTGGTGAACAAACAGATGCCATAGGATGGCTTATGTTGGGGCCGAATGGACGCTAGAGGATTCGGGGGAGGGTTTATGACTAGATGG
This sequence comes from Lolium multiflorum, assembly GCA_030979885.1. Taxonomy (NCBI): domain Eukaryota; kingdom Viridiplantae; phylum Streptophyta; class Magnoliopsida; order Poales; family Poaceae; genus Lolium; species Lolium multiflorum. The sequence continues at coordinate 221,190,931 of CM061752.1, forward strand.
GATGAACTTCCGGATGGTTTCCTCAAGAACTTGGCCAAGGCCAGAGGTTGAAGAAGAAAGACACAAGGAAGAACTCGCTCTAGATCACTATCTTCATTGATCTCCACAGGTTACAGGTTTGAGCTTACAAGGATCTCTCTCTATCTTCTCTATTGCTCCGCGCGTATGAAAGGGGCTGCCCCCTCTCCTTATATAGGGGAGAGGGTGGCTTACAGGGCAAGAAACCCTAATGGCATCTTTGACTAGACAAACTACTTTACAAAGATACTTTACAAAGCTACTTTAATCATAGATGACGCCGGGGTCTTCTTTAAACAGGGAGGCTGACGTCCTCCGGCTTCTTTGGCCGTCATCCTCCTCTTTATCTTCAGGCCTTCGTTTAAAGCCACTTTGCTTAGCTCATCCTTGTCTTCTAGCTCTGAAGAGAATCTTTGACTGGTCCTGCCGACATGCTCTTCCTTCCGGTCTCCGGCATCCTTTCTATCCGGTCCCGGTATACCCCTCTTGGGGATACCGGCTTAGCTTACTTAGCCAAATTCCTATCTTTGAGTTCCGGTATAAATATTAAACCGGTATCTTGATGGATAAGACCATCCGGTTTGGCATGCCTTTGGCATACCGGGGGTCATCCCCCCAACATTAGTCCCCGAAGCTGGTATAGTCTGGCGGATTCTATCCAACAGACCATGCCAGGTTCCCATGTTCTTGTATACCGGTTTAATTTATCCGGCGCTCTGCTTGGCTCCGGCATCTTTGCCCGGACTCATGCCCTCTTCTTTGCAAGGCATTCTCCGGCTGCTTATCTTCCGGCATCTCGTTCATTTAATACTTCCTCGGCGAAGTCGAGAATATATCGGGTCCCGCACTGTCTGACATGCGCACTGTGGACTGACGCGCCAGTGTCAGGGGTCACTTCCGTTCGGCTTCCGCGCGCGCATTAATTGATCCACAGCGGATCCCAACCACTTCTCTGGATCCGTGTGTCCTCCCTGTGGCTTCTCGCGGTTTCGCGTGTATCGCTGCACCACGTGGCAGCCCGTGGAGGAACCGTCGCCGCCCATGGCCCGAACCGCCGCGGTTCAGCGGTTTTTGGCCCACTTCTCTCTCTTCCTTTATAAGGCAAAACCGCCCCTTCTCCTTCCTTTTCTCGCATCCCGCTCATCGCGCGCAAGTGCTCCTTGCTCCTGCGTCTCCGCCGCTCCTTCCGCTGCTTGAGCTCCGCCGCCGGCTAACCCGCGCTAGCGCTCCGCCGGACGCCGCCGGACTTCGTCGCGCGAAGAGCTTCTGCGGTGCTGCTTCCGCGACCGCGACATTCTCGCTTCCTCGAGCTCCTTTCCTCCTCGCCGTCGACGGACTTCCTCGCCCACGGCAAGCTCACCAAACCTCCGGCGAACTTCTTCCTCCGCGACTCCGCCGCCCCAGGTTAGGCTTAATCTGGATTTACCCTCTTTTTCTTGCTTCGGATCTTGAGTTGCTTGCGTATTTATTTCTTCTTTCTGTTGCTTTTTCTCTTTCGTAGATCTTCGCGCGGGGGTAGTTCCTGGAAATCTGTTTTTTCGAGTAGATAGGGGCTCCTCAAATCCGCATGTCTTCCGAGCCTTTCCACTTCTCCTCCAGTAATCCGAAAGTCGCGCCTCCGACGGGGTTAGCGCAGATCTAGCCCAGATGGAAACCGACGGCAGCCAAGAGCAAGATGCCGGTAGCTCTAGCCAAGCTTCCGGCGCCGACTCTTCCGAGATCACTCGCGGAGCCTGGATGGGCTCCAGCGCGTGAATACGAGATTGACTGGTTATACCGGTCCCGGAGGATTCCGGAAGGAGTATCCTGCCGGCTTCCCGGCGACGAGATCGAACCGGTGCCTAACCCCGGCGAACGCGTCGTCTTCCTTGCTCATTTCGAGCGCGGCTTCGGCCTCCCCGTCTCTCTTTTTTCCGGAGTTTTGATTTTTACAAACTCCAACCTCACCACCTTCCTGGCAACGCCATTTTCTACCTCTCCTGCTATGTCACCTTCATGGAGGCTTACATCGGCATTCGTCCCACTCGCGAGACGTTTGCTCGATTCTTCGCCCTTCGGATTAATTCCGTTCAGGGCTTAGACATTCCTAAACCCAAACCCCCCGTACAATGCGGGTCTTGCATCATTGGCTCTCGTCAAGCGAGCCCCTTCTTCAAATTCTCCGGTCTCGAGTCATGCCGGTCATGGCAAGGGACCTTTTTCTATGTTAGGAACAACGGCGCCGCAGATCTCATCGATCTGCCTCCTTTTGATCCGGCGCCGCCCACCAAGACTAACTGGAGCTACAATCCGAAGGAGTCTCACAACGAGACAAACCGGATTATACGCTTCATGAAAGCGGATGAAGGACACCAACATCTGCTCCGATGATATCATCCGCACCTTCATCTCGCGCCGGGTGCTTCCTCTTAAGCGCCGCGCCCACAAGATGTGCGAGATGTATGGCCCCGGCGATCCTACCAAGATCACCGGACTTCCTCTCAGCAAGAAGGATGTTGTCCTTAAGGCCAGGCAGATCTGCCAGACCTCCATGCCGGAAGATTGGGAATGGGGCCTCCGGCCTCTTAGCTCTACTAACCCTCCGACCCAAGAAGTAAGAAATTACACAACTCGGGTCGGTTCACCGGAAGCTTTCATTGCGGTTAACCCCTTTTTTCTTTTTTTTCTTCCAGGCCAAGGACCGTTTCCCCGCATCGAATCCGACCAAGCGAGGCCGTTGCCGGAAGCGCGGTCTCGACAAGTTTGACCCCGACCCCGTCATTTTTTGGCGTGACTGAAGATGGGCCGGACTCCAGCCGCGCGCTCGGCAAGTCTCCGGAACCCGCCGGTTCGTCCGATGAACTGACCATCCTTGAGGTAGCTCTTCTTTTATACCTCTCATATTCCTCTGCTATTGTTCTTCTGTAGATGTTCCCTCAGCCAACATCAAACCACAGGTCCATGAGCATGTCGCCCCGCTGCAGGCCGAGGCAGGCCAAGAGTTTGTGGACAAACTCATGGCCCAGGGCAAGAAGAACAAGACCCCGGCCATGATGCCGGCTCAAGCCAACCTCCTCCTGCCAAGCGCTTCCGGACCGAACCTCTCGCGGGTAAGGTCGTTGCCGTGAGGCGCCACAAGGGCAAACAGATGCCGACCGCTACCGGGTAAGGCTCCACTTTTCTGCTTGTTTCGTTTTCACCAAGTTCCTTTCCGGTTGCTTTTTTCCCAATCTTTTCCTTTTCTCTTTTTCAGCCCCGCGCTCAAGCTCGGCTCCAGGCCTGAGGGCTCTGCCGGTTCTGCCAGGACCTCAACTCCTCCTCCTCACTCAAGCCCGGCACCACCTGGTGCCGGCACCACCTCTGCCTCCCCTCTGGGAGGCACAACAAGTTCGGCGCGCGGCCCCTACACCGCCAGATCTCCGCGCGGAGGAGGACCTTGCCTCCCCTCCAGAGACCCAAGACACCGGCGCCAGCAACATGGGCGCCGGAAAAGAACCTGCTGGCGGGCGGAACCTTCGGTTCCTCCCCGTCCTTGAAAAGAAGAAAAGAAGAAGACTTCCTCCAAGACCGCGCCGGAAACTTCCGTGCCGGCAACCTCTACACCAACGCCGCCGAAACCTCTGTTCTGAGGCAGCCGCCACGCCAACGCCTCCACCGACCCAAGGACCTCCCGCGACTGCGCCCAAGCCGCCGCCTGCGACCCTCAAGATCACCGACTTCCTCAAGCCGGGGGCGTCCCGCGAAAGGCCGCGGATGGCAGCGCCTCAAGCGGCTCGCAGCCCTAGTGCTGCATGTTGGGCCTGCCGCCGTTGTGGTCCAGGATAAACCTTCCGGCCTCTTGGGCCGGATCGTTGAGCTGAAGCGCGAGGGCAAAGACTTGGGGCCTCTTCTCCCCTATGCCCAAAGATGGAATAATGCGGACATCTCCGCAGCCTACCCGTGGCAGGGAAGGACCGCCTCCCGGCGCAGATCCTGCCGGCCCTCGGTCCACTGAAGAACACTTCACGCGGCTCAAGCATGCCGTGAAGGAGTTCGACAGCGCGTGGTACGACGCCACCAGCAACGTGGTGGTAAGTTCCACCAACCTTCTTGTAAATTTTCTTGATGCCGGTTTTCTTCTTTCCGGATCTTGTCTATTCTCCCAGTCCCCGAGTTTTGGGTTTAGAGTGCAACTCTTAGCGCTTTTAAAAACTCCATCTTTCTCAGCATAGCAAACAGTCCCCGCAACTCTTCGCAAAACTCCCCGTCCCCGAGTTTCGGGTTGAGATCTTGCTCTTAGCGCGAAACTTAACTAGAAACGCGCGAAACCGGCATAGCCAGTCCCCGAGTTTCGGGTTAAAATCCTTTGTTTTTAACATCACTTCCTTAAACAGAGCACGGCCGACGCCCGAAGGCTCTCTTTGAGGAGCTTCTATGGGAGCACCGGAGCCTTGCTGAGGCGCACAGCAAGTGCCAAGGTAATTTCTTGCGCCTCCGGCATCTTTTTACCGGAAGGTTTTCTTTTCTTTGTTACTTACAAGTTTTTTGCATAACAGCTATCCCGGAAGCCTCCATTGAGGCCCTCAAGGCCCAGGTTGCCGCACTCCAAGGTACAACTTCTGTTTTTCCGGTTAACTTGCTTCTTTGTGTCTCATCTGTTTTTGTGTTTTCACTAACATCTTCTTTTTCGGCTTTTAGTTGAAAAGAAGCAGCTCATCCGGGATCACCAGAAGGCCTTGGAGGCCCAGAAGGAGATCTCTAGAGAGCTCAAGGACCAGGCTATGCAGGCCGGAGTCCGGTACGCTGAGGAGCTGAAGGCCGCCGAAGCTGCCGCGGAGGCCAGGCTAAACGAGGCGCTGGAGGATGCCGGCAACGCCAATGTGGTGTTGCAGGCCGAGCTGGAAGAGGCCGCCAAAGCGCTGAAAACAGCCGAGGGCAAAGCCGCAAAGCGCACAAAGCGGCCGCAAGGAGGAGGCCACCAGGGCCCAAAGTTGTGCTCGAGGGCGAGGTCGCGCGGTTGAAAGCGGAATGAAGAGTACGACCTTCTGGTTGCGCGGACCGACGCGCTTGCCCCTTCGTACGTTTTTTTCTCTTTTCCGGTTTCGCTTATAAGCTTATTTATTCCGGTATCATACACTTAGCTTTCGTTTGTCTTGCAGGGCTCTTTCCGGATTCCCAGGCACACGCTATAAAGAAGGTGGCGGAGCACCCGGCGCAAGAAATGGCGATAATTTGGTGCACCTTGGGATCCCTATGATCACTTGGTTGCTCTAAACGCGGGTCTCCCACATGCGCTCGGTGGACCGGAACCTTCCGACATCCCTGAGGTGGCCTCCCAGCTCTTCAAGACCCTCTGGCCCGGCGAAGTGGTGCCCGACACCTTCTCCCTCATCGACCGCTTGAAAGGTGCCTGCCGATCCGAGAGGTGGCGCATCGCTGCCCGTGCCGAGCAACTCCGCGTCGCGTTGCTTCCTGGTACCCGGAGCTGGACCTGGATGCCCTCCCGGCATGCGCGAAGGCGCTCCACCGATCTGGACCCGGTCCTTGCCGTAAACGGCAAGACCGTGCGTACCACATCGCGGAGTATCGCCGAAATGCGCACCTTCATCCCCCTCCTGAAGATGTCAAAGATTATCTGAGCGAGGAGGAGGAAGATGAAGGCGAGGATGTGCCACCGGAACTCCTGATGCCGGCGCTGCTCCCCCTGAAGCCCCTGCTGCCTGACTTTGTCAAAGATGTTACCTGTTCCTGCTTGCTTTGTAACAAAACTCGTTAAATTCTACCCCGGTATGCCGGGGTTTATGATGTAAGACAAAACTTATCCTTTTGGTATGTGGTACAACATTTTACACCGGTAGGCTTATACCGGTAACTTATTAAGTTATGTTTGTCTTAACATATTTGCTTGTTGAGTTGCTTTTTCTTGCACTGCAATGATTTCGAAATTGTTTCCGCATCCAATTGATGCATACTTGGCTCTTTTGCCTTGGCTCTGCCTACCTTCTCTGGGCATTTTTGGCGTATGAGCACAAAGTTCTTTTACCAAGCAAGCATTTTCTTGAACTTAGAAATAACTCGAAATTTTTGCAAAAAACCGGTATAACCGGGGTTAGTTAAACTTTTCCGGATTGTTCTTTCCTGCTCTCTCTTTCCGCAGTTCATGTGCTTATCCCCTACCGGTTTATCTTGCTTGCCATGAAGCCAAGTTATGGACAACAGCAGAGTCGAAGACTCCGGTATGGTCTAGCACACTACTAAACCGGAAAGAAAAAACATTCAATAGGCAACCGGCAACAGAAAAAATAGACATGTTTCATGCAACTTAGTAAGGGTAGTCCCCGAGATTCATTCGAGGTTCCGACATCTTTTTATTCATAGCAATAAGGTACAAAAAGGAACTTCTTACAGCACCACTTCAAGAGTAGAAAGGACGCAACAAAGCTACATTCCATGGGCGTTTGGTCTCCTCTCCTGACTTGTCCGCCTTTCCTTTCTTCCATTCCTGTGCATCAATCAGGTAATAGGCATCATTGTGGAGAGCCTTGCTCACAATGAAAGGTCCTTCCCACGGAGGGGAAAGCTTGTGCCGGCCTTCAGTGCGCTGCACTAGGCGTAGCACCAGGTCCCCTTCTCGGAACACTCTTGGATTAACCTTCCGGCTATGATAGCGTCTGAGGTTTTGCTGGTAAATGGCTGTTCTTGCCAAAGCTAACTCTCTTGCTTCTTCTAGCAAGTCCACATCATTTTCTCGGGCCTCTTTTACCTCTTCTTCGGTATAGAGTTGCACCCTTGGGGAATCATGGAGAATGTCGGTTGGTATGACCGCTTCTGCTCCATAAACCATGAAGAATGGCGTGTATCCGGTAGACCGGTTCGGAGTTGTTCTTAGACTCCACAGCACTGATGGTAGCTCATCGATCCAACATCCCGGCGATTTTTCCATTGCATCAATGAGTCTTGGTTTGATACCGGAAAGTACCAAAGCATTCGTTCTTTCAACTTGGCCATTGCCTTGTGGGTGCGCCACTGAGCACAAATCCAACCGGATGTTCTTGTCTTCACAAAATCGTTTGAACTCTCCTTGAGCAAAGTTTGAGCCATTGTCAGTTATGATACTGTGCGGGTATCCATACCGCAGAATTACATCTTTTAGGAACTTTACCGCTGTGTGGCCATCACATTTTGCGATAGGCTTCACTTCCAGCCACTTGGTGAATTTATCCACCATTACCAAGATGTGAGTCATGTTTCCCCTTGCGGTTTTAAATGGTCCAACCATGTCCAGGCACCAGACAGCGAATGGCCAAGTTAGCGGTATGGTTTTTAAACCGGATGCTGGGGTATGGTTTTGCTTGGCGTACCTCTGGCACCCATTGCATTTTCTTACCATATCCTCCGCATTCTCCAAAGCCGTTGGCCAATAGAATCCATGCCGGAACACTTTTGCCACCAGTGCCCTTGACGAGGCGTGGTGCCCGCATTCTCCTCGGTGAATTTCCTCAAGCATTTCTCTTCCTTCTTCCGGCTCCACACATCTTTGGAGGACACCGGTAACACTTCTTTTGTATACCTCACCATTGATGATAGTGTAAGCTTTGGACCTCCTCTGTATCCTTCTGGACTCATTTTCGTCAACCGGCAAGGTGCCGTTGATCAGGAATTCCTTAATAGGTTTAACCCAAGATGGCGCTTCTCTAACCACAAACACCGGCATGTCTATGTCCATGCTGTCCACAAGCATTGCCTCTTCCGGCATGGGCGTCGCAGTCCCCGAGTTTACCGGTACAGTCCCCGAGTTTGCCGGAGTAGTCCCCGGGTTTCCTCCGTCAATCTCCATTGGTTTCCTCATCGATATCCATTGGCACTACATGCATTCGGCGAAAATTGATTCCGACTCCGGACTTGGTTTGATTGATGGAACTCTTAAGTGTGCCAAGGCTATTCCGGGAGGAATTTCTTGCCTGGATGAGCCCAGCTTGGATAGAGCATCCGCGGCTTCATTTTCAGCCCGCGGCACATGGTGAAACTCACACCCTTCGAAGAAGCCGGCAATCTTTTGCACATGAAACCGGTATGAGGCCATGTTGGCATCTTTTGCATCCCAATCTCCGGAACACTGTTGCACCACCAGATCTGAATCGCCGTAGCAAATGATCCGGAGCGCTCCGATTTCTTTTGCGACCTTAAGCCCATGTATCAGAGCTTCGTACTCAGCGACATTGTTTGATGCCCTGAAGTGCACTTGTAGAACATACCGGAGGTGATCTCCCTTAGGTGAGGTGAGTACCACACCGGCACCCAGACCCTCCTTGAGTTTGGATCCGTCAAAGTGCATCTTCCAGTATTCTATCTTGTGTTCTGGCGGCTTGTATTGTATCTCCGCCCAATCGACCAAGAAATCAGCTAAAGCTTGCGATTTTATGGCATCTCTTCTTTCATACACCGGTACATATGGTGATAGCTGAATTGCCCATTTTGCAATCCGGCCGCTGGCATCCTTGTTGCCCATGATATCGGAGATGGGTGCCTCACTCACCACCTTCATGGGGTGCTCCTCAAAGTAATGCTTGAGCTTCGTGGCGGCCATGAACACGCCATAAGTCATCTTTTGGAAGTGTGGGTAGTTCTGCTTTGAGGAGGAGAGCACCTCGCTCAGGTAGTATACCGGCCTTTGCACGGTTTTTCCTTCCTCTTCTCTTTCCACCACAACCACAACACTAACCACCCGGTTTGTTGCCGCTATATAGAGCAGCATAGGTTCCCTTTCCAAAGGTGAGGCCAGTATTGGTGCCGTTACTAGCATTGTTTTTCAATTCTTTAAATGCTGCGTCTGCCTGCGTGGTCCAGACGAAAGTATCCGATTTTTTCATCAAAGCATAAAGCGGCAAGGCCTTTTCTCCTAGCCTGCTTATGAACCGGCTTAGCGATGCCAAGCTTCCGGTAAACTTTTGCACATCTTTGAGTTCTCGCGGTATTGTCATTCTTTCTATTGCCCGGATTTTTACCGGATTCACCTCAATGCCCCGGCTTGACACAAGGAAACCGAGTAGTTTACCGGCAGGGACACCGAAAGGTGCACTTTGCCGGATTGAGTTTCATCCGGAACCGTCTTAGGTTGTCAAATGTTTGCCGGATGTCATCGATTAAGGTGTCTTTTACCTTAGTTTTTATCACGATATCGTCCACATAGACTTGCACATTCTTTCCGATTTGATCAAACAAGCATTTTTGCATACAGCGCTGGTACGTTGCACCAGCGTTGCGCAAACCAAAAGGCATTGTAACATAGCAATAAGCCCCGTGCGGGGTAATGAACGCAGTTTTTATTTGATCTTCTTTTTTCAGAGGGATTTGGTGGAAGCCGGAATACGCATCCAGGAACGACAACAACTCACACCCAGCAGTAGAATCAATCACTTGATCGATTCGGGGCAAAGGGAAAGGATCTCTTGGGCAAGCTTTGTTGAGGTTGGTGTAGTCGATGCACATGCGCCACACCTTTGGAGCTTGTGCCTCCAGGTTCTCATCTTTTTTCTTCTCGACCATCACCGGATTAGCCAGCCACTCTGTGTGCGTGACCTCCACGATGAAACCGGCAACCAACAGCTTTGTCACTTCTTCTCCAATGATTATCCTCCTATCTTCAGCGAACCGGCGCAAAGGTTGTCTCACCGGCTTGGCATCCTTCCGGACGTTTAGAGAGTGCTCAGCCAGCTCCCTCGGAACTCCTACCAAGTCATCAGTAGACCAGGCAAAGATGTTCCGATTCTCACGGAGGAAGCTGACGAGCGCGCTTTCCTATGCTTGACTGAGGCCGGCACCGATACGAACGGTGCGCTCTGGGTAAGCCGGATCCAGCACAATGTCCTTTGTCTCGTTTGTCGGCTTGAATGCCGGTGAGGCCAAGTTTCCACTCATTGCCGCTAAGCTCAACTTTGAGGACTGAGCCAGCGCAACAGCAGTTTGCATTCTTTTCTTTTCCTCCGCTATCACCAGCGATTCTGCCAGGTTTGATCCGGCGGAAGCGGTTTCCATCGAGACTTTATAGTTTCCCACCACGGTCAAGGGTCCACGAGGTGCCGGCATCTTCATCTTGAGGTAAGCCGTATGAGTTGATGCCATGAAAGCTGCCAATGCCGGCCTTCCCAGCAACGCATGGTAAGGACTATCTAAGTCCACCACCTCGAACTCAATGTTTTCAACACGACAATTGTCACGTCCTCCAAACGATACATCCACCCGAACTTTTCCTATTGGAGCACAAGACAAACCCGGCACGATCCCATGGAAAGTTGTACGAGTTGGCTGCAGCATATTCTCTGTTATGCCCAGTGTACGCATGGTATGCTTGTACATGATGTTTATGCTGCTGCCGTTGTCTATCAGCACCTTGCTGAATTTTACTCGAGTTTCCGGCCCCTTCATGATTGGGTCCACAACAAGAGCGTATCCGCCCGGATTCGGCATGATTTTGGGGTGATCCTTGAACGACCAGGTGATTTCCTGATCTGACCATAGCATGTACTTGGGTACTGCCGGCATCACCGCGTTCACTTCCATGGAACGGCGATGCACGCTCTGCCTGTCGGTTGGTTCGGTGACAAAGACAACCATGCACAAATGTGGGTCTTCGTAAACATTCCGGCCCAAAGGTGCCGGTGGAGGTGGTTGATCACGATTCTCCTCCACCCGGTTAACTTGCTGGTATTGTTGCCTGTTTGGCTGAGGCTGTACCGGTAAAGCATTTGCTCCAGTAAGCGGTGGTGGTGGTGGTAGTTGTTGTTGGCGCAGCATATCTTGCGGCGGCGGCAACATTGTGGCGCACCCTTGTCCTTGCGCATCTTTCACTGCACCCTTTTGCATCAAGTACTTGGTCCAAGAACAATCCTTCGTCAGATGGTTTGACGGGTGATCCGGGTTCGGCGTGTGCCACCGGCAAGGTTGATCCATGGCGGCTTCCATGGTGTATTTCACAGGCTCTTGCCAATTCTTTTTCTGGCCCCAGGGTTTCTTCTCGACCCACTGCTTCTTAGGACCCGCCCATGGCTGCGATCCGGTTTTCTGTCTCTGGCTGCCGCTGGCATCAAAATTTTCTTGCACAGCAGCAACTTGCTGCGGAGCATATCTTCGATCCGGGAAATCTTCCCTTCTTTTGTTGTTCCGGTTATCCCGGTATTGTCGTCGCTGAGGCGGATTTGACTGCTCCGGCTCAGCTTGCACTGCCGGTTGCATTGGGTCTCCCAATGCATAGCTTCCGCCACACGCATCATCTCTGCCAATGTGCTGGCATGCTTCCTCTGCAGCCTTTGCCACAGCGGTGATCCCCTCCGGCATCCTTGACTGAACCAAGCTATTGCTTGTGCTTCAATCACTCCTTCACACGTGTTTCTCATTGAGTTCCACCGGGTGAGATAATCCCGGTCTGTTTCTCCTGCACGCTGTTGGCACAGCGCAAGCTGTTGGGGCCGGTTTGGCCTTTTGTAAGTACTGCTGAAGTTGTTCACAAATGCTTCCTCAAAGTCCAACCATCCGTTAATGCTTCTGCCGGCAAGTTGTTAAGCCAGATCCGCGCAGGTCCTACCAGGTAGGACGGTATGATTCTTACCGCCCAACGCCGGTTTACTCCACCACCAGCTACATAAACAGCTGTGACATAGTCCGCCAACCAATCTTCCGGCTTAGTTGTGCCGTCATATGTTTTTGTATCCCGGGGCAACTGGAAATTGCGTACCGGTGGCTCTTCTCTCATGATTCGTGGGCCAAAGCACTTTGGGCCAGGAGGACCCTCGATTCGATCAACTCAGAGAGATACACTCTGTCCAGCCTGTGCCTCGCATCCCGGCTTGGCAAGTATCTTTCCCCCACCGTTCCCCCAAAGGGTTCCGGCGGGCTTTGGTTCGTTCCACCTCGGAATCTGATTCGTCATATCCTTCCGGTTCCGCGGCTCTTGCCTGCCGGTACCCTGGTGGTGGCATTTCTTCATCGACATATGCCACTCTTGCGGCTCGATAATTTTGCCCGGTTTCATATCTACCGGCATGATTGTTTCCGGCATAGCCTCCCTTGGCGTAGCCCCGATCTGCCCCTTGGCTTTTACCGGCATCTGTTGCCCGGCTTTTTGCTTAAGGACCGGATCATACACAGTCATCTGCCGTGCGTTCTTTTCTCTTTCCCTTCTTTTGTCCGGATGGGGGGACGATGCCTGCCCCTGGGACTTGCTTCCGGCATTCTTTGTTGAACGCGCGGATTTTGAGGCCACTGCCTCGTTCAGCTTAGCTAGCTGCTCAGCATTTTGCTGCTCGATAGTTTTCAGCAGCTCTTTTACACGCTCTTGCTGCTTTGCCAACTCGTCTCCGGAAAGCGATTCACATAGTTCTACTGCAGCTTTAGCGGCTTTTATAGTTTTATCCGGACTACTGTACTTAGGCTTTTCTACAATGCTCACAGATACAGATGCACTTTTGCCGGCAAGAACTTCTTTGCGCAAATCCTGATCTAGATTGCGAGCCTTAAGCCGGTTTTCCGGTATCCTAGCAGCATGAGCACTAACTGAAGCAAAGCCATGGGCTGCGTTGTACTCACGTAGGGTTAGGTTCAGCTCGCGCTGCGCCCGGATGATGTCGGCGCCACCGGTAAGCAGGGCCTTGCGCGTGGCCTCCAGCTCCTCCTGAGCCTTTGCCGGTCGATGTTTTGCGCGATGGGCGTGGCCAGCGTGTGCATCGCCGCTTGAAGAGGGGTTGCCGGTGGCGCTGAAGATGCTCCCGCGACGCCCGCGTCACGCTCCAGCGGCGGTTTTGCCGGGCGGGTCGATGTCGCACGTTCATCTCCTTCCACCACAGCTCCTTTGCCGGTGTTGACCGCACCAGCCATCATGACCTCCACGCTGCCGGCGGCGCGGCCAGCACACAGCCACCTTGGCGGATCCGGCGCCACCAGCACCGGCGAGAGGCGCTGGCGCACAGGAACGGTGCCGAAATAGACGCGGATGCTGCCGAACTCGATGGTGCGGCCGTTCTGCGGGAACTTGCCGCCGTTGGCGAAGCAGCCTGCGTTGTCGTTGATGAAGTCCATGTTGTAGATGCGTTGCACGAGCGCGGACACCGTGCGCTCGCCGTTGATGTCGAGGATGCCCGCCCGAATATGAACTCCAGCAAGCGCCACTTCATGCCCCACGGTGGGCGCCAACTGTCGTCGTGGTGAACAAACAGATGCCATAGGATGGCTTATGTTGGGGCCGAATGGACGCTAGAGGATTCGGGGGAGGGTTTATGACTAGATGGGATGAACTTCCGGATGGTTTCCTCAAGAACTTGGCCAAGGCCAGAGGTTGAAGAAGAAAGACACAAGGAAGAACTCGCTCTAGATCACTATCTTCATTGATCTCCACAGGTTATAGGTTTTAGCTTACAAGGTTCTCTCTCTACGTTCCGCCTGCGCCTGAAGAGGCTGCCCCCTCTCCTTATATAGGGGAGAGGGTGGCTTACAGGGCAAGAAACCCTAATGGCATCTTTGACTAGACAAACTACTTTACAAAGATACTTTACAAAGCTACTTTAATCATAGATGACGCCGGGGTCTTCTTTAAACAGGGAGGCTGACGTCCTCCGGCTTCTTTGGCCGTCATCCTCCTCTTTATCTTCAGGCCTTCGTTTAAAGCCACTTTGCTTAGCTCATCCTTGTCTTCTAGCTCTGAAGAGAATCTTTGACTGGTCCTGCCGACATGCTCTTCCTTCCGGTCTCCGGCATCCTTTCTATCCGGTCCCGGTATACCCCTCTTGGGGATACCGGCTTAGCTTACTTAGCCAAATTCCTATCTTTGAGTTCCGGTATAAATATTAAACCGGTATCTTGATGGATAAGACCATCCGGTTTGGCATGCCTTTGGCATACCGGGGGTCATCCCCCAACAATTGATTCTTACATGTTTACTTATTGCACCTGTTATATTACTCTATGTTGACAAATATCCATGAGATATACATGTTACAAGTTGAAAGCAATTGCTGAAACTTAATCATCCTTTGTGTTGCTTCAATGCATTCTACTTAGAATTTATTGCTTATGAGTTAGCTCTTATGCAAGTCTTGTTGATACTTGTCTTGAAAGTACTATTCATGAAAAGTTTTGCTATATGATTCATTTGTTTAGTCATTATCTTTGTTAGCAATCTTTTGTTCAGATCACTCCATTCATCTCATATGCTTTACAATAATGTTGATCAAGATTATGTTGGTAGCATGTCACTTCAGAAATTATTTGTGTTATCGTTTACCTACTCGAGGACGAGTAGGAACTAAGCTTGGGGATGCTTGATACGTCTCAAACATATCTATAATTTCTTATGTTCCATGCTACTTTTATGACAATACTTGAATGTTTTATACATACTTTACAGCATTATTATACATTTTCCGGCACTAACCTATTAACAAGATGCCGAAGCGCCAGTCGCTGTTTTCTGCTGCTTTTGGTTTCAGAAATCCTAGTAAGGAAATATTCTCTGGAATTGGACGAAATCAACGCCCATGGTCCTATTTTTACACGAAGCTTCCAAGACCGGGAAAGGAAGTGGGGCCACGGGGCACCACACAATAGGGCGGCGCGCCCGTGCCCCGGCCGCGCGGCCTGTTGTGTGGGGCCTCGTGTGGCCCCCTCGTTGCCCTCCGCCTACTTAAAGCCTTCATCGTGAATACCCCTATACCGAGAGCCACGATACGGAAAACATTACCGAGAGGCCGCCCGCCAATCCCATCTCGGGGATTCAGGAGATCGCCTCCGGCACCCTGCCGGAGAGGGGAATCATCACCGGAGGGGCTCTACATCATCATGCCCGCCTTCGGATTGATGCGTGAGTAGTTCATCCTTGGACTATGGGTCCATAGCAGTAGCTAGATGGTTGTCTTCTCCGCTTGTGCTATCATTGTTTAGATCTTGTGAGCTGCCTAACATGATCAAGATCATCTATTTGTAATGCTACATGTTGTGTTTGGCGGGATCCGATGAATATAGAATACTATGTTAAGTTGATTATCAATCTCTCATATATGTGTTGTTTATGTTCTTGCATGCTCTCCGTTGCTAGTAGAGGCTCTGGCCAAGTTGATACTTGTAACTCCAAGAGAGGATTATTTATATAGTGGGTTCATGCTTCCATTGAATCTGGGATCGTGACAGAGGTTCTAAGGTTGTGGATGTGCTGTTGCTACTAGGGATAAAACATCGATGCTTTGTCTAAGGATATTTGTGTTGATTACATTATGCGCCATACTTAATGCAATTATATGTTGTTTACAACTTAATACCGGAAGGGGTTCGGATGATAACCTGAAGGTGGATTATTTAGGCATAGATGCATGCTGGATAGCGGTCTATGTACTTTGTCGTAATGCCCTGATTAAATCACATAGTAATCATCATTGATATGTATTGAATCTTTATTTGTCAATCGCCCGCCTGTAATTTGTTCACCCAGCATGTTGGTTATCTTATTGGAGAGACACCTTATACGTCTCAAACGTATCTATAATTTCTTATGTTCCATGCTACTTTATTGATGATACCTACATGTTTTATACACATTATATGTCATTATTATGCGTTTTCCGGAACTAACCTATTAACGAGATGCCGAAGTGCCGCTCCGTTTTCTCGCTGTTTTTGGTTTCTAAATCCTAGTAACGAAATATTCTCGGAATTGGACGAAATCAACGCCAGGTTCCTATTTTGCCCGGAAGCATCCAGAACACCCGAGAGCCGCCAGAGGGGGGCCCTGTGGGCCCCAGACGACAGGGTGGCGGCCAGGGCTGGGCCCGCGCCACCCTATTGTGTCGTCGCCTCGTTGACCCTCCGACTCCGTCTCTTCGCCTATTTAGTCGTCCCTGACCTAAAAACACCGGGACGGAAGACGAAACCCGAGAAAACCTTCCAGAGCCGCCGCCATCGCGAAATCAAGATTCGGGGGACAGGGTCCGGCACGCCGCCGGGACGGGGAATTGCCCCCGGAGTCATCTCCACCGCCGTCTCCACCGCCATCTTCACCGCCATCGCTGTCTCCATGATGAGGAGGGAGTAATTCACCCCCGGGGCTGAGGGCTCCGCTGTAGCTATGTGGTTCATCTCTCTCTTTATGTGATCTAGTTGAATATCATCTATGTGCTACTCTAGTGATGTTATTAAAGTACTCTATTCCTCCTGCACGGTGTAATGGTGACAGTGTGTGCCTCGTGTAGTACTTGGTGTAGGCTATGATTGTGATCTCTTGTAGATTATGAAGTTAACTATTGCTATGATAAGTATTGACGTGATCTATGCCTCCTTCATGGCGTGATGGTGATAGTGTGCATGCTATGTTAGTTCTTGGTGTAATTATGTTGATCTATCTTGCACTCTAAGGTTATTTAAACATGAATATCGAATACTGTGGAGCTTGTTAACTCCGACATTGAGGGTTCGTGTAATCCTACACAGTTAGTGGTGTTCATTATCCAACAAAAGAGTGTAGAGTGGTTCTATTATGTGATCATTGTTGAGAGTGTCCACTAGTGAAAGCAGGATCCCTAGGCCTTGCTTCCAAGCATCGAATCTCCGTTTGTTTACTGTTTTGTTGCATGTTTACTCGCTGCCATATTTTATTCAGATTGCTATTACCACTCATATACATCCATATTACTTGTATTTCACTATCTCTTCGCCGAACTAGTGCACCTATACATCTGACAAGTGTATTAGGTGTGTTGGGGACACAAGAGACTTCTCGCTTTGTGGTTGCAGGGTTGCTTGAGAGGGATATCTTTGACCTCTTCCTCCCTGAGTTCGATAAACCTTGGGTAATCCACTTAAGGGAAACTTGCTGCTGTTCTACAAACCTCTGCTCTTGGAGGCCCAACACCGTCTACAAGAATAGAAGCACCCGTAGACATCAAGCTATTTTCTGGCGCCGTTGTCGGGGAGGTAAGGTAAAAGGTATTCACATCCTCCGACTACTAAGCTATTTCCTAGCACTGTTGCCGGTGTGTGAGTGCTCGAAGCTATTTCCTTTAGATCCTGCAATTGCATCTTTTTGTTTCTTGTTTTTATTTTCACTAGTTAGGCATAATGGAAAACAACAAAAAAATTGGTGAGCTTTTTAATCTTTTTCCTAATTTAGAATTGTTTGATGCAAAAATTAAAAAACCTATGGAACCTTATTTACATGATAGTAGCAATGTTATTAGTATGAATGCAATTACTGCTAATGCTATGAAGAAGTCTAAGCTTGGGGAAGCTAGTTTACATAAAAATAATCTTTTTTGCTCCTCAACTTTGGAAGAAATATTTTGCTCTGATAATGCTTTATCTCCCATATGCGATAACTCTAATGATGCTTCTGATATTTTAAATCCACCTGCTGAAAGTATTCCGTATAAAATACCTATGAAAATTATTGAACGTGTTATGGATAACCGCTATGAAGGGGATGGAACTGTCCATCCTGGAATCATTTACTGTTTTTGCATGAATTATGCGGGTTATTCAAGTGTGCAGGTATCTCTATGGATGAAGTGAAGAAGAAACTATTCTCTATGTCGCTGTCTGGTAAAGCGGCGCATTGGTATAAACTGCTGAAGGACGGGCGCTCTCTTGATTGGAAGGATATTATGCCTCTATTTTGTTCTAAGTTCTATCCTCCAAGTGAAATTCACAAAGATCGAAACCATATATATAATTTCTGGCCTCATGATGGAGAGAGTATTGCCCAAGCATGGGAGAGGTTGAAGTCTTTAATGCTCAAATGCCCCAATCATGAGCTTCCAGGTAATATCATCATTGATAATTTCTATGCAAGACTTTCTTTTCAAGATAAGACCTTGCTGGATACTACTTGTTCTGGATCATTCACGCGCAACAAAGAAGAGTTTAAAAGGGACCTTCTTGATCGGATTAAGGAGAACGCTGAAGATTGGGAGAATGACAAAGGTAAAGAATCAGGTATAAACTATGATTATGAATGTATTGAAACTTTTATGAATACTGATGAATTTCGAAATATGAGTGCTACTTATGGTCTTGACTCTCAAGTTGTTGCAAATTTTTATAAAGCTTTTGCTTCTCACATTGAATTGCCTAGGAAGAATTTTGATAAGTATCATGAACCTTTTAAAGACGCTTGCATGAAGGATGAAACTGTTATTAATGATTGCAATGAACATGTTCAAACTTCTGAAAATGCTATTTCCTATAAGCATGTTAATTTTTGTGGAATACATAGACCTTGTGGAATTAATCAAATTGAGGAAGAATATTGTATCCATCATAGGAATGAAAAAACTAGAAAGTGGTCTAGGGCTCTAGATGATCTTGGAGAAAAAGTGTGTGCCCTCTATCCTTTTATTTGTGAACTTTGCCATAGAGTTGGTCATTTTAATTTTCAATGCTCCTCCAATGATAATTCGAACCCCATGAGTGCTGCAAATTTGTATTGTGATGATGAAATTATTCCTAATCAGCATGATGAACTTACCTTATTTTTGAAGTGTGAAGAGTTATCAAGAAAAATTTCTTTGTTAGATATTAACGATCTTGATATTGATGATGTCCTGCATGGGTGTCTTTCTTATTGCATTGATAATAGCCATACAAATACTTACATACAAAATATTTTAGAAGATGACACCTTGCCAAAATATGATAGGACCGCTGTGTGTTTTCAACTAATTAATGAAAAGGAGGGATCCTCCCAAGTTTCTTCTATTGTTTCTAAAAGTAAATCAGGTTATGCGGACAAGCCACCCTTCAAGCCTCTTCCTCCTAAAGAAGGGAACGAGGAGAAGGAAGAGAAGAAGAAGAAGAAGAAGAAGAAGAAGAAGAAGGGAACGAAGAAGAAGAAGAAGAAGAAGAAGGAGAATAAAAAGAAAGAGGTAACGGCGTATCCCCGCGTGAATGAGATAACGCTAGGTAACCGTAAGTATGTTGCTCCTAATGATTATTGTGATAATGAATCTGAATACGATGATCTTCCTATGCCCTTTACATACATTAGCGATCATGATTTGAATGAGCACACTACCTTTGATATTGGAAATCTCTTTGGTACTGATTATGAAAGTAATGATGATAGCATTATTCATGTCCCCTTAAACGATGATATTGAAAGCCCTAAGCTTGGGGATGTTGTGCTTGAAGATCCTATATTTGAGACCTCTACTTTTAGTGAAAATGATGATATTACATATTCTGGTTTAGATAATTGCTATAGAGATGTATATGACACATGTTACAATTATCCTTATGAAACTTGTCATAGTTATGATGGGCTTGCCAAAAACCATTCCCTTAGTATGCAACTTGTTTACCATGTTCAAATTCTCAACAATGATCCTGCTCCAATTACTATTAATGAGAAGAGTTTTTCTTATGTCAAAAATAATGATACCTTTATGCATATGAACCATGATAAGAATGTTTTAAGTGATGGTTATATTGTGGATTTCATCAATGATGCTACTGAAAGTTATTATGAGAGAGGGAAACATGGTTATATTCATCTTAATAATATTAAGTTTCCCCTCTTTATGTTGAGAATCTTGAAATTGTGCTTGTGTTGTTTTTCTATGCTTGCCACTTTGTTCTTCATGAATCTATTTGTGTGCAAGATTCCTTTTCATAGGAAGAGGGTTAGGCTTAAATTTGCTTCATACTTGCTTTTTGATACTCTCTTTGCTGCGACTCTCATCCTTATGAAAGCATCATCATTGAAATTGCTGAGCCCATCTTAATGGCTATAAAGAAAGAACTTCTTGGGAGATAACCCAGGTGTTTATTTTGCTACAGTACTTTTATTTTGTATTTGTGTCTTGCAAGTTGTTTACTACTGTAGCAACCTCTCCTTATGTCGGGGGGATGACCCCCGGTATGGCAAAGTCCTCGAGTTTACGAGCGTGCAGCATTTCGCGGATCAAGAAAAGATGCCACGGTTCAAAAGATATGAAGCAAAGAAGATAAAGAAGAAGAGTTGCGGGCCGGCCTCCGGCTCCCGCGCCCGTCCGGCCGCGGCCTCCTCGGCCTGCTCCCGCCCCCGCCCGGTGGGCCGACTCCGCTCCCGCCGCCCATCCGCCCGGTCCGCCTGCCCATGCGAGGCCGGCTCCCCCTGGCCGACTGGGCCTCCCTCAAGGCCGCGTCCGGCTCCCAGCTTCCCTGGGCCGTGTCCGGATGGACCGCTCCAGGCCGCCTGGCCACCGGCCGCCTCGTGCGTGCGTGGCCGGCTCGCTCGATATCGATCGACCGCTCCGTGCCAGCTGCCAGCTTCATCATCCAGAGAACGATCAAGGCCGGCTGTCCAGCTTCTCCACGTGAAGACCAAGTACATGGCCGGCTTCCACGTACGACCCAGCTTCAACCATGCACAGATGAGATCGATCAAGACCATGTACGAGGCAAAGCATCGGATCCCCTGCCAAGACAGCGACCAGCAACGTGCTAGGTCTACGTACAGGCTATCGCTAGAATCACTGTGAGCAATAGTAGCACTGTGTGTACAATACGAACCCCGTGTATCTCAACACAACATGCCACCACTTGTCCCCTGCCAGACTATATAAGACACACTGTGGGAGCCCCTTCGTGCTCATTCCTCCAGGCTCATACGCCTCTCTCTCAGCTCACATACGAGCAGCCGGCCAGCCTCTCCAAGCCGGCCAGGCTCCCTCTTAGCTCACGAGCTTCTTCCTCCTCGGACAAACAGCTCAAGGAGCAACTATGTAACACCATATACCGTCACATCGACATGGAGTAGGGGTTTACCTCCACCGTGAGGGCCCTGAACCTCACATCACCGTGTGCTGTACCAATCCCGCATCCGGATACCGTCGACGCCCATACAGGAACCACCTCTCTTTAGCTACCCCGTAGCATATGCCGTGACGATACCACGACATTTGGCGCCCACCGGGGCTCAGCGGCGCCGACCGGAGTTCGTCCGGGACGGGACCCTTCCTCATCATCGTCACCGCCGCGGCCTTCAACGCCGCCGGCCTCGCCACCCTCTCCGGGCATGGCTTCACCGCCGCGGCCTTCAACGCCGCCGGCATCGTCGCCCTCTCTGGGCATGGCTTCACCACCGCGGCCTTCATCACCGCCGGCGCGGCTTCGTCTCCACCGTGGCCCTCGCCGCCGAGGGCTTCGCCACCGCCGCGACCTCTTCATCTTCACCAGCGCCCATGTGTACAGCAAAACCGGGGTCTTGGCCCCTGGAGAACCGCTGCACGCCACGGCCGTGGCTACGCTGTCTCCTTCGGCGCGACGCCCGCGGCCGACAGCCACGTCTCCGACCTGTCCCAGGGGTTGCGGTCACTGCCGTCGCGCACGCCTCGCCCGGCCGCAGCTGCGTCGTCCTCATCCGCCCGTGAGCGCATGCATCTCAGCAGGCCAAGCTGCGACGGCTCCACTCGGCCGCTACGCGCGCTCGAGCTAGCAGCGCACGGCGACTGGCAGGGCTGGCAGGCAAGCAGCAGCGGTGCAGCGCCCAGCATGCGCGACCAGCAAAGAAGCACGCACATCAGCGGCCGCTCGAGCTAAGTTTCAATCTGTATTCTGTATTCCCATTTTGCATGTCTCGTGAACACGCACGCACATAAAGAGCTTCAGTACACCCTTTCTTGTACTCCCGCGGCTACGTTTCTCTGTATTGCAGGAAGCCATAGTAGCAAGCCTACGTGCTTTCAGCTACTCACCTCGCCCCGCCGAGCCCGGGCCAAGTAGCCGACGGCCTACGGCCGGCTCCCATGGCCGCGCCGTGCATCGCACGCCCGCGTCAGCAGCAGGCCCTCCTCATCCTGCGGCCTGGAGCAGCGACAACGGCCGGTCGCGCCTGGCAACGGTCAGACCTCAACCTGCTGCAGCTGCGCTGGCGGCAGGCCACCACCTTACCAACGGCCATCGCCAGCTCCGGCTTCCGCTTCAGGCTCGCATGCCTGGCCAGTGGCCACGCCACGGCCGGCTCCGTCGCCAACACCTCCGGCTGCTGCGCACCTGCGCCCGTCCGGCTTCGCCGCGGCCATCTCCGGATTCCGCCACGGCCACCTCTGGCTGCTACGGCCTCCGTGGCCATCTCCGGCTTCTACCGCGCCCAGCGTGCCCTCCGGCTGCGCCCGCCACGACCAAGTCCGGCTGCCACGGCCTCCGTGGCCATCTCCGGCTTCCTGCAACGGCTGGCCGGCTGCCCCCGAGCACGCCATGGTTCACCTCCGGCTGCGCGTTGCCTCCACACCGGGCCGGCTTCCGCCAACATCGACCTCGCCATGGCCGGCTCCCGCTTCACACGGCCACCATCGGTTGCATGCGCGAGCAGCAGCAACAACATGCACGTACGCCATCCAGGCAGCTGCGCGTCAGCTCGCGGCGCCGCGCGGCCCTGGCAGTAGCAAAGCTTGCATGCGCGCGAGCAGCAGCGAAAGAAAATATCAAGGCCCAAGCAAGTGTCCGCGCGTGCGTACGTGGGCAGCATCATGTGGGCACCAGCAGAGCCGCAGCACCATCACCAAGCACTCCGTCGCCGCGGCCGGCTCCGGCTGCCGCGCACTCAAGGCCGTCGCTCCGGCTGCGCGCCCTGCAGCGTCGCCGGCTCCGCCCAACCTCATCGCGGCCGGCTCCCGCGTGGTCTCCAAGTCCGGCTTCCGCCCCACAACAGCCACCTTCTGGCTCGGGCTTCCGCAGCCGCATCCTCTCGAGCAAGCCAGCCCCTCGACCGCACCAGCTGCGACCTCCGGCTGCACCAGCGCTCCTCTCCGCAGCAGCAGCGCCGTGCCCACGCTGCGACGCACCGTCCGGCTCCGTCCGCGGCGCAGCTGGTCCGCCTCCAACTGCGACGTGCCTCCGTCTGGCTCCGTCCGCCACCGCCGGCAGCTCCGCACCTGCGTGTCATCAACGACTTCGGCTGCGCCCGCGCCGCGCGTGCTCGCTGCGCCACTCCGACTCGCGGCTCCGGCTCTTCCCGCGCGCCACCGCGCCAAGCTCCACTATCGGCTGCGTCTGGCTCGCGTTCGTCGTCGGCCGGCTTGCTCCGGCGATGCTCCCCTGCCAAAGAAAAGAGCGCATGGGTGAAGAAAAAAGAAAAGAAATGTGGAGTGTGCATGCATGCCGGTTGGAGCAAAAGAAAAAAAAAGAAAGAGAAGTGGCCGGCTCAAGCAAGCTGCCGATTGAAAAAATTAAAAAGAAAGAGAAATAAGCCGCCTGTTAAAAAAAAAGGGCTGCCGGCTGAGAGAAATAAAAGATCCTCCGGCTGAAAATACCTCGCCTGAAAAATAAAAATATTGTCCGGCTGAAACATGCCGCCGACTAAATCCGCTTGATGTTTGATCGATCGAGCCGGCTGCGCCGGTGCCGGCTGGGCGGGTTGTCCTTAACCCGGCTGGGGCTAGGTTCGTTTGGTTGGTCGCTCGACCTCGCTCAGACGGTTCCGCTGTCCAGCCGTGGCTGACGGATGAAAGGAGCTACACCGATCGAACCAGCCGACGCGCTTCGTCGCCCCACGGATCCGCAGCCGGAATCTGCATCGACCAGATATCTCAGCCGTTTGAGCTTGGACGGCCGGAATCAAGCGGCTAAGGCCATCACCATCGACACTCGCCGCGCGCAAATCATCCACCCCGAGAGACACTCGGGGCTGTCCTCTCTCACATCAACGCTTTCGCTCTTTTCCGCACACCTTCGCCCTTCCCCCGCTACGCGCCCGTTAGCGCCACCCAGCCGTTTGGTGGCTTGGCCGGCTGGAGCCAAGCCGGCTGAGGCCATCACCACTCCTCGCCTCTACGGCTTCAACAACTCGTCATCACTATCGAGATCAACCCGGGCGAAACAAAATGTAGCATCAACAGTAACTTCTCCGCACTGGTCACCGGGTAACCCGAGTTACACTCGGGGCTACCCTCTTCCGCCGCACTTGTTTAACCGGACCGACTCACCTCGTCCCGCTAGCCGGCTGGTCCACGATGCTCTATCCCAAAGACGGCTTAGTAGTGTGTAACGTACAAAGGCCCACTCTTCGACTCACTGTTGTCCGCAACCGGTTTGCTAGCAGAAAATGGAGGTAACCTCATGAACAACGTCCAAAGAGAGGTCACCTTGGCAATCCGGCCTTCGCCGATGCCGCCGAATGAGTCCGCCCTCAAAGTCTAAGTACCGTGCGCTCCACTTGCGGTCCACTTGACCCACTTGGCAATCGAACGCCGTCGATCGGCAAGAGCAAAAGCCAAAGAGCGGGGACATGAAAATGACTCAGGCTCGGACAAAACCGAGCCAGCATCCTCTACATAGAGCTAGCACTCGCCAAAACGCGTATATTATATGTCTTTATCGACTAACTTTGTCTCTTATATGACTATCTCCGATGGACTCATCGAGCTGGCGGACCCCAGGGTCCACCTTCCGGGTGCTCTTCAGCACGAGCCGGCGGACACCGCGTCCACCTTGCCAGCGGCCCAGAGCCTTCGAGCTGGCGGTCCTCAGCGACCACTTCCGGGTGCTCTTCAGCACGAGCCGGCGGACACCGCGTCCACCTTGCCAGCGGCCCAGAGCCTTCGAGCTGGCGGTCCTCAGCGACCACTTCCGGGTGCTCTTCAGCACGAGCCGGCGGACACCGCGTCCACCTTGCCAGCGGCCCAGAGCCTTCGAGCTGGCGGTCCTCAGCGACCACTTCCGGGTGCTCTTCAGCACGAGCCGGCGGACACCGCGTCCACCTTGCCAGCGGCCCAGAGCCTTCGAGCTGGCGGTCCTCAGCGACCACTTCCGGGTGCTCTTCAGCACGAGCCGGCGGACACCGCGTCCACCTTGCCAGCGGCCCAGAGCCTTCGAGCTGGCGGTCCTCAGCGACCACTTCCGGGTGCTCTTCAGCACGAGCCGGCGGACACCGCGTCCACCTTGCCAGCGGCCCAGAGCCTTCGAGCTGGCGGTCCTCAGCGACCACTTCCGGGTGCTCTTCAGCACGAGCCGGCGGACACCGCGTCCACCTTGCCGCGGCCCGAGCCTTCGAGCCGGCGGTCCCCGCGACCACTCCGGGTGCTCTTCAGACGAACCGGCGGACACCGCGTCCACCTTGCCGCGCCCAGAGCGAGCTGGCGGTCTCAGCGACCACTTCCGGTGCTCGCACGAGCCGGGACTCGGTCCACCTCGCCAAATGCTGAGCCGAGCTGGCGGCCCCGCCATCACTTCTGCCGCGCGCCAGCAAGGCCGGCGGGCCGCGCCGCTTGCTGCCTTTTTCGCTGCGCCTGCGTCCGCTTGATCCGCTGGGCTTTCGCCGGCCAAGCGCTCGTCGCCTGTTTTTCGCTGCATCGTCGGCTACGCCATCGCGGCGTTGCCGCCGGCCGCTTTTCTCGCAATGTTGCGCTGTCGGCTGCGCTTTTTGATGCTTGTCTGGCTTGCGCCCGCTGCTGTCTGCTTTCGCCGCTTTCGGCTGCCGCGCTGGCTGCGCCGCTGCCGCTGCTGCTGCCCACCTGCCTCGCTTCGCCGCGCTGTCCGCGCTTTTCGCTTCGCCTGGCTGAGCTCACGCTTCGCCATTCGCCTTGCCTGGCTGCGCTGCCGCCTGCCCGTTGCGCAAGGCTGGCCGGCTACGCTGTCTTCGGCAGGCCTTGACCAAGCGCTTTAGCCGCTTGGTCCGCGCGCTGCTGCCGTCTGCGCTGCCTGGCGCGCCGCTGCCACCGTCTGTTGCCGCTGCCGGCTGCGCTCGTCGCTATCGGCCTGCGCGCTCCGCCGCATCGTCTGGCTGCGCTCGCCGTCGTCTGCTGCCTCGCGCCTTTTGCGGTATCGTCGGCTGCGCCGCCGCCTTGCTCCGCTGCTCTTCGCCGCTCGCGCACGTTCGGCTGCGCTTCGCGCCATGTTCCAGCGCCTCTGCTGTTGCCTGGCTGCGCTTCGCGCTCGTCTTGCGCCTTTGCCGCTGTCTGTTGCGCCTCGCGTCATCATCCGTTGCAGCCACGCTTTAATGCCGCGCTTTCGCCGCTATCCGTGCTTCTCCGTCGTTATCCGGTTGCGCCCGCCATAATCCCGCTGCGCCTTTACGCATGGTTGAGATTAGGCTTGGCGACTCCGCGCCTCTCACCCACGCCACGCCATGGGCTACATCGACATCGCCATCATCATCCGCATCAACAACATCGAGTTTAGGACCCTCCACGTGACTCGATTGCTCTTCGAGTCCCACGCAGGCTCGGCCAATGTCGGGGGATGACCGCATGGCAAAGTCCTCCAGTTTACGAGCTGCAGCATTTCGCGGATCAAGAAAAGATGCCACGGTTCAAAAGATATGAAGCAAAGAAGATAAAGAAGAAGAGCTGCAGCTGGCCGGCTTCCGGCTCCCGCGGCCCGTCCGCCTGCCTCCTCCCTGCTCCCGCCCGCCGCCGGGTCAGCCGACTTCCGGCTCCCGTCCATCCGGCCTCCGGGTCCGCCGGCCTGCGAGCCGGTTCCCCCGGCCGACCGGCCTCCCCGCGCTGGCCGTGTCCGGATGGACCGCTCCAGCCGCCTGGCCACCGGCCGCTCGTGAGCGTGCGTGGCGGCTCGCTCGCGATATGGATCGACCGGCCCGTGCCAGCTGCCGCTTCATCATCCGGAGCCATCAAGGCCGCTGCCCCGTACGCACCATCCGGCTTCTCCACGTGAAGACCAAGTACATGGCCGGCCACGTACGACCCGCCTTCAACCATGCACACATGAGATCGATCAAGACCATGTACGAGGCAAAGCATCGGATCCCTCGCCAAGACAGCCACCGTGCAACGTGCTAGTCACGTACAGGCTATCGCTAGAATCACGTGGAGCAATAGTAGCACCGTGTGTCGCTGATGGAACCCCGTAGTCATCTCAGCTGGGCGCGCTGCGGGCCACCACTGTCCCCCGGGTGCCGACTATATAAGACACACTGGGGAGCCCTTCGTGCTCATTCCTCCAGGCTCATACACTCTCTCTCGGCTCACATACGAGCAGCCGGCCAGGCTCTTCCAAGCCGCTGCCCTCTTAGCTCACAAGATTTTTCCTCCTCGGGACAAACAGCTCAAGGAGCAACTATGTAACACCATATACCGTCACATCGGACATGCAGGAGTAGGGGTTTTACCTCCACCGTGAGGGCCCTGAACCTGGGTACATCACCGTGTGCTGTGTACCAATCCCGCATCCGGATACCGTCGACGCCCATACAGGAACCACCTCTCTTTAGCTACCCCGTAGCATATGCCGTGACGATACCACCTCTCCTTATCATGTTTTTGTGCCAAGTAAAGTTTCTATGTTAAAGTTGATGTTATATTTGGGATCGCTGCACAGAAACAGCATTGGTCACGAATTCTGGCACAAGTCTCTGTAGAAAATTCGAAAAAATCTTCCAATTTACGAGCGTGATCCTCAGATATGTACGCAACTTTCATTAGTTTTGAGTTTTTCCGTTTGAGCAAGTCTGGTGCCATTTTAAAATTCGTCTTTACGGACAGATTCTGATTCTTTTATTTCGCATTGCCGCTTTTGCTATGTTGAATGAGTTTCTTTGTTCCATTAACTTTCAGAAGCTTTGTGCAATGTCCAGAAGTGTTAAGAATGATTGTGTCACCTCTGAATATGTGAATTTGTGGTTAAGCACTAACCCTCTCATGAGTTTGCTTGAAGTTTGTGTGAAGGAAGTTTTCAAGGGTCAAGAGAGGAGGATGATATACTACGATCAAGAAGAATGAAAAGTCTAAGCTTGGGGATGCCCCGGTGGTTCATCCCTGCATATTTTAAGAAGACTCAAGCGTCTAAGCTTGGGGATGCCCAAGGCATCCCCTTCTTCATCGACAAAGTATCAGGTTCCTTCTCTTGAAACTATATTTTTATTCGGTCACATCTTATGTACTTTACTTGGAGCGTCTGTTTGTTTTTGTTTTTGTTTTTGTTTGAATAAATGCTTGTGTGGGAGAGAGACACGCTCCGCTGGTTCGTATGAACACATGTGTTCTTAGCTTTTAATTTTCATGGCGAAGGTTGAAACTGCTTCGTTAATTGTTATATGGTTGGAAACGGGAAATGCTACATGTGGTAATTGGTAAAATGTCCTGGATAATGTGATACTTGGCAATTGTTGTGCTCATGTTTAAGCTCTTGCATCATAAACTTTGCACCTATTAATGAAGAAATACATAGAGCTTGCTAAAATTTGGTTTGCATGATTGGTCTCTCTAAGTCTAGATATTTTCTGGTTGAGGTGTTTGAACAACAAGGAGACGATGTAAAGTCTTATAATGCTTACAATATGTTTATATGTGAGTCTTGCTGCACCATTTCATACTTGAGTTTGCTTCAAATAACCTTGCTAGCCTAAACCTTGTATCGAGAGGGAATACTTCTCATGCATCCAAATACTTGAGCCAATATTCATGCCATTTGTGTCCACCATACCTACCTACTACATGGTATTTCTCCGCCATTCCAAAGTAAATTGCTTGAGTGCTACCTTTAAACCATTCAAAATTTATCACCTCTTATTTGTGTCAATGTTTAATAGCTCATGAGGAAGTATGTGGTGTTTATCTTTCAATCTTGTTGGGCAACTTTCACCAATGGACTAGTGGCTTCATCCGCTTATCCAATAATTTTGCAAAAAGAGCTGGCAATGGGATTCCCAGTCCCAAATTAATTAACAAAAATAGACACTCCTCCATGGTATGTGATTGTTGGACGGCACCCGAAGGATTCGGTTAGCCATGGCTTGAGAAAGCAAAGGTGGGGAGGAGTGTCATCATAATAAAACTAAAATAAAAAGGCACTCCTTCATGGTATGAGATTGTTGGCAGGCACCCGAGGATTCGGTTAGCCATGGTTTGTGAAAGAAAGGTTGGAAGGAGTGCCACCCAAAAATAAAATAAAATGGGAGCCGCTCTTTGAAGGTTTGTTTGGCAAGGGGGTTAGAGTGCCCACTACCATTCGTTGACAACAACAAACACCTCTCAAAACTTTACTTTTATGCTCTCTTTATGTTTTCAAAACCAAAGCTCTAGCACAAATATAGCAATCAATGCTTCCCTCTTTGAAGGGCCATTCTTTTACTTTATTGTTGAGTCAGTTTACCTATTCTTTCTATCTTAGAAGCAAACACTTGTGTAAATTGTGTGCATTGATTCTTACATGTTTACCTATTGCACTTGTTATATTACTTTGTGTTGACAATTATCCATGAGATATACATGTTAAAGTTGAAAGC
Organism: Lolium multiflorum; assembly: GCA_030979885.1. Lineage (NCBI taxonomy): Eukaryota > Viridiplantae > Streptophyta > Magnoliopsida > Poales > Poaceae > Lolium > Lolium multiflorum. The sequence continues at coordinate 221,220,098 of CM061752.1, forward strand.
AACCGCTGAAACTTATATCTTCCTTTGTGTTGTTTCAAAGCTTTCTACTAAGAATTTATTGCTTATGAGTTAACTTTTATGCAAGACTTATTGATGCTTGTCTTGAAAGTATTATTCATGAAAAGTCTTTGTTATATGATTCATTTGTTTACTCATTATCTTCATCATTGCTTCGAATCTCTGCATTCATTACATGTGCTTACAATAGTATGATCAAGGTTATGATGGCATGTCACTTAAGAAATTATCATTGTTATCGTTTACCTACTCGAGGACGAGTAGGAACTAAGCTTGGGGATGCTTGATACGTCTCAAACGTATCTATAATTTCTTATGTTCCATGCTACTTTATTGATGATACCTACATGTTTTATACACATTATATGTCATTATTATGCGTTTTCCGGAACTAACCTATTAACGAGATGCCGAAGTGCCAGTTCCTGTTTTCTGCTGTTTGGTTTCAGAAATCCTAGTAACGAAATATTCTCGGAATTGGACGAAATCAACGCCCTGTTCCTATTTTGCCCGGAAGCATCCAGAACACCCGAGAGGGCCAGAGGGGGCCCTGGGGCCCCAGACCACAGGGTGGCGCGGCCAGGGCTGGGCGCGCCACCCTATGGTGTGGGCACCCCGTGGCCCCTCCGACTCCGTCTCTTCGCCTATTTAGTCGTCCCTGACCTAAAAACACCGATACGGAAGACGAAACCCGAGAAAACCTTCCAGAGCCGCCGCCATCGCGAAATCAAGATTCGGGGGACAGAAGTCTCTGTTCCGGCACGCCGCCGGACGGGGAATTGCCCCCGGAGTCATCTCCACCGCCGTCTCCACCGCCATCTTCACCGCCATCGTTGTCTCCATGATGAGGAGGGAGTAATTCACCCCCGGGGCTGAGGGCTCCGCTGTAGCTATGTGGTTCATCTCTCTCTTTATGTGATCTAGTTGAATATCATCTATGTGCTACTCTAGTGATGTTATTAAAGTACTCTATTCCTCCTCCATGATGTAATGGTGACAGTGTGTGCATCATGTAGTACTTGGTGTAGGCTATGATTGTGATCTCTTGTAGATTATGAAGTTAACTATTGCTATGATAAGTATTGACGTGATCTATGCCTCCTTCATGGCGTGATGGTGATAGTGTGCATGCTATGTTAGTTCTTGGTGTAATTATGTTGATCTATCTTGCACTCTAAGGTTACTTAAACATGAATATCGAATACTGTGGAGCTTGTTAACTCCGGCATTGAGGGTTCGTGTAATCCTACACAGTTAGTGGTGTTCATTATCCAACAAAAGAGTGTAGAGTGGTTCTATTATGTGATCATTGTTGAGAGTGTCCACTAGTGAAAGCAGGATCCCTAGGCCTTGCTTCCAAGCATCGAATCTCCGTTTGTTTACTGTTTTGTTGCATGTTTACTCGCTGCCATATTTTATTCAGATTGCTATTACCACTCATATACATCCATATTACTTGTATTTCACTATCTCTTCGCCGAACTAGTGCACCTATACATCTGACAAGTGTATTTGGTGTGTTGGGGACACAAGAGACTTCTCGCTTTGTGGTTGCAGGGTTGCTTGAGAGGGATATCTTTGACCTCTTCCTCCCTGAGTTCGATAAACCTTGGGTAATCCACTTAAGGGAAACTTGCTGCTGTTCTACAAACCTCTGCTCTTGGAGGCCCAACACTGTCTACAAGAATAGAAGCACCCGTAGACATCACACCTCTAGTGAACTGTGGACCCCGGTCCATTCTTTTACATCTGAATACATTCTACTGCAATCATTGTTCTTACTGTTCTTTGCAAACAAACACCATCTTCCACTCGATACGCTTAATCCTTTGTTTTCAGCAAGCCGGTGAGATTGACAACCTCACTGTTACATTGGGGCAAAGTATCTTGATTGTGTTGTGCAGGTTCCACGTTGGCGCCGGTTTCACTGGTGTTGCGCCGCACTACACTCCTCCACCAACAACCTTCACGTGCTTCTTGGCTCCTACTGGTTCGATAACCTTGGTTTCTTTTTGAGGGAAAACTTGTCGCTGTGCGCATCATACCTTCCTCTTGGGGTTCCCAACGGACGTGTACATTACGCGCAACAAGCACTAACCTATTGATGACCCACAAGTATAGGGGGTGTATCGTAGTATCTTCGATAAGTAAGAATGTCGATCCCAACGAGGAGCAGAAGGTGTTGGCAGCAGTTTCGATGAAGGATTCACTGTAAATGCTCACAAACAAGTATTCAAGGGGTTTTGATGTAACAGATGAATAAAGTACGAGTAAGTAAAATGCGAGAGAAATAATTGCAGCGAGTGGCCCAATCCTTTTTAGCACAAAGGACAAGCCGGTTTGTTTACTTATAATGACCAAACGTTCTTGAGGACACACGGGGATTTTAGTCTAGTACTTTCGCTTCATGTGGCTAAATAATCTTCATTGTTTTGATAAGTGTTGTGTGGGTGAACCTATGCTAATGCACCGCCCTTCCTAGGACTAATACATACTTGTGATTATACCCCTTGCAAGCATCCGCAACTACAAGAAAGTAATTAAGATAAATCTAACCACAGCCTTAAACTCTGAGATCCTGCGATCCCTCTTGCATCGATATACTAACGGGGGCTTAGGTTTCTGTCACTCCGGCAACCCCGCAATTAGCAACCGAATACAAGATGCACTCCCCTAGGCCCATAAATGGTGAAGTGTCGTGTAGTCGACGTTCACATGACACCACTAGAAGAATGACACCACAACTTAAATATCATAACATTGAATATTACTCAACCATAATTCACTACTAGCATTTAGACTTCACCCATGTCCTCAAGAACTAAACGAACTACTCACGAGACATCATATGGAATACAATCAGAGGTGATATGATGATGAATAACAATCTGAACATAAACCTTGGTTCAATGGTTTCACTCAATAGCATCAATAACAAGTAGAGAATAATGCCGGGAGAGTTTCCCCTATCATACAATCAAGATTTAACCCGAATTGTTACAGCGGTGACGAGGTGCAGCGGTGGTGATGGCGGTGTAGATGGTGGAGATGATGATGATGATGATGATGGAGATGATGTCCCGCTCGATGACGATGGCGATGGCGTCGATTTCCCCCTCCGGGAGGGAATTTCCCCGGCGGATTCCTGCCCGCCGGAGAGCTCTTTTCTCTCTGGTGTTCTCCGCCCCGCAGAGGCGGCTGTAACCCTTCGTGAGGTCCTCTCTGTGGCTTAGGTTTTCGGGACGAAGGAGTACGCGAAGAAAAGGAGGCGAAAGGGGCTGTGGGGCCCCCACACCACAGGGTGGCGCGGCCAGGCCATGGGCCGCGCCGGCCTGTGGTCTGGGCCCACAGTGGCTCCCCTCTTCTTCCCCTTCTGGCTCCCTCCGTCATCTGGAAAAATAGGAATTTACGTGAAATTTCCTTCCACAGTTGATCTTCCGAAATATTGCGTTCTGACGGTGCTTTTTCCAGCAGAATCCTGGCTCCGGTGCTTGATCCTCCAATAATGATGAAACATGCAAAATAGATGAAATAACATAAGTATTGTATCCCAATATGAAATATATCAATGAATAACAGCAAATTATGATACAAAATAGTGATGCAAATTGGACGTATCAACTCCCCCAAGCTTAGACCTCGCTTGTCCCCAAGCGAAACTGAGCTCGATAAACAAGACCACATGTTTATGGAGTGAAGAGTCGATAAATAAAATACGGACAAGAAGCATCATATTCATTCACACAAGACATTCTAGTAAACAACTTCCTCATATAACTCATCTTGAAATAGGTAAAGAGAAATCACAAGTAAAGGTGCATAAGAAATCATAGTTGGTGATGGCAAACTTTGTTCTTGGTCAGAGAACTACTAACGGATTGTACTTCTAAGCAAAGCTTTCATATTAGATTTTATAGCTGAGCCTTCATATTCAAGCATAACAATCTCTTCATAATCATTGATAACTTCAAAGTCATATTCATTCAGATAAAATTGGTACTAAACAAGAAAGTATAAAAGACATGATTAACTGAATCATAGCATAAATGATTGGTTCACAACAACTCAATTGCTTGCTTGAGATAGAGAGAAATAGGTTTACTGACTCAACATAAAAGTAAAAGATAGGCCCTTCGCAGAGGGAAGCAGGGATTAAATCATGTGCTAGAGCTTTTCAAGTTTTGAAATCATATAAAGAGCATAAAAGTAAGATTTTGAGCGGTGTTTGTTGTTGTCAACGAATGGTAGCGGGCACTCTAACCCCCTTGCCAAACGAACCTTCCAAGAGCGGCTCCCATGAGGGACGGCATCTCTACCAGCAAGGTAGATCATCCCCCTTCTCTTTTGTTTACACATGTATTTTAGTTTTATTAAGGATGACACTCCCCCAACCTTGGCTTTCTCAATCCATGGCTAACCGAATCCTCGGGTGCCTTCCAACATTCACATACCATGGAGGAGTGTCTATTGCAAAATTAAGTTGCTTACTGATAAATCAGAGCAAAACATGTGAAGAGAATTATTAATGAAAGTTATTAATTGGGGCTGGGAACCCCGTTGCCAGCTCTTATTGCAAAGTTATTGGATAAGCGGATGTGCCGCTAGTCCATTGGTGAAAGTCCGCCCAACAAGATTGAAAGATAAAACACCACATACTTCCTCATGAGCTATAGAACATTGACACAAATAAGGAGTAGTAGTTTGAATAATTTAAAGGTAGCACATGAAGTATTTACTTGGAATGGCAGAAAATACCATGTAGTAGGTAGGTATGGTGGACACAAATGACATAGGTTTGGTCTAAGGTTATGGATGTATGAGAAGCATCTCCTCTCGATACAGGTCTTTGGCTAGCAAGGTTTGATAGCAAGCATAAAGGTTGAGGGAAACAAACAAATATACATATGATAGAAACAATCATGCATCTTTCTCATAAGCACAAGCAATTTTAACTTAAGAATACTAAGCTCATAAGCATAGAGATAATAGAGTAATATATCTAAGTGTATTTCTCTCTTCTATTTAAACATCAAGATGTTGTTGCTATTGACCAATGCTAAGTTTGCCAAAACCAAATAGATTTACTTGATGCTCCCAAAGTGATATCAATACTCATGTCAAGAGTAATCATATAATGGAGATTGCAAACTAAAATAAGGTGTGCAAAAAGTAAATGATAAGACTTCTCATTAATATTCCATAACGATAACTCACACCAACGGATACATAGATAACTAACTAAGAGAGATACTTCCACATTGCATACTATTCCATATGATAACTTCCCTACTCATGATATGACACTACTTGATAATAAAAGATAAAGGTAGTGATGATGTGATACCGCGGCACTCCCCCAAGCTTGGAACAAACCAAGGGGATGCCAATACCGATGATGAATTACTCCTTCGGTGATGATGGTGATGGATTCTTCTCGACAAGCTTCTTAACCAGCTCCTTTAAATCTTCAATCTCATAGGTGAGGTTGCGAATCATCTCCGAGTTGTGCTCAACGCGGCTCATAATCATGTCAGGTGGTGAATTCCAACTCCTAGAGTTGTTTCCCCATCCTTCAGCTTCAGATTTCATCTCTCCTGCAATGTCAGAACGATCTATATCCCAATTACTTGGCAACACTACCTTGGGGGTCCTTTCAGTTTGACGATCGTAGATTAGATTGCGGTAAGGGTTGTAATTGCTCGGAGAAGATGTCCTTGGAGCCAAGTAATGACGTGGAACCGCTCCTCCGGTAGCGATTCGTGCACTCCTCTTGATGTTGGATGGATTTGATATCACGCCAATACTTGCAACGGTGGCTTGCTGGTGTTCCTGCGGAGCTTCCTCCACTTCTTCCTCATCCTCTCTTGCGTCTTCTTCCTTCAGTTCCGGGTCTTGAATATTTTCCTTCAAAGGTCCCTTGTCCTTGTTGTTGGAGACCATGGTGCTTCTAGATCAAAACAAATCTGGCAGAAAACAGCTCGAAACAAAACACGACGAGAAAACGATATTACGGACCTCCAGGGGTCCGGGGGATTATATAGCAAATATTTTTACGACAAAAGGAAGGTTCCAGGCCGAAAACGAGTGGAAACGGGACGCCGAGGGGCTGTCACCATAGGTCGGCGCGGCCAGGGTGGGGCCCGCGCCGGCCTGTGGTGACGGGCCCTCGCGCGTCTTTTCCACTCCGTTTCGATTCCGTAATTTTTCATATTTTCCAAAAACAGCAGAAATAATGTTCGGAAAGGTAAACGCGGACTTTTTATTACCTGTACTGTTACCTATTCAAAGTCCAGTTCTGGCGGACTGTCAATTTGTCCTTTGATGAAAGCCTCCGGTGTTTCCACTTGAATAATATCAACATCAACATTATAAGAATCACCCGAGATATAATGCTTGAGTCTTTGTCCATTCACCACTTGCGTAGCATTGCCTTGGAGAGAGCTAATTTTAATTGCTCCTGAACGATACACCTCCTCAACAACATATGGTCCTTCCCACTTCGAGAGTAATTTCCCTGCAAAGAATCTGAGACGAGACCGATACAATAGGACTTTATCCCCAATATTAAACTCTCTTTTGATGATCCTTCTATCATGCCACTTCTTAACTTTTTCTTTAAAGAGTTTAGCATTTTCATAAGCTTCACTTCTCCATTCATCTAGAGAACTTAATTGCAACAACCTCTTATTACCGGCCAGTTTCGGATCTTTATTTAGTTCTCTAACAGCCCAATAAGCTTTGTGCTCTAGTTCTAAAGGTAAATGACAAGCTTTTCCATAAACCATTTTATAAGGTGACATTCCCATAGGATTTTTATAAGCAGTTCTATAAGCCCATAGTGCTTCTTTCAATTTGCTAGCCCAATTCTTTCTAGATTTATTAACAGTCTTTCCCAAGATAGCTTTAATCTCTCTATTTGATAATTCTACTTGACCACTAGTTTGAGGGTGATAAGCTGAAGCAATTCTATGATTAATACCATATTTAGCAAGAGTTTTTCTAAAACCTCCATGAATAAAATGAGAACCTCCATCAGTCATAATATATCTAGGTACTCCAAATCTAGGAAATATAACATCTACAAGCATTTTTATAGAGGTCTCACCATCAGCACTTTTTGTAGGTATAGCTTCTACCCATTTAGTAACATAATCAACAGCGACAAGTATATGAGTGTTACCATCTGAAGAAGGGAAAGGACCCATGAAGTCGAATCCCCAACAATCGAATGGTTCAATAACAAGAGTATAATTCATAGGCATTTCATTGCGTCTAGAGATATTACCAACTCTTTGACATTCATCACAAGATAAAATAAATTTCCTTGCATCTTTGAAGAGTGTTGGTAAATAAAAACCTGATTGTAGAACCTTTTGCGCGGTCTGATGCGCACAGTGGCAAGTTTTCCCTCAGAAAGAAACCAAGGTTTAATCGAACCAGGAGGAGCCAAGAAGCACGTTGAAGGTTGATGGTGGCGAAATGTGATGCGGCGCAACAACAGGGATTCCGGCGCCAACGTGGAATCTGCACAACAAAACCAAAGTACTTTGCCCCAACGAAACAGTGAGGTTGTCAATCTCACCGGCTTGCTGTAACAAAGGATTAACCGTATTGTGTGGAAGATGATTGTTTGCAAGAAAACAGTAAAACAAGTATTGCAGTAGATTGTATGCGATGTAAAGAATAGGACCGGGGTCCACAGTTCACTAGAGGTGTCTCTCCCATAAGATAAAAGCATGTTGGGTGAACAAATTACAGTCGGGCAATTGACAAATAGAGAAGGGCATAACAATGCATGTACATGATATGATAAATATAGTGAGATTTAATCGGGCATTACGACAAAGTACATAGACCGCCATCCAACTGCATCTATGCCTAAAAAGTCCACCTTCAGGTTATCATCCGAACCCCATTCAGTATTAAGTTGCTAAGCAACAGACAATTGCATTAAGTATGGTGCGTAATGTAATCGACAACTACATCCTTAGACATAGAATCAATGTTTTATCCCTAGTGGCAACAACACATCACAACCTTAGAACTTTCTGTCACTGTCCCAGGTGTCAATGAAGGCATGAACCCACTATCGAGCATAAATACTCCCTCTTGGAGTTAAGAGTACAAACTTGGCCAGAGCCTCTACTAATAACGGAGAGCATGCAAGATCATAAACAACACATAAACAATAGATTGATAATCACCATAACATAGTATTCTCTATCCATCGGATCCCGACAAACACAACATATAGAATTACATATAGATGATCTTGATCATGTTAGGCAGCTCACAAGATCCAACAATGAAGCACAACAAGGAGAAGACGACCATCTAGCTACTGCTATGGACCCATAGTCCAGGGGTGAACTACTCACTCATCACTCCGGAGGCGATCATGGCGATGAAGAGTCCTCCGGGAGATGAATCCCCTCTCCGGCAGGGTGCCGGAGGCGATCTCCCGAATCCCCCGAGATGGGATTCGCGGGGCGGCCTTCTGGAAGGTTTTCCGTATCGTGGCTCTCATCAGTTTTCGCGACGGAGGCTGGCAGGCGGAGGAGGCCAGCTCCAACAGGCGTACTGGTTGGCCGGCTGCCCGTCGCGCCACACGTGTCCCCAAGCTCCCTTCCGGAAGCTCCAAAAATAGGGGCGAAGATTTCGTCCAATTCCGAGAATATTTCTTACTAGGATTTCTGAAACCAAAAACAACAGGAAACATTAATCGTCGGATTCTGTTAATAGGTTAGTTCGAAAATGCATAATATGACATATAATGTGCATAAAACATGTAGGTATCATCAATAAAGTAGCATGGAACATAAGAAATTATCGATACGTTGGAGACGTATCAGCATCCCCAAGCTTAGTTCGTCCCGAGCAGGTAAAACGATAACAAAGATAATTTCTGAAGTGACATGCCATCATAATCTTGATCATACTATTTGTAAACATATGTAATGAATGCAACGATCAAAACAAAGGTAATGACATGAGTAAACAAGTGAATCATATGACAAAGACTTTTCATGAATAGTACTTAAAGACAAGCATCAATAAGTCTTGCATAAGAGTTAACTCATAAAGCAATAAATCAAAGTAAAGGTGTTGAAGCAACACAAAGGAAGATTAAGTTTCAGCGGTTGCTTTCAACTTATAACATGTATATCTCATGGATATTGTCAACATAAAGTAATATAACAAGTGCAATATGCAAGTATGTAGGAATCAATGCACAGTTCACACAAGTGTTTGCTTCTTAAGGTGGAGGGAGATAGGTAAACTGACTCAACAATAAAAGTAAAAGAAAGGTCCTTCAAAGAGGAAAGCATCGATTGCTGTATTTGTGCTAGAGCTTTTATTTTGAAAACATGAAACAATTTTGTCAACGGTAGTAATAAAGCATATGAGTTATGTAAATTATATCTTACAAGTTGCAAGCCTCATGCATAGTATACTAATAGTGTCCGCTACCTACTATTGGATTACCGGACTTTCATGCCATGTTTCAAAGTGTCACAAAGGGGTACCTCCAGTGGTCTGAGAATGCTCGCATTCTGGATTTCTCGCTTTGATTATTCTCAACTTGACATCCATACCGGGACAACATGGACAATGATAATGGACTCCTCTTAAATGCATAAGCATGTAGCAATGATTATATTCTCATATGAGATTGAGGATATATGTCCAAAACTGAAACTTCAACCATGATTCATGGCTTTAGTTAGCGGCCCAATGTTCTTCTCTAACAATTTTGCATGCTCCAACCACTAAAATGATAGATCCTTCAGACAAGACGGACATGCATAGCAACTCACATGATATTCAACAATAGTTGATGGCGTTCCCCAGAAGCATGGTTATCGCACAACAAGCAACTTAATAAAAGATAAAGTGCATAAGTACATATTCAATACTACGATAGTTTTTAAGGCTATTTTGTCCCATGAGCTATATATTGCAAAGGTGAATGATGGAATTTTAAAGGTAGCACTCAAGCAATTTACTTTGGAATGGCGGAGAAATACCATGTAGTAGGTAGGTATGGTGGACACAAATGGCATAGTAGTTGGCTCAAGGATTTTGGATGCATGAGAAGTATTCCCTCTCGATACAAGGTTTAGGCTAGCAAGGTTATTTGAAGCAAACTCAAGGATGAACAGGTGCAGCAAAACTCACATAAAAGACATATTGTAAACATTATAAGACTCTACACCGTCTTCCTTGTTGTTCAAAACTCAATACTAGATATTATCTAGACCTTAGAGAGACCAAATATGCAAATCAAATTTTAGCAAGCTCTATGTATTTCTTCATTAATGGGTGCAAAGTATATGATGCAAGAGCTTAAACATGAGCACAACAATTGCCAAGTATCACATTATCCAAGACATTTTAGAATTACTACATGTAGCATTTTCCAATTCCAACCATATAACAATTTAACGAAGAAGAAACTTCGCCTTGAACATTATGAGTAAAGCCTAAGGACATATTTGTCCATATGCAACATCGGAGCGTGTCTCTCTCCCACAAAGTGAATGCTAGGATCCATTTTATTCAAACAAAAACAAAAACAAAAACAAACCGACGCTCCAAGTAAAGAACACAAGATGTGACTGAATAAAAATATAGTTTCAGGGGAGGAACCTGATGATGTTGTCGATGAAGAAGGGGATGCCTTGGGCATCCCCAAGCTTAGACGCTTGAGTCTTCTTAAAATATGCAGGGGTGAACCACGGGGGCATCCCCAAGCTTAGAGCTTTCACTCCTCTTGATCATAGTATATCATTCTCCTCTCTTGACCCTTGAAAACTTCCTTCACACCAAACTTCAAGCAAACTCATTAGAGGGTTAGTGCACAATTGATAATTCACACATTCAGAGGTGACACAATCATTCTTTACACTTCTGGACATTGCATAAAGCTACTGGACATTAATGGATCAAAGAAATAAATCCAACATAGCAAAAGAGGCAATGCGAAATAAAAGGCAGAATCTGTCAAAAACAGAACAGTCCGTAAAGACGAATTTAAAGCTGGCACCAGACTTGCTCAAATGGAAAAACTCAAAACTAATGAAAGTTGCGTACATATCTGAGGATCACGCTCGTAAATTGGCAGATTTTTTCGAATTTTCTACAGAGGCTGTGCCCAGATTCGTGACAGACAGCAATGCTGTTTCTGCGCAGCGATCCCAAATATAACATCAACTTTGACATAGAAACTTTACTTGGCACAAAAACATGATAAGGAGAGGTTGCTACAGTAGTAAACAACTTCCAAGACTCAACAAAACAAAAAATTGCTGTAGTAAAAACATGGGTTGTCTCCCATAAGCGCTTTTCTTTAACGCCTTTCAGCTAGGCGCAGAAAGTGCAAATCAAGTAACATCGAGAGTAGAAGCATCAACATCATAACTTGTTCTAATAATAGAATCAAAAGGCAACTTCATTCTCTCTTTCTAGGGAAGTGTTCCATACCTTTCTTGAGAGGAAATTGATATTTAATATTACCTTCCCTCATATCAATAACAGCACCAACGGTTCGAAGAAAAGGTCTTCCCAACACAATAGGACAAGATGCATTGCATTCGATATCCAAAACAACAAAATCAACGGGGACAAGGTTATTGTTAACCGTAATGCGCACATTATCAATCCTCCCCAAAGGTTTCTTTTTAACATTATCAGCAAGATTAACATCCAAATAACAATTCTTCAATGGTGGCAAGTCAAGCATATCATAAATCTTTTTAGGCATAACAGAAATACTTGCACCAAGATCACATAAAGCATTACATTCAAAGTCATTGAATTTCATTTTAATGATGGGCTCCCAACCATCTTCTAACTTTCTAGGAATAGAAGTTTCAAGTTTTAGTTTCTCTTCTCTAGCTTTTATGAGAGCATTTGTAATATGTTTTGTAAAGGCTAAATTTATAGCACTAGCATTAGGACTTTTAGCAAGTTTTTGTAAGAACTTTATAACTTCAGAGATGTGGCAATCATCAAAATCTAAATCATTATGAGCTACAGCAATGGGATCATTGTTCCCAAGGTTGGAAAAAATTTCAGCAGTTTTATCACAAGCAGTTTCAGCAGTTTTAGCAATTTCAGGCAGTTTTGTTCGCTTTGCACTAGGAGTAGAAATATTGCCAACACCAATTATTTTACCATTGATAGTAGGAGGTGCAGCAACATGTGAAGAATTAGCATTACTAGTGGTGGTAATAGTCCAAACTTTAGCTACATTATTCTCTTTAGCTAGTTTTTCATTTTCTTCTCTATCCCACCTAGCACGCAGTTCAGCCATTAATCTTATATTCTCATTAATTCTAACTTGGATGGCATTTGCTGTAGTAGTAATCTTATTATCAATATCATCAGGTTTAGCAGCCATTTTATTAATTAAAGAAGATTGTGATGCAGACATGTATGAGATTCGGGTTTCAGCATTTGAAATTTTAGTTTGTAGACCAGAAATCTCCCTATTCAAGTTTTCAAGTTGATTTCCTATATTTTTCAACAAGGTAGATTGTTCATTCATAGTTTTAGTAAACAATTGATTTTTCTCATATTGTGATTGCATAAAGTTTTTAGTGGATCTTTCAATTTCTAGCATCCTTTCCTCATATCTACCATAAGTATTACCATAATCATTACCACTAGCAGGATATGGCCTATAGTTATTACCAGAGTTGTTCCTATAAGCATTGTTGTTGAAATTATTATTTTTAATGAAATTCACATCAACATTTTCTTCTTGAGCAACCAATGAAGCTAAAGGAACATTATTTGGATCAACATTAGATCTACCATTCACAAGCATAGACATAATCACATCAATCTTATCACTCAAGGAAGAGGTTTCTTCAACAGAATTTACCTTCTTACCTTGTGGAGCTCTTTCCGTGTGCCATTCAGAGTAATTTATCATCATATCATCAAGAAGTTTTGTAGCCGCCCCCAATGTGATGGACATAAAGGTACCTCCAGCAGCTGAATCCAATAAATTCCGCGAAGAAAAATTTAGTCCTGCATAGAAGGTTTGGATGATCATCCAAGTAGTCAGTCCATGGGTTGGGCAATTCTTTACCAAAGTTTTCATTCTCTCCCATGCTTGAGCAACATGTTCAGTATCTAATTGCTTAAAATTCATTATGCTACTTCTCAAAGATATAATTTTAGCGGGAGGATAATATCTACCAATAAAAGCATCCTTGCATTTAGTCCATGAATCAATACTATTCTTAGGCAAAGATAGCAACCAATCTTTAGCTCTTCCTCTTAATGAGAAAGGAAACACTTTCAATTTAATAATATCACCATCTACATCCTTATACTTTTGCATTTCACAAAGTTCAACAAAATTATTGAGATGGGCAGCAGCATCATCAGAACTAACACCAGAAAATTGATCTCTCATGACAAGATTTAGTAAAGCAGGTTTAATTTCAAAGAATTCTGCTGTAGTAGCAGGTGGAGCAATAGGTGTGCATAGGAAATCATTATTATTTGCATTTGTGAAGTCACACAACTTAGTATTTTCAGGGGTATTCATTTTAGCAACAGTAAATAAAGCAAACTAGATAAAGTAAATGCAAGTAACTAATTTTTTTGTGTTTTTGATATAGAGAGCAAGACAGTAAATAAAGTAAAACTAGCAACTAATTTTTTTGTGTGTTTTGTTTAGGTGCAGCAAACAAAGTAGTAAATAAAATAAAGCAAGACAAAAACAAAGTAAAGAGATTGAGAAGTGGAGACTCCCCTTGCAGCGTGTCTTGATCTCCCCGGCAACGGCGCCAGAAAACAGGCTTGATGCGCGTAAATGTACACGTCCGTTGGGAACCCCAAGAGGAAGGTATGATGCGCACAGTGGCAAGTTTTCCCTCAGAAAGAAACCAAGGTTTAATCGAACCAGAGGAGCCAAGAAGCACGTTGAAGGTTGATGGTGGCGAAATGTGATGCGGCGCAACAACAGGGATTCCGGCGCCAACGTGGAATCTGCACAACAAAACCAAAGTACTTTGCCCCAACGAAAAGTTGAGGTTGTCAATCTCACCGGCTTGTTGTAACAAAGGATTAACCGTATTGTGTGGAAGATGATTGTTTGCAAGAAAACAGTAAAACAAGTATTGCAGTAGATTGTATGCGATGTAAAGAATAGGACCGGGGTCCACAGTTCACTAGAGGTGTCTCTCCCATAAGATAAAAGCATGTTGGGTGAACAAATTACAGTCGGGCAATTGACAAATAGAGAAGGCATAACAATGCATGTACATGATATGATAAATATAGTGAGATTTAATCGGGCATTACGACAAAGTACATAGACCGCCATCCAACTGCATCTATGCCTAAAAAGTCCACCTTCAGGTTATCATCCGAACCCCATCCAGTAAGTTGCTAAGCAACAGACAATTGCATTAAGTATGGTGCGTAATGTAATCGACAACTACATCCTTAGACATAGAATCAATGTTTTATCCCTAGTGGCAACAAGCACATCACAACCTTAGAACTTTCTGTCACTGTCCCAGGTGTCAATGAAGGCATGAACCCACTATCGAGCATAAATACTCCCTCTTGGAGTTAAGAGTACAAACTTGGCCAGAGCCTCTACTAATAACGGAGAGCATGCAAGATCATAAACAACACATAAACAATAGATTGATAATCACCATAACATAGTATTCTCTATCCATCGGATCCCGACAAACACAACATATAGAATTACATATAGATGATCTTGATCATGTTAGGCAGCTCACAAGATCCAACAATGAAGCACAACAAGGAGAAGACGACCATCTAGCTACTGCTATGGACCCATAGTCCAAGGGTGAACTACTCACTCATCACTCCGGAGGCGATCATGGCGATGAAGAGTCCTCCGGGAGATGAATCCCCTCTCCGGCAGGGTGCCGGAGGCGATCTCCTGAATCCCCCGAGATGGGATTCGCGGCGGCGTCTCTGGAAGGTTTTCCGTATCGTGGCTCTCTGTACTGGGGGTTTCGCGACGGAGGCTTTAAGTAGGCGGAAGGGTAGGTCAGGGGGCTCACGAGGGCCCAGGGGACAGGTGGCGCGCGGGCCTGGGCCGCGCCACCTGGTCTGGCCACCTCGTGGCCCCACTTCGTTATCTCTTCGGTCTTCTGGGCTCCGTGCAAAAATAGGACCCTGGGCGAAGATTTCGTCCAATTCCGAGAATATTTCCTTACTAGGATTTCTGAAACCAAAAACAGCAGAAAACAAAGACTGGCTCTTCGGCATCTCGTTAATAGGTTAGTTCCAGAAAATGCATAAATATGACATATAATGTGCATAAAACATGTAGGTATCATCAATAAAGTAGCATGGAACATAAGAAATTATCGATACGTTGGAGACGTATCAGGCCAATAAAAACCTGATTGTAGAACCTTTTGCGCGGTTCTATCTCCAGCGTGATGTCCTCCATAAACACTACCATGACATTTACTCAATATCTCCTGTTGTTCATATTCAGGAACACATCTTCGCATAATACCATCCACTCCTTCTTTATATAAGTGTGGGTCATCCCAAAAATAATGCCTTAAGTCATAAAAGAATTTCCTCCTTTGCTGAGCTGAAAAGGTTGGAGGCAAATACTTCGAAACAATAAAGTTAGCATAATCTGCATACCAAGGGCTCTCTCGCGAGCTCACCTTTATTACAGCCAATTGTTCATTTGGAAAACTATCATTAACAGGAACAGGATCATAAGCAATATTTTCCAATCTAGACAAATTATCAGCAACAGGATTATCAGCACCTTTCCTATCTATAATATGTAAATCAAATTCTTGCAACAAAAGTACCCATCTAATAAGCCTTGGCTTAGCATCTTTCTTTGTCATAAGGTATCTAATTGCAGCATGATCAGTATGAATTGTAACTTTCGAATCAACAATATAGGGTCTAAACTTGTCACAAGCAAAGACTACAGCTAACAATTCCTTTTCAGTTGTAGCATAATTTCTTTGAGCAGCATCAAGAGTCTTACTAGCATAATGAATAACATTTAATTTTTTATCTACCCGCTGTCCAAGAACAGCGCCTACAGCAAAATCACTAGCATCACACATAATTTCAAAAGGCAAATTCCAATCAGGAGGTTCGACTACAGGAGCAGTTGTTAAGGCTTTCTTTAGAGTTTCAAAAGCTTCCTTACAATCATCATCAAAAACAAAAGGTACATCTTTTGAAGAAGATTAGTAAGAGGCTTTGAAATTTTAGAGAAATCTTTAATAAATCTCCTATAAAACCCAACATGACCAAGAACACTACGAATACCTTTAACATCCCTCGGATAGGGCATCTTCTCAATTGCTTCAACTTTAGCTCTATCAACTTCAATACCTCTCTCGGAAATTTTATGTCCCAATACAATTCCTTCATTAACCATAAAGTGGCATTTCTCCCAATTAAGAACAAGGTTAGTTTCTTCACATCTCTGCAAAACTTTATCGAGGTTTCGCAAGCAATTATCAAAAGAATTCCCATAGACAGAAAAATCATCCATGAACACCTCTACAATACTTTCGCAAAAACCATGAAAAATAGCAGACATGCATCTTTGAAAAGTAGCAGGAGCATTACATAAACCAAAAGGCATACGCCTATAAGCATAAGTTCCATAAGGACAAGTAAACGTGGTTTTCTCTTGATCTTTAGCTTTAACAACAATTTGTGAAAACCCAGAATAACCATCAAGAAAGCAAAAATGAGTATTTTTAGATAACCTTTCTAGCATTTGATCAATAAAGGGTAAAGGGTAATGATCTTTCTTAGTAACTTTATTAACTTTTCGAAAATCAATGCACATTCTATACCCTACAACTATTCTTTGAGGAATAAGCTCATCATTATCATTAGGCACAACAGTCATTCCTCCTTTCTTAGGAACGCAATGCACAGGGCTAACCCATCTACTATCAGCAATAGGATATATAATACCAGCTTCAAGAAGTTTTAATACCTCGTTCCTTACCACCTCTTTCATCTTCGGAATTAGACGACGTTGATGTTCAACAACAGGCTTTGCATCTTCTTCCATATTAATAGCATGTTGGCAAATAGAAGGAGAAATCCCTTTCAAATCATCAAGAGTATAGCCAATAGCTCCTCGGTGTTTCTTCAATATTTCCAATAACCTTTCTTCCTCAATCTCTGAAAGCTTAGAACTAATAATAACAGGATATATTTTCTTATCATCAATATGAGCATATTTAAGATTATCAGGTAAAGGCTTTAAATCAAAAACAGGATCTTCCTTTGGTGGCGGTGTTGTACCCAAATCTTCCACCGGTAAATCATGCTTGAGAATAGGTTGGCGAAGAAAAATTTCCTCAAGCTCATCTCTTTCTTTCCTAAAAGCTTCACTTTCACTATTCTCCAAATGTTGCTGCAAAGGATTATTAGGAACAAGAACAATAGATGCACACTGCTCCATTTTAAAATCATTACTAGGCAAGTCAGCTTTATAAGGAGTTTTGGTAAATTTAGAAAAGTTAAATTCATAAGGTTCACCAGCAAATCTAGTCAAAATTTTCTCTTTCTTACAATCTATAATAGCTCCACAAGTATTTAGAAAAGGTCTACCAAAAATGATAGGACAATGATCACTAGCAGCAGAACCAAGTACCAAAAAGTCAGCAGGATATTTAATCTTACCACATAGAACTTCCACATCTCGAACAATACCAATTGGAGAAATAGTTTCTCTATTAGCCAGATGAATAACCACATCAATATCTTCAAGTTCACAAGAACCAATTTCGTGCATAATCTCCGTGTAAAGCTCATAAGGAATAGCACTAACACTTGCACCAATATCACATAAACCATAATAGCAATGATCACCAATTCTAACAGATAGCATAGGAACACTAACTTGTTTGGGTTTATTAGGATGTGAAACAATATTAGAAGCATCTTCACAGAAAATAATATGACCATCCTCCACATTTTCAGTCACAAGATCTTTAACTATTGCAACAGCAGGTTCAATTTTAATTTGTTCTTCAGGTTCTTTAGGTTTCTTTTCACTTTTATTAACCGCACTAGATATGACAGAGTACTCCTTCATTTTAGCAGGGAAAGGAGTTTTTTCAATATAAGCTTCAGGAATAACATTATCAACAGTTTCAATCACTACACATTTGTTTACAGATGAATCAACTTTATCTTTATACGGTTCATGATACTTATCAAAATTCTTCTTAGGCAATTCATAATGAGAGGCAAAAGCTTTATAAAGATTTGCAACAACTTGGGAATCAAGACCATATGTAGCACTCATATTACGAAATTTATCAGTATCCATAAAAGCTTCAATGCATTTATAATCATAAATTATACCTGATTCTCTATCTTTGTCGTTCTCCCATCCTTCAGTATTTTCTTGGATCCGATCAAGAAGGTCCCTTTTAAACTCTTCTTTGTTGCGTGTAAATGATCCAGAACAAGAAGTATCCAGCAAGGTCTTGTCTTGAAAAGAAAGTCTTGCATAGAAATTATCAATAATAACATTACCAGGAAGCTCATGAATGGGGCATTTGAGCATTAAAGACTTCAATCTCCCCCAAGCTTGGGCAATACTCTCTCCATCATGAGGCCAGAAATTATATATGCGGTTCCGATCTTTGTGAATTTCACTTGGAGGATAAAATTTGGAATAAAATAAAGGCACAATGTCCTCCCAATCAATAGAATCACCATTCTTCAGCAATTTATACCAATGCGCCGCTTTACCAGACAGCGATATAGTGAATAGTTTCTTTCTAACTTCATTCATAGAAATACCTGCACATTTGAATAACCCGCATAATTCATGCAAAAACAATAAATGATCACCAGGATGGACAGTTCCATCCCCTTCATAGCGGTTATCCATAACACGTTCAATAATTTTCATAGGTATTTTATATGGTACTACTTCCTCACCTGGCGCTTCATCCACTACCGTTGCAGTAGTAGTAGATTTCCCAAATAGAAATTGAAGAGAAGATCTCTCCATAATGATTTATAGCAGCAGGCAGAAATAAAATCAGCACAAACAGTAAATTTCCTTACCAATTCCGCTTACCAATAGCGCTTCACTCCCCGGCAACGGCGCCAGAAAATAGTCTTGATGACCCACAAGTATAGGGGGTGTATCGTAGTACTTTCGATAAATAAGAGTGTCGAACCCAACGAGGAGCAGAAGGTGTTGACAAGCAGTTTCGATGAAGGATTCACTGTAAATGCTCACAGACAAGTATTCAAGGGGTTTTGATGTAACAGATGAATAAAGTACGAGTAAGTAAAATGCGAGAGAAATAATTGCAGCGAGTGGCCCAATCCTTTTTAGCACAAAGGACAAGCCGGTTTGTTTACTTATAATGACCAAACGTTCTGAGGACACACGGGGATTTTAGTCTAGTACTTTCGCTTCATGTGGCTAAATAATCTTCATTGTTTTGATAAGTGTTGTGTGGGTGAACCTATGCTAATGCACCGCCCTTCCTAGGACTAATACATACTTGTGATTATACCCCTTGCAAGCATCCGCAACTACAAGAAAGTAATTAAGATAAATCTAACCACAGCCTTAAACTCTGAGATCCTGCGATCCCTCCTGCATCGATATACTAACGGGGGCTTAGGTTTCTGTCACTCCGGCAACCCCGCAATTAGCAACCGAATACAAGATGCACTCCCCTAGGCCCATAAATGGTGAAGTGTCATGTAGTCGACGTTCACACGACACCACTAGAAGAATGACACCACAACTTAAATATCATAACATTGAATATTACTCAACCATAATTCACTACTAGCATTTAGACTTCACCCATGTCCTCAAGAACTAAACGAACTACTCACGAGACATCATATGGAATACAATCAGAGGTGATATGATGATGAATAACAATCTGAACATAAACCTTGGTTCAATGGTTTCACTCAATAGCATCTACAACAAGTATAGAATAACACCGGGAGAGTTTCCCCTATCAAACAATCAAGATTTAACCCGAATTGCTACAGCGATGACGAGGTGCAGCGGTGGTGATGGCGGTGTAGATGGTGGAGATGATGATGATGATGATGGAGATGATGTCCCGCTCGATGACGATGACGATGGCGTCGATTTCCCCCTCCGGGAGGGAATTTCCCCGGCGGATTCCTGCCCGCCGGAGAGCTCTTTTCTCTCTGGTGTTCTCCGCCCCGCAGAGGCGGCTGTAACCCTTCGTGAGGTCCTCTCTGTGGCTTAGGTTTTCGGGACGAAGGAGTACGCGAAGAAAAGGAGGCGAAAGAGGCTGTGGGGCCCCCAGAGCATAGGGTGGCGCGGCCAGGCCATGGGCCGCGCCCTATGGTCTGGGCCCACAGTGGCTCCTCTCTTCTTCCCCTTCTGGCTCCCTCCGTCATCTGGAAAAATAGGAATTTACGTGAAATTCCCTTCCACAGTTGATCTTCCGAAATATTGCGTTCTGACGGTGCTTTTTCCAGCAGAATCCTGGCTCCGGTGCTTGATCCTCCAATAATGATGAAACATGCAAAATAGATGAAATAACATAAGTATTGTGTCCCAATATGAAATATATCAATGAATAACAGCAAATTATGATACAAAATAGTGATGCAAATTGGACGTATCAACTCCCCCAAGCTTAGACCTCGCTTGTCCCCAAGCGAAACTGAGCTCGATAAACAAGACCACATGTTTATGGAGTGAAGAGTCGATAAATAAAATACGGACAAGAAGCATCATATTCATTCACACAAGACATTCTAGTAAACAACTTCCTCATATAACTCATCTCGAAATAAGTAAAGAGAAATCACAAGTAAAGGTGCATAAGAAATCATAATTGGTGATGGCAAACTTTGTTCTTGGTCAGAGAACTACTAACGGATTGTACTTCTAAGCAAAGCTTTCATATTAGAATTTATAGCTGAGCCTTCCTATTTAAGCATGACAAT
The DNA here is from genome assembly GCA_030979885.1 of Lolium multiflorum. Taxonomy (NCBI): domain Eukaryota; kingdom Viridiplantae; phylum Streptophyta; class Magnoliopsida; order Poales; family Poaceae; genus Lolium; species Lolium multiflorum. The sequence continues at coordinate 221,241,107 of CM061752.1, forward strand.
CTCTTCATAATCATTGATAACTTCAAAGTCATATTCATTCAGATAAAATTGGTACTAAACAAGAAAGTATAAAAGACATGATTAACTGAATCATAGCATAAATGATTGGTTCACAACAACTCAATTGCTTGCTTGAGATAGAGAGATATAGGATTACTGACTCAACATAAAAGTAAAAGACAGGCCCTTCGCAGAGGGAAGCAGGGATTAAATCATGTGCTAGAGCTTTTCAAGTTTTGAAATCATATAAAGAGCATAAAAGTAAGATTTTGAGCGGTGTTTGTTGTTGTCAACGAATGGTAGCGGGCACTCTAACCCCCTTGCCAAACGAACCTTCAAAGAGCGGCTCCCATGAGGGACGGCATTTCTACCAGCAAGGTAGATCATCCCCCTTCTCTTTTGTTTACACATGTATTTTAGTTTTATTAAGGATGACACTCCCCCCAACCTTGGCTTTCTCAATCCATGGCTAACCGAATCCTCGGGTGCCTTCCAACATTCACATACCATGGAGGAGTGTCTATTGCAAAATTAAGTTGCTTACTGATAAGTCAGAGCAAAACATGTGAAGAGAATTATTAATGAAAGTTATTAATTGGGGCTGGGAACCCCGTTGCCAGCTCTTATTGCAAAATTATTGGATAAGCGGATGTGCCGCTAGTCCATTGGTGAAAGTCCGCCCAACAAGATTGAAAGATAAAACACCACATACTTCCTCATGAGCTATAGAACATTGACACAAATAAGGAGTAGTATAGTTTGAATTATTTAAAGGTAGCACATGAAGTATTTACTTGGAATGGCAGAAAATACCATGTAGTAGGTAGGTATGGTGGACACAAATGGCATAGGTTTGGTCTAAGGTTATGGATGTATGAGAAGCATTCCCTCTCGATACAGGTCTTTGGCTAGCAAGGTTTGATAGCAAGCATAAAGGTTGAGGGAAACAAACAAATATACATATGATAGAAACAATCATGCATCTTTCTCATAAGCACAAGCAATTTTAACTTAAGAATACTAAGCTCATAAGCATAGAGATAATAGAGTAATGTATCTAAGTGTATTTCTCTCTTTTATTAAACATCAAGATGTTGTTGCTATTGACCAATGCTAAGTTTGCCAAAACCAAATAGATTTACTTGATGCTCCCAAAGTGATATCAATACTCATGTCAAGAGTAATCATATAATAGAGATTGCAAACTAAAATAAGATGTGCAAAAAGTAAATGATAAGACTTCTCATTAATATTCCATAACGATAACTCACACCAACGGATACATAGATAACTAACTAAGAGAGATACTTCCACATTGCATACTATTCCATATGATAACTTCCCTACTCATGATATGACACTACTTGATAGTAAAAGATAAAGGTGGTGATGTGATACCGCGGCACTCCCCCAAGCTTGGAACAAACCAAGGGGATGCCAATACCGATGATGAATTACTCCTTCGGTGATGATGGTGAATCTTTGTCGTCATCAGACTTCCATGGAAGAGGCCCTCCATCAACAAAAGACATCTTGGTCTCCGGAAACCTGAAACTAGCAGCATGACTTATGCGCTTAAACCTGTTTTCATACTCACAGTTTTGATTATGAACGTCATAGAGTTGAGCTTGGAGTTTGTTGGTGGTGTCGTGAAGTGAGAAGATATCGTCCCACAGCTTTGCAGTCTCCTTCTTGTGCCCATCAATGAGTTCAGACACAATCTTGTGAAAGATATCCACTTCACGCTCAGCCATCTTCTTGTAGTTGAAAACCTCTTGTTCCAGTTTCTCCATCCTGTCTTCCAAACTCCCTTCTCCCTTAGGACCCTGGACATCTTTGATCTGCAACTCTCCATCCACGAGCTGCAACTCTTTGGGGTGCATCTTCAGCTCGTTCATGTACGGGTTGACGACGTCCTCAAAGAAGCTGTCCTTCTGAGTTCCCGACGAAGACATGATGGATCTAGATCCGAAGCAGATCCTGGCAGAAAACAGCTCGAAACAAAACACGACGAGAAAACGATATTACGGACCTCCAGGGGTCCGGGGGATTATATAGCAAATATTTTTACGACAAAAGGAAGGTTCCAGGCCGAAAACGAGTGGAAACGGGACGCCGAGGGGCTGTCACCATAGGTCGGCGCGGCCAGGGTGGGGCCCGCGCCGGCCTGTGGTGACGGGCCCTCGCGCGTCTTTTCCACTCCGTTTCGATTCCGTAATTTTTCATATTTTCTAAAAACAGCAGAAATAATGTTCGGAAAGGTAAACGCGGACTTTTATTACCTGTACTGTTACCTATTCAAAGTCGAGTTCTGGCGGACTGTCAATTTGTCCTTTGATGAAAGCCTCCGGTGTTTCCACTTGAATAATATCAACATCAACATTATAAGAATCACCCGAGATATAATGCTTGAGTCTTTGTCCATTCACCACTTGTGTGGCATTGCCTTGGAGAGAGCTAATTTTAATTGCTCCTGAACGATACACCTCCTCAACAACATATGGTCCTTCCCACTTCGAGAGTAATTTCCCTGCAAAGAATCTGAGACGAGACCGATACAATAGAACTTGATCTCCAACATTAAATTCTCTTTTAATGATCCTTCTATCATGCCACTTCTTAACTTTTTCTTTAAAGAGTTTAGCATTTTCATAAGCTTCACTTCTCCATTCATCTAGAGAACTTAATTGCAACAACCTCTTATTACCGGCTAATTTAGGATCTTTATTTAGTTCTCTAACAGCCCAATAAGCTTTGTGCTCTAGTTCTAAAGGTAAATGACAAGCTTTTCCATAAACCATTTTATAAGGTGACATTCCCATAGGATTTTTATAAGCAGTTCTATAAGCCCATAGTGCTTCTTTCAATTTGCTAGCCCAATTCTTTCTAGATTTATTAACAGTCTTTCCCAAGATAGCTTTAATCTCTCTATTTGATAATTCTACTTGACCACTAGTTTGAGGGTGATAAGCAGAAGCAATTCTATGATTAATACCATACTTAGCAAGAGTTTTTCTAAAACCTCCATGAATAAAATGAGAACCTCCATCAGTCATAATATATCTAGGTACTCCAAATCTAGGAAATATAACATCTACAAGCATTTTTATAGAGGTCTCACCATCAGCACTTTTTGTAGGTATAGCTTCTACCCATTTAGTAACATAATCAACAGCGACAAGTATATGAGTGTTACCGTCTGAAGAAGGGAAAGGACCCATGAAGTCGAATCCCCAACAATCGAATGGTTCAATAACAAGAGTATAATTCATAGGCATTTCATTGCGTCTGGAGATATTACCAACTCTTTGACATTCATCACAAGATAAAATAAATTTCCTTGCATCTTTGAAAAGTGTTGGCCAATAAAAACCTGATTGTAGAACCTTTTGCGCGGTTCTATCTCCAGCGTGATGTCCTCCATAAACACTACCATGACATTTATTCAATATCTCCTGTTGTTCATATTCAGGAACACATCTTCGCATAATACCATCCACTCCTTCTTTATATAAGTGTGGGTCATCCCAAAAATAATGCCTCAAGTCATAAAAGAATTTCCTCCTTTGTTGAGCTGAAAAGGTTGGAGGCAAATACTTCGAAACAATAAAGTTAGCATAATCTGCATACCAAGGGCTCTCTCGCGAGCTCACCTTTATTACAGCCAATTGTTCATTTGGAAAACTATCATTAACAGGAACATGATCATAAGCAATATTTTCCAATCTAGACAAATTATCAGCAACAGGATTATCAGCACCTTTCCTATCTATAATATGTAAATCAAATTCTTGCAACAGAAGTACCCATCTAATAAGCCTTGGCTTAGCATCTTTCTTTGTCATAAGGTATCTAATTGCAGCATGATCAGTATGAATTGTAACTTTCGAATCAACAATATAAGGTCTAAACTTGTCACAAGCAAAGACTACAGCTAACAATTCCTTTTCAGTTGTAGCATAATTTCTTTGAGCAGCATCAAGAGTCTTACTAGCATAATGAATAACATTTAATTTTTTATCTACCCGCTGTCCAAGAACAGCGCCTACAGCAAAATCACTAGCATCACACATAATTTCAAAAGGCAAATTCCAATCAGGAGGTTCGACTACAGGAGCAGTTGTTAAGGCTTTCTTTAGAGTTTCAAAAGCTTCCTTACAATCATCATCAAAAACAAAAGGTACATCTTTTTGAAGAAGATTAGTAAGAGGCTTTGAAATTTTAGAGAAATCTTTAATAAATCTCCTATAAAACCCAGCATGACCAAGAACACTACGAATACCTTTAACATCCCTCGGATAGGGCATCTTCTCAATTGCTTCAACTTTAGCTCTATCAACTTCAATACCTCTCTCGGAAATTTTATGTCCCAATACAATTCCTTCATTAACCATAAAGTGGCATTTCTCCCAATTAAGAACAAGGTTAGTTTCTTCACATCTCTGCAAAACTTTATCGAGGTTTCGCAAGCAATTATCAAAAGAATTCCCATAGACAGAAAAATCATCCATGAACACCTCTACAATACTTTCGCAAAAACCATGAAAAATAGCAGACATGCATCTTTGAAAAGTAGCAGGAGCATTACATAAACCAAAAGGCATACGCCTATAAGCATAAGTTCCATAAGGACAAGTAAACGTGGTTTTCTCTTGATCTTTAGCTTTAACAGCAATTTGTGAAAACCCAGAATAACCATCAAGAAAGCAAAAATGAGTATTTTTAGATAACCTTTCTAGCATTTGATCAATAAAGGGTAAAGGGTAATGATCTTTCTTAGTAACTTTATTAACTTTACGAAAATCAATGCACATTCTATACCCTACAACTATTCTTTGAGGAATAAGCTCATCATTATCATTAGGCACAACAGTCATTCCTCCTTTCTTAGGAACGCAATGCACAGGACTAACCCATCTACTATCAGCAATAGGATATATAATACCAGCTTCAAGAAGTTTTAATACCTCATTCCTTACCACCTCTTTCATCTTTGGAATTAGACGACGTTGATGTTCAACAACAGGCTTTGCATCTTCTTCCATATTAATAGCATGTTGGCAAATAGAAGGAGAAATCCCTTTCAAATCATCAAGAGTATAGCCAATAGCTCCTCGGTGTTTCTTCAATATTTCCAATAACCTTTCTTCCTCAATCTCTGAAAGCTTAGAACTAATAATAACAGGATATATTTTCTTATCATCAATATGAGCATATTTAAGATTATCAGGTAAAGGCTTTAAATCAAAAACAGGATCTTCCTTTGGTGGCGGTGTTGTACCCAAATCTTCCACCGGTAAATCATGCTTGAGAATAGGTTGACGAAGAAAAATTTCCTCAAGCTCATCTCTTTCTTTCCTAAAAGCTTCACTTTCACTATTCTCCAAATGTTGCTGCAAAGGATTATTAGGAACAAGAACAATAGATGCACATTGCTCCATTTTAAAATCATTACTAGGCAAGTCAGCTTTATAAGGAGTTTTGGTAAATTTAGAAAAGTTAAATTCATAAGGTTCACCAGCAAATCTAGTCAAAATTTTCTCTTTCTTACAATCTATAATAGCTCCACAAGTATTTAGAAAAGGTCTACCAAAAATGATAGGACAATGATCACTAGCAGCAGAACCAAGTACCAAAAAGTCAGCAGGATATTTAATCTTACCACATAGAACTTCCACATCTCGAACAATACCAATTGGAGAAATAGTTTCTCTATTAGCCAGATGAATAACCACATCAATATCTTCAAGTTCACAAGAACCAATTTCGTGCATAATCTCCGTGTAAAGCTCATAAGGAATAGCACTAACACTTGCACCAATATCACATAAACCATAATAGCAATGATCACCAATTCTAACAGATAGCATAGGAACACTAACTTGTTTGGATTTATTAGGATGTGAAACAATATTAGAAGCATCTTCACAGAAAATAATATGACCATCCTCCACATTTTCAGTCACAAGATCTTTAACTATTGCAACAACAGGTTCAATTTTAATTTGTTCTTCAGGTTCTTTAGGTTTCTTTTCACTTTTATTAACCGCACTAGATATGACAGAGTACTCCTTCATTTTAGCAGGGAAAGGAGTTTTTTCAATATAAGCTTCAGGAATAACATTATCAACAGTTTCAACCACTACACATTTGTTTACAGATGAATCAACTTTATCTTTATACGGTTCATGATACTTATCAAAATTCTTCTTAGGCAGTTCATAATGAGAGGCAAAAGCTTTATAAAGATTTGCAACAACTTGGGAATCAAGACCATATGTAGCACTCATATTACGAAATTTATCAGTATCCATAAAAGCTTCAATGCATTTATAATCATAAATTATACCTGATTCTCTATCTTTGTCGTTCTCCCATCCTTCAGTATTTTCTTGGATCCGATCAAGAAGGTCCCTTTTAAACTCTTCATTCTTGCGTGTAAATGATCCAGAACAAGAAGTATCCAGCAAGGTCTTGTCTTGAAAAGAAAGTCTTGCATAGAAATTATCAATAATAACATTACCAGGAAGCTCATGAATGGGGCATTTGAGCATTAAAGACTTCAATCTCCCCCAAGCTTGGGCAATACTCTCTCCATTTCACTTGGAGGATAAAATTTGGAATAAAATAAAGGCACAATGTCCTCCCAATCAATAGAATCACCATTCTTCAGCAATTTATACCAGTGCGCCGCTTTACCAGACAACGATATAGTGAATAGTTTCTTTCTAACTTCATTCATAGAAATACCTGCACATTTGAATAACCCGCATAATTCATGCAAAAACAATAAATGATCACCAGGATGGACAGTTCCATCCCCTTCATAGCGGTTATCCATAACACGTTCAATAATTTTCATAGGTATTTTATATGGTACTACTTCCTCACCTGGCGCTTCATCCACTACCGTTGCAGTAGTAGTAGATTTCCCAAATAGAAATTGAAGAGAAGATCTCTCCATAATGATTTATAGCAGCAGGCAGAAATAAAATCAGCACAAACAGTAAATTTCCTTACCAATTCCGCTTACCAATAGCGCTTCACTCCCCGGCAACGGCGCCAGAAAATAGTCTTGATGACCCACAAGTATAGGGGGTGTATCGTAGTACTTTCGATAAATAAGAGTGTCGAACCCAACGAGGAGCAGAAGGTGTTGACAAGCAGTTTCGATGAAGGATTCACTGTAAATGCTCACAGACAAGTATTCAGGGGGTTTTGATATTGCAGATAAATAAAGTACAAGTAAATAAAATACGAGAGAAATAATTGCAGCGAGTGGCCCAATCCTTTTTAGCACAAAGGACAAGCCGGTTTGTTTACTTATAATGACCAAACGTTCTTGAGGACACATGGGGATTTTAGTCTAGTACTTTCGCTTCATGTGGCTAAATAATCTTCATTGTTTTGATAAGTGTTGTGTGGGTGAACCTATGCTAATGCACCGCCCTTCCTAGGACTAATACATACTTGTGATTATACCCCTTGCAAGCATCCGCAACTACAAGAAAGTAATTAAGATAAATCTAACCACAACCTTAAACTCTGAGATCCTGCGATCCCTCCTGCATCGATATACTAACGGGGGCTTAGGTTTCTGTCACTCCGGCAACCCCGCAATTAGCAACCGAATACAAGATGCACTCCCCTAGGCCCATAAATGGTGAAGTGTCGTGTAGTCGACGTTCACACGACACCACTAGAAGAATGACACCACAACTTAAATATCATAACATTGAATATTACTCAACCATAATTCACTACTAGCATTTAGACTTCACCCATGTCCTCAAGAACTAAACGAACTACTCACGAGACATCATATGGAATACAATCAGAGGTGATATGATGATGAATAACAATCTGAACATAAACCTTGGTTCAATGGTTTCACTCAATAGCATCTACAACAAGTATAGAATAACACCGGGAGAGTTTCCCCTATCAAACAATCAAGATTTAACCCGAATTGCTACAGCGATGACGAGGTGCAGCGGTGGTGATGGCGGTGTAGATGGTGGAGATGATGATGATGATGATGGAGATGATGTCCCGCTCGATGACGATGACGATGGCGTCGATTTCCCCCTCCGGGAGGGAATTTCCCCGGCGGATTCCTGCCCGCCGGAGAGCTCTTTTCTCTCTGGTGTTCTCCGCCCCGCAGAGGCGGCTGTAACCCTTCGTGAGGTCCTCTCTGTGGCTTAGGTTTTCGGGACGAAGGAGTACGCGAAGAAAAGGAGGCGAAAGAGGCTGTGGGGCCCCCAGAGCATAGGGTGGCGCGGCCAGGCCATGGGCCGCGCCGCCCTATGGTCTGGGCCCACAGTGGCTCCTCTCTTCTTCCCCTTCTGGCTCCCTCCGTCATCTGGAAAAATAGGAATTTACGTGAAATTCCCTTCCACAGTTGATCTTCCGAAATATTGCGTTCTGACGGTGCTTTTTCCAGCAGAATCCTGGCTCCGGTGCTTGATCCTCCAATAATGATGAAACATGCAAAATAGATGAAATAACATAAGTATTGTGTCCCAATATGAAATATATCAATGAATAACAGCAAATTATGATACAAAATAGTGATGCAAATTGGACGTATCAACTCCCCCCAAGCTTAGACTTCGCTTGTCCCCGCAGAGGCGGCTGTAACCCTTCGTGAGGTCCTCTCTGTGGCTTAGGTTTTCGGGACGAAGGAGTACGCGAAGAAAAGGAGGCGAAAGGGGATGTGGGGCCCCCACACCAGGGTGGCGCGGCCAGGCCATGGGCCGCGCCGGCCTGTGGTCTGGGCCCACAGTGGCTCCCCTCTTCTTCCCCTTCTGGCTCCCTCCGTCATCTGGAAAAATAGGAATTTACGTGAAATTTCCTTCCACAGTTGATCTTCCGAAATATTGCGTTCTGACGGTGCTTTTTCCAGCAGAATCCTGGCTCCGGTGCTTGATCCTCCAATAATGATGAAACATGCAAAATAGATGAAATAACATAAGTATTGTATCCCAATATGAAATATATCAATGAATAACAGCAAATTATGATACAAAATAGTGATGCAAATTGGACGTATCACCTATTAACAAGATGCCGAAGCGCCAGTTGCTGTTTTCTGCTGTTTTTGGTTTCAGAAATCCTACAAAGGAAATATTCTCGGAATTGGACGAAATCAACGCCCAGGGTCTTATTTTTCCACGAAGCTTTCGAGAAGAGGGGATCGACGTGGGGCGACGAGGCGCCCACACAACAGGGCCGCGCGGGGTGGGCCCCGCGCCGCCCTATGGTGTGGGGCCCTCGTGCCGCCCCTGCTGCCCTTCCGCCTACTTAAAGCCTCCGTCGCGAAAACCCTATTACCGAGAGCCACGATACGGAAATACTTCCAGAGACGCCGCCGCCAATCCCATCTCGGGGGATTCAGGAGATCGCCTCACCTGCCGGAGAGGGGAATCATCACCGGAGGGCTCTACATCATCATGCCCGCCTCCGGATTGATGCGTGAGTAGTTCATCCTTGGACTATGGGTCCATAGCAGTAGCTAGATGGTTGTCTTCTCCTCTTGTGCTATCATGTTTAGATCTTGTGAGCTTCCTAACATGATCAAGATCATCTATTTGTAATGCTACATGTTGTGTTTGGCGGGATCCGATGAATATAGAATATTATGTCAAGTTGATTATCAATCTATCATATATGTGTTGTTTATGTTCTTGCATGCTCTCCATTGCTAGTAGAGGCTCTGGCCAAGTTGATACTTGTAACTCCAAGAGGGGGTATTTATGCTCGATAGTGGGTTCATGCCTCCATTGAATCTGGGACAGTGACAGAAAGTTCTAAGGTTGTGGATGTGTTGTTGCTACTAGGGATAAAACATCAATGCTTTGTCTAAGGATATTTGTGTTGATTACATTACGCACCATACTTAATGCAATTGTCTGTTGTTTGCAACTTTAAGGGGTGCGGATGCTAACCTGAAGGTGGACTATTTAGGCATAGATGCATGTTGGATGGCGGTCTATGTTCTTTGTCGTAATGCCCTGATTAAATCTCATAGTGATCATCATGATATGTATTGAATCTTTATTTGTCAATTGCCCGCCTGTAATTTGTTCACCTAGCATGTTATTTATCTTATTGGAGAGACACCACTAGTGAACTGTGGACCCCGGTCCATTCTTTTACATCTGAATACAATCTACTATTGTTCTCTACTGTTCTTTGCAAACAAACATCATCTTCCACACTATACGTTTAATCTTTTGTTTTCAGCAAGCCGGTGAGATTGACAACCTCACTGTTACGTTGGGACAAAGTATCTTGATTGTGTTGTGCAGGTTCCACGTTGGCGCCGGTTTCACTGGTGTTGCGCCGCACTACACTCCTCCACCAACAACCTTCACGTGTTCCTTGACTCCTACTGGTTCGATAACCTTGGTTTCATACTGAGGGAAACTTGCTTCTATACGCATCACACCTTCCACTTGGGGTTCCCAACGGACGTGTGCTTCACGCGTGTCAAGCTAAATTTCTGGCGCCGTTGCCGGGGAGATCAAGACACGCTGCAAGGGGAGTCTTCCACATCCAATCTCTTTACCTCTGGCCACGCCGGCCTATGGTGCCGGTCCCTCGTGGCCCCACTTTGTTATCCCTTCGGTCTTCCGGAAGCTTCGTGGAAAAATAGGACCCTGGGCGTTGATTTCGTCCATTCCGAGAATATTTCCTTTGTAGGATTTCTGAAACCAAAAACAGCAGAAAACAGGATCTGGCGCTTCGGCATCTTGTTAATAGGTTAGTGCCGGAAAATGTATAATAATGATGTAAAGTATGTATAAAACATTCAAGTATTGTCATAAAAGTAGCATGGAACATAAGAAATTATAGATACGTTTGAGACGTATCAAGCATCCCCAAGCTTAGTTCCTACTCGCCCTCGAGTAGGTAAACGATAACACAAATAATTTCTGAAGTGACATGCTACCAACATAACCTTGATCAACATTATTGTAAAGCATATGAGATGGATGGAGTGATCTGAAGCAAAAGATTGCTAACAAAAGATAATGACTAAACAAATGAATCATATAGCAAAACTTTTCATGAATAGTACTTTCAAGACAAGTATCAACAAGACTTGCATAAGAGCTAACTCATAAGCAATAAATTCTTAGTAGAATGCATTGAAGCAACACAAAGGATGATTAAGTTTCAGCAATTGCTTTCAACTTGTAACATGTATATCTCATGGATATTTGTCAACATAGAGTAGTATAACAAGTGCAATAAGTAAACATGTAAGAATCAATGCACATAGTTAACACAAGTGTTTGCTTCTAAGATAGAAAGAAGTGGGTAAACTGACTCAACATAAAGTAAAAGAATGGCCCTTCGCAGAGGGAAGCATGGATTACTATTTTTGTGCTAGAGCTTTTATTTTGAAAACATAGAAACAATTTTGTCAACGGTAGTAATAATTCATATGTGCTATGCATAATACTTTCTACAAGTTGCAAGTCTCATGCATAGAGTACTAATAGTGCTCGCACCTTGTCCTAATCAGCTCGGATAACACGGATTATCATTGCATGACATATGTTTCAACCAAGTGTCACAAAGGGGTACCTCTATGCCGCCTGTACAAAGGTCTAAGGAGAAAGCACGCATTGGATTTCTCGCTTTTGATTATTCTCAACTTAGACATCCATACCGGGACAACATAGACAACAAATAATGGACTCCTCTTTTAATGCTTAAGCATTCAACAACAGATAATATTCTCATAAGAGATTGAGGTTGTATGTCCAAACTGAAAACTTCCACCATGATACATGGCTTTGGTTAGCGGCCCAATGTTCTTCTCTAACACATGCATACTCAAACCATTTGATCATGAAATCGCACTTACTTCAGACAAGACGAACATGCATAGCATCTCACATGATATCCAACAAAGGTAAAAAGTTGATGGCGTCCCCAGAAACATGGTTACCGCTCAACAAGCAACTTATAAGAACTAAGACACATAACTACATATTCATCATCACAATAGTTTTTAAGCTATTTGTCCCATGAGCTATATATTGCAAAGATAAAGGAATGAAATTTTAAAGGTAGCACTCAAGTAATTTACTTTGGAATGGCAGAAAAATACCACATAGTAGGTAGATATGGTGGACACAAATGGCATGGGTTTTGGCTCAAGGTGTTTGGATGCACGAGAAGCATTTCCTCTCAGTACAAGGTTTGGGCTAGCAAGGTTGTTTGAAGCAAACACAAGTATGAACAGGTACAACAAAACTTACACAAGAACATATTGCAAGCATTATAAGAATCTACACTGTCTTCCTTGTTGTTCAAACACTTTACCAGAAAATATCTAGACTTAGAGAGACCAATCATGCAAACCAAATTTTAACAAGCTCTACGGTAGTTCTCCATTAATAGATTAAACTACATGATGCAAGAGCTTAAACATGATCTATGAGAGCTCAAAACAATTGCCAAGTTAATCCAAACCATATGAAGCATTTTCTGATTCCAACCAAATAGCAATCAACGAAGCAATTTCAGCCTTCGCCATGAACATTAAAGCACAATTAAGAACACAAGTGTTCCATATGAAAAAGCGGAGCATAATATCTCCAATATAAGGATGGTGGGATCCAACTTTATTCAAACCAAAACAAAAATAAAAGCAAACAGACGCTCCAAGTAAAGAACATAAGATGTGATGGAATAAAAATATAGTTTCACTAGAAGTGACCTGATAAGTTGTCGATGAAGAAGGGGATGCCTTGGGCATCCCTAAGCTTAGATGCTTGAGTCTTCTTAAAATATGCAGGGATGAACCACCGGGGCATCCCCAAGCTTAGACCTTTCACTCTTCTTGATCATAATGTATCATCCTCTTCTCTTGACCCTTGAAAACTTCCTCCACACCAAACTTCAAGCAAACTCATTAGAGGGTTAGTGCATAATAAAAAATTCACATGTTCAGAGGTGACATAATCATTCTTAACACTTCTGGAAATTGCACAAAGCTTCTAAAAGTTAATGGAACAAAGAAACTCATTCAACATAGCAAAAGCGGCAATGCGAAATAAAAGGCAGAATCTATCAAAACAGAACAGTCCGTAAAGACGAATTTTGCAGGGGCACTTAACTTGCTCAAACGGAAAAAATCAAAACTAATGAAAGTTGCGTACATATCTGTGGATCACGCACGTAAATTGGCATATTTTTTTGATTTTTTTATAGAGAGTTATGCGCGAATTCGTGACAGACAGCAATTCTGTTTCTGCGCAGCAATCGAAATCTAGCATCAAGTTTACCATAGGGACTTTACTTGGCACAAAAACATGATAAGGAGAGGTTGCTACGTAGTAAACAACTTCCAAGACTCAACAATACAGTAAATAAAATGAAACATGAGTTATCTCCCAAGAAGTGCTTTTCTTTAACGCCTTTCAGCTAGGCGCAGAAAGTGCAAATCAAGTATTTTCTAGAGAAGAAGCATCAACATTATTACCTCGGGAGTTGGGAGTTTTCTCAACTATGCATTGTATCTTATTTATGTATGGAACTCCCTTTTCAATACCCTTAGGCTTACTATCCTCCTCAAATAAATTTTCAGGGACAATCCAATCAAAATTCTTTTCTAATGCCTCGTGCATTCCTATGAGTTTATGAGGTATTGGTATTTTAATCTCCCCCTCACAATTGGCTTTATTAGTGTATCTTAGCCTATCTTTTTCCCTTTTTTCAAGGATATTTGCAAAATTGGTACACAAGCCTAGCATCTTATATCGAATAAAGACTTTCCTAGCTTCTCTAGCTACATCACCAAATTCTCTAAGAAGGGTTTCTAGAATAAAATCTTTCTTTTCTCCTTCTTCCATATCACCGAGTGTAAGAAACATATGTTGCATTATTGGATTAAGATTAACAAATCTAGCTTCCAACATGTGCACTAAAGAGGCAGTAGCAATTTCATAATCAGGAGCAAGTTCTACCAAGGATCTATCTTCAAAATCTTCAGTCTTACTAACATGAGTGAAAAATTCTTCTATATTATCTTTTCCAATGATAGACCCACTACCTACCGATATATCTTTCAAAGTAAACTTAGGATGAAGCATGATGAAATAAACAAAAGGTAAATAAAGTAAATGCAAGTAACTAATTTTTTTTGTGTTTTGATATATAGCTAGTAAATAAGACAGAAAGTAAAGCAACTAATTTTTTGTGTTTTTAATATGAAGCAAACAAGACAGTAAATAAAGTAAAGCAAGACAAAAACAAAGTAAAGAGATTGGATGTGGAGACTCCCCTTGCAGCGTGTCTTGATCTCCCCGGCAACGGCGCCAGAAAAAGAGCTTGATGCGCGTGATGTACACGTCCGTTGGGAACCCCAAGAGGAAGGTGTGATGCGTGATGCGCGTAGATGTACACGTCCGTTGGGAACCCCAAGAGGAAGGTATGATGCGCACAGTGGCAAGTTTTCCCTCAGAAAGAAACCAAGGTTTATCGAACCAGGAGGAGCCAAGAAGCACGTTGAAGGTTGATGGTGGCGAAATGTGATGCGGCGCAACACCAGGGATTCCGGCGCCAACGTGGAACCTGCACAACACAACCAAAGTACTTTGCCCCAACGAAACGTGAGGTTGTCAATCTCACCGACTTGCTGTAACAAAGGATTAACCGTATTGTGTGGAAGATGATGTTTGCAAGAAAACAGTAAAACAAGTATTGCAGATTGTATGCGATGTAAAGAATAGGACCGGGGTCCACAGTTCACTAGAGGTGTCTCTCCCATAAGATAAAAGCATGTTGGGTGAACAAATTACAGTCGGGCAATTGACAAATAGAAAAGGGCATAACAATGCATATACATGATATGATAAATATAGTGAGATTTAATCGGGCATTACGACAAAGTACATAGACCGCCATCCAACTGCATCTATGCCTAAAAAGTCCACCTTCAGGTTATCATCCGAACCCCTTTCGTATTAAGTTGCAAAGCAACAGACAATTGCATTAAGTATGGTGCGTAATGTAATCGACAACTACATCCTTAGACATAGAATCAATGTTTTATCCCTAGTGGCAAACACAACACAACCTTAGAACTTTCTGTCACTGTCCCAGGTATCAATGAAGGCATGAACCCACTATCGAGCATAAATACTCCCTCTTGGAGTTAAGAGTAAAAACTTGGCCAGAGCCTCTACTAATAACGGAGAGCATGCAAGATCATAAACAACACATAAACAATAGATTGATAATCACCATAACATAGTATTCTCTATTCATCGGATCCCGACAAACACAACATATAGTATTACAGATAGATGATCTTGATCATGTTAGGCAGCTCACAAGATCCAACAATGAAGCACAATTAGGAGAAGACGACCATCTAGCTACTGCTATGGACCCATAGTCCAGGGGTGAACTACTCACTCATCACTCCGGAGGCGATCATGGCGATGAAGAGTCCTCGGGAGATGAATCCCCTCTCCGGCAGCCGGAGGCGATCTCCGAATCCCCCGAGATGGGACGCGGCGGCGCGTCTCGCAAGGTTTTCCGATCGTGGCTCTCGTATGGGGGTTTCGCGACGAGGCGGTAGGCGGAAGCAAGTCAGCCACACGAGGCCCCACACAACAGGCGGCGCGGCCCAGCCCCGGCCACGCGGCCTGTCGTGGCGGCGCCTCGTCGCCCACTTCGTTATCCTTTCGGTCTTCTGGAAGCTTCGTGCAAAATAGGACCCTGGGCGTTGATTTCGTCCAATTCCGAGAATATTTCGTTACTAGGATTTCGAAACCAAAAACAGCAGAAAACAGAATGGCTCTTCGCATCTTGTTAATAGGTTAGTTCCAGAAAATGCGTAAATACGACATATAATGTGCATAAAACATGTAGATATCATCAATAATGTAGCATGGAAAATAAGAAATTATCGATACGTTGGAGACGTATCAGCATCCCCAAGCTTAGTTCTGTCCCGAGCAGGTAAAACGATAACAAAGATAATTTCTGAAGTGACATGCCATCATAATCTTGATCATACTATTTGTAAACATATGTAATGAATGCAGCGATCAAAACAATGGTAATGACATGAGTAAACAAATGAATCATAAAACAAAGACTTTTCATGAATAGTACTTCAAGACAAGCATCAATAAGTCTTGCATAAGAGTTAACTCATAAAGCAATAAATCAAAGTAAAGGTGTTGAAGCAACACAAAGGAAGATTAAGTTTCAGCGGTTGCTTTCAACTTATAACATGTATATCTCATGGATATTGTCAACATAGAGTAATATAACAAGTGCAATATGCAAGTATGTAGGAATCAATGCACAGTTCACACAAGTGTTTGCTTCTTAAGGTGGAGAGAGATAGGTGAACTGACTCAACATAAAAGTAAAAGAAAGGTCCTTCAAAGAGGAAAGCATCGATTGATGTATTTGTGCTAGAGCTTTTATTTTGAAAACCTGAAACAATTTTGTCAACGGTAGTAATAAGGGATTTCTATTTTCGTGCCCCTGCTTCGTTAGTTGTACTCAGTTTTCCCCAGCTCGTTAGTTTTTCCTCAGTTTTCCCCTCCCTCTAGTTTGAAACCCATCGAAGACGCGGGTTGCCGTCAGGTCAGAGGCCTTACCGTTACCGTGAGGTCAGTTCCTCGCTGACCGTCTCGTGCTGACGGGTGGATCCATCTACCGCTGACGCGTGGGCCGTTTTATTTCCTGATTGTATACGCGGTGCTGCCAATGACAAATGGGGCCGCTCTATGGGGCTGCCGCAGCCAATGACCAGTGGGTCGTCTATTTATTTATAGAAAATTATATATTGCCGCTCTGTGGGGCCTCCGCAGCCAATGACCGCTGTGGTCGTCTATTTTATTTAGAGAATATAATATAGAGCCGCTCTGTAGGGGCCGCCTCAGCCCATGGCAGGTGACTATTTTCGCAGCTTAATCTAAAGTGACTCTTATGCTAAACATTGTGCATCCCGACGTTGACCTAGCAGTGGCGGCGAGCATAGCCGTTCTGACCATGCCGATATCGGCATCGGCATCGGCATCGTTACATGCATAATATATAGAAAATAGCTAGATCTCTAAATCGATGCATATGAAGCTACATATATATTCTTGGTCATAATCCCCTTAATTATCTAAAGGGGATGGATGCATGGCTTCACGTCGTCGTCGCTTTCATCGTCAGTATCTTCGTCGTCTGAGTAGTAGTACCTCCTGCACATTGTTCCGTCGAACACCTTCACTGTGAGCACATCATCGCCTTCATATTTGAAGTGTACGAACCAGCCGAAATCCACACCGTGCGCGATGGCGAATTTCTCCCAGCCCTTGTCGAGGTACATCCGGCCTTGTCCGTCAAATAGGACCTCCACGGTCCAGAGACGAGGACCGCAGTCAGCTGCTCGCAGATACACCTTAGCTGGCTCCTTGCCGTCAAGATAGTCCGCAAATTTTTTTGGGAGTTCCTGCAAAGAGATCGAGCGCCGATCGTTTGAAATTAGGGAACCCTTGAAATTAAAGGTTTTTTAGAACATGCCCATAATTAATCACATGCATCATATATGTGGGAACGCGTACGTACCTTCTTGACCAAAGGGTCTTCATAGACGACGATGAAGAACTCCTCTATGATCAATGGCAGTGTTGACGGTGGTGGTGGCAATGATGATGATCCACTTCCCCTTCCCCTTCCCCTTCCCCTTCCCCTTCCCCTTCCGGTCCGCGTCCGAGACGTGGAAGCCATGGCAATGGATAAAGTGTATGTGAACGAAGAAGAGAGAGGCAGAACCTATTGACACAAGGGATGGCCGTGTGGGTGTTTATAAGGGAGAGATGACCGTTGTAGGGGTTTACACAATAAAATAAGGAGGAGATGACCGTTGTGGGGGTTTATACACAATAAATTAAGGAGGAGACGACCGTTGTGGGGGTATATATCTCAACAAAAAAGTAATGCGGACTATGTTGACGGAAATGGAACTTCGTGATATAGTTTATCATTTTACCGTGAAAAGTAATGCCTAAAAGAAAAGTAATGGCTACAAGAAATCGGTGATGGTTTATCATTTTTTGCGTGAAAAGTAATGGGTACAAGAAATGGGTGATGGTGTATCATTTTTTGCGTGAAAAGTAATGGCTACAACAAAATCGGTGATGGTTTATCGTTTTTTGCGTGGAAAGTAATGGGTACAAGAAATGGGTGATGGTGTATCATATTTTTGCGTGATAAGTAATGGCTACAACAAAATCGGTGATGGTTTATCGTTTTTTGCGTTGAAAGTAATGGGTACAAGAAATGGGTGATGGTGTATCATTTTTTTGCGTGAAAAGTAATGGCTACAACAAAATCGGTGATGGTTTATCATTTTTTGCGTGGAAAGTAATGGCTACAAGAAATGGGTGATGGTGTATCATTTTTTTGCGTGAAAAGTAATGGCTACAACAAATCGGTGATGGTTTATCATTTTTTGCGTGAAAAGTAATGGCTACAACAAATCGGTGATGGTTTATCATTTTTTTGCGTGAAAAGTATTGGCTACAACAAATCGGTGATGGTTTATCATTTTTTTGCGTGGAAAGTAATGGCTACAACAAATCGGTGATGGTTTATCGTTTTTTGCGTGGAAAGTAATGGCTACAACAAATCGGCGATGGTTTATCGTTTTTTGCGTGAAAAGTAATGCCTAAAAAGAGTTTATAATTTAGCTCGTGAAAAATAATGCCTAAAAAGAGTTTATAATTTAGCTCGTGAAAAATAATGCAGAAAACCAAACTTTAGCGTACTGGGTAACCGCCCTTTCGCATACATAGAGGGTGGAAGCTAACCGACGACAGAGAGAGAGAGAGAGAGAGGGTGGTGGCCCCGACCAGAGAGAGAGATAGGGATTATCCTGCCCGTTAGATCATACGATCAACGGTCATCGGGCACGATCCGCGTGACATGGGCTAGACCAATCAGGGCAATGTTCGGCGTCTGTGAGAGTGTGTGAAGGGAGAGGGCAAAACTGAGTAGTATCAAGAAACCAAGGGCAAGTGAGTAGTAAACAGACTAAGGGATTGAAATATGAGATTTAAAAATTGGAAAATGCGTGTTTTGTACAATGAAACCCATCTTGGCCTACCTCAAACTATTTGTAATACAAATCTACACGAGTGTGAAAATTATGGCCTCATTCAGACAAAGTATGTTTTGGGGAAAGCTGTTTTGGGTAGGGCTTATTATGGAAAACCATGCACCTTCATAGCTACTAGGTGATTTGAGAAGTGGCAATTTGTGGTGAAACTTGATTTATCTATGATTTATCTATGATTTGAGAAGTGGCAATTTGTGGTAAAGACTCCATGAGTAAGTGCCACTCTTTTTCGGATTTTTTTGCACATTAAATAACTCATTTAACTAGTTAATCCCATTTGTTGACTCTCTGTTGACCAGCCACTTGAGGGTAAAACTGAGTATATTGCACTAGCCAGTATTAGCACTCAAGGAGAAAACTGAGCACACAAAAAATGCTAGTATATGACTCGAGGGTATACCTGAGTATATCTAAATTTCCAGGGTTAGACTCGAGGACGCGTGTTGCGGTGCAGAAGTGGAAGACGTGCCATTGTTGACGCGTGTCGCGGTGCAGACGTGCAAATAGTGGACGCGTAGGACGCGGGTCGCATTTAGGACGCGTAAGCCCCTCCCTCCCTCTGCACACAGGTCTCACGGCTCACGCACGAAACCACCCCTCTCACGTCCCATCAACTTCTCCAAATCGAAAAAACCCCAACCGCCGTACGCACGCTACCCTGCCGGCGATGGAGAAGAAGAATGCGCCGGCGGCCGTCGCCTCCGAGCCCGTCGCCTCCGGCCCGTCGCCGCCGAGCCCGCCCGACCGCCGCCGAGCCAGTCGCCGAGCGCGTCGCCTCCGAGGGCGGCGCATCCAAGCGCGGCTCCTCCGTGAACTGGGCCTCTCTCTCGGCTGATGGACCACTTCACAAGATCGGCGAATGCTTACTGGCGAACGAGGAGTACGCCGACACCTACTCTGCCATGAGGCAAGTCTGTAGAAATTGGCGCTCAGGTTTGCCTGAGCCCGACGTGCACCTGGACGAATGGATCATGCTAGACCACGCCCTTCCACACGTCGCTGAGTTCACCTTCCTCCAACTCGGCACATCACGCTACGTCACCATAGATCTATCGGAAGTTCATACAAGGTTCAACTTCCTCCATATCTACCTCTTTATTTTCAATCTTAAACATCTTAGTGCTGAATGTTATCGTGCTTGCCCAGATACTACTTCGTCGGATTTTGCCGTGGCGTCATCGTGCTTGCCCAGAAGAACCCGCCGCACAAGATACGGCTTCTGAACCCACTCACAAAGAAATCGAACACTATGTTTGAGGCGCAGATGCCATCTGTTTTCCTGAAATCAGTCGCTGTGATCAAATCCCCGACTATGGTCTTCGTTACCGCACATTACCCGTCGGAAATTGGTTGGGTCGATGAGAGCACTCCAACTAAGGATATAGATAAAGATTGGGAAAACAGATTTTCGATCAAGAACCATTGTCTGCGTTGCATTACCCCGTTCAATGGTGAACTGTATGCACTAGCTGTGGACAATTTTGAGAACGGAAGAATAGTGTGCACCAATGTACAGTTGCAGCAGCGCGCGAGCACTGTCAAGATGGAGACACTAATTTCATTTCCAGAACTTGGACATCAGAAGTTCTACCTCGTGAAGTCGGATGGTGATCTGCTGCTTGTGTTGTTGGTCAGCGTGGCTTTGGCGGGCAGACCATTGGTGTACCGTGTGGACACTCAGAGCCGCTCTCTCCATCCGGTCAGTAACATTGGCAGTAATGCCTTCTTCGTGAATTATATCCGGTGTATCTCCGTCGACACCAGAGTGTACCCGACACTTCGACCTGGCTGCATCTACTACACGGATTTGGGTTATATCAGAGAGTACTCTCATGATACAAAGGCCTGGGATGAGTGGGCAGTACGTGTGGATAGAATAGGAAACTACGGTATGAGAAATGAACACAAGCCATACCGTTTGGAGGATGTATTGGCCGCACACTGCAGACGGAGGGAGTTCAATGAATATTTCCTTCGGGTAATGCACGATTGGAGCAACGACGAAATATATGAGGAGGAATGAAGAACAAATTCATTCATCCTAATCTTCTTGTTGTCCATACATTGCGTGCGTCTTGTATATTACAACGTTATTGGCTGCTTTTGGCTGCTGTATGCAGTTTCCCTATGTATTATACTTAGTTTTCTGATTATGCAGTTGTCAATTTATCATATACTAGCTTCTAGATTTGCTACTAGATTTGCTGCCATATTGGGCAAAAAACGAGGGCCAAAAGGCATAAATAACCCCAGAGATTTGCTACTAGATTTGCTGCCATATTGAAGAAAGACAGAAATAGAAGCTTCTCTAGATTTGATACTAATTTGGTGAAAAAGACAGAGAGAGAAAGAGGGGAAAAGGTGCTCTTAAAAATGCCAATTTGGGCCGAGAGAGACAAAACCCAGCTCCTGCTCACGTGCAACCAAACGCTTCTCGTCCTGTCCCACGCGGTCCCTTTCTACCAGCCCCACGCGACGCGGCCCCACACGACGCGGCCCCACAGACGACGCGGCGCAACACGCCAGCACAGAACGTCCAAATAAACGGATTCCTTCCGTCTGAGCTCCTTCTGCGGGTTTCAGACATAGGTTGGGGAAAACTGAGGAAAAACTAAGGGGCTGGGGAAAACTGAGTACAACTAACGACCCGAGGGCACGAAAATAGAAATCCCTAGTAATAAAGCATATGAGTTATGTAAATTATATCCTACAAGTTGCAAGCCTCATGCATAGTATACTAATAGTGCCCGCACCTTGTCCTACTTAGCTTGGACTACCGGATCATCACAATGCACATGTTTCAACCAAGTGTCACAAAGGTACCTCCATGCCGCCTGTACAAAGGTCTAAGGAGAAAGCTCGCATTTTGGATTTCTCGCTTTTGATTATTCTCAACTTAGACATCCATACCGGAACAACATGGACAACAGATAATGGACTCCTCTTTAATGCATAAACATGTAACAACAATTATTATTCTCATATGAGATTGAGGATATATGTCCAAACTGAAACTTCCACCATGATTCATGGCTTTAGTTAGCGGCCCAATGTTTTTCTCTAACAATATGCATGCTCCAATCATTAAGGTGATAGATCCTTCAGACAAGACGGACATGCATAGCAACTCACATGATATTCAACAAAGAATAGTTGATGGCGTTCCCCAGAAGCATGGTTATCGCACAACAAGCAACTTAATAAGATATAAAGTGCATAAGTACATATTCAATACTACGATAGTTTTTAAGGCTATTTTGTCCCATGAGCTATATATTGCAAAGGCGAATGATGGAATTTTAAAGGTAGCACTCAAGCAATTTACTTTGGAATGGCGGAGAAATACCATGTAGTAGGTAGGTATGGTGGACACAAATGGCATAGTGGTTGGCTCAAGGATTTTGGATGCATGAGAAGTATTCCCTCTCGATACAAGGTTTAGGCTAGCAAGGTTATTTGAAGCAAACTCAAGGATGAACCGGTGCAGCAAAACTCACATAAAAGACATATTGTAAACATTATAAGACTCTACACCGTCTTCCTTGTTGTTCAAAACTCAATACTAGATATTATCTAGACCTTAGAGAGACCAAATATGCAAACCAAATTTTAGCAAGCTCTATGTATTTCTTCATTAATGGGTGCAAAGTATATGATGCAAGAGCTTAAACATGAGCACAACAATTGCAAAGTATCACATTATCCAAGACATTTTAGAATTACTACATGTAGCATTTCCCAATTCCAACCATATAACAATTTAACGAAGAAGAAACTTCGCCATGAACATTATGAGTAAAGCCTAAGGACATATTTGTCCATATGCAACAGCGGAGCGTGTCTCTCTCCCACAAAGTGAATGCTAGGATCCATTTTATTCAAACAAAAACAAAAACAAAAACAAACCGACGCTCCAAGTAAAGAACACAAGATGTGACTGAATAAAAATATAGTTTCAGGGGAGGAACCTGATGATGTTGTCGATGAAGAAGGGGATGCCTTGGGCATCCCCAAGCTTAGACGCTTGAGTCTTCTTAGAATATGCAGGGGTGAACCACGGGGGCATCCCCAAGCTTAGAGCTTTCACTCCTCTTGATCATAGTATATCATACTCCTCTCTTGACCCTTGAAAACTTCCTTCACACCAAACTTCAAGCAAACTCATTAGAGGGTTAGTGCACAATTAATAATTCACATATTCAGAGGTGACAAAATCATTCTTAACACTTCTGGACATTGCACAAAGCTACTGGACATTAATGGATCAAAGAAATTCATCCAACATAGCAAATACGGCAATGCGAAATAAAAGGCAGAATCTGTCAAAAACAGAACAGTCCGTAAAGACGAACCTGAAAGGTGCACCAGACTTGCTCAAATGGAAAAACTCAAAACTAATGAAAGTTGCGTACATATCTGAGGATCACGCTCGTAATTTTGCAGATTTTTTCAAATTTTCTACAGAAACTTGTGCCAGAATTCGTGACAGACAGCAATGCTGTTTCTGCGCAGCGATCCCAAATATAACATCAACTTTAACATAGAAACTTTACTTGGCACAAAAACATGATAAGGAGAGGTTGCTACATTAGTAAACAACTTCCAAGACTCAAATATAAAACAAAGTGCTGTAGTAAAAACATGGGTTGTCTCCCATAAGCGCTTTTCTTTAACGCCTTTCAGCTAGGCGCAGAAAGTGTAAATCAAGTAACATCAAGAGTAGAAGCATCAACATCATAACTTGTTCTAATAATAGAATCAAAAGGCAACTTCATTCTCTTTCTAGGGAAGTGTTCCATACCTTTCTTGAGAGGAAATTGATATTTAATATTACCTTCCTCATATCAATAACAGCACCAACGGTTCGAAGAAAATGTCTTCCCAACACAATAGGACAAGATGCATTGCATTCGATATCCAAGACAACAAAATCAACGGGGACAAGGTTATTGTTAACCGTAATGCGCACATTATCAATCCTCCCCAAAGGTTTCTTTTTAACATTATCGGCAAGATTAACATCCAAATAATTTTTTTTCAATGGTGGCAAATCAAGCATATCATAAATCTTTTTAGGCATAACAGAAATACTTGCACCAAGATCACATAAAGCATTACATTCAAAGTCATTGAATTTCATTTTAATGATGGGCTCCCAACCATCTTCTAACTTTCTAGGAATAGAAGTTTCAAGTTTTAGTTTCTCTTCTCTAGCTTTTATGAGAGCATTTGTAATATGTTTTGTAAAGGCCAAATTTATAGTACTAGCATTAGGACTTCTAGCAAGTTTTTGTAAGAACTTTATAACTTCAGAGATGTGGCAATCATCAAAATATAAATCATTATGAGCTACAGCAATGGGATCATTGTCCCCAAGGTTGGAAAAAATTTCAGCAGTTTTATCACAAGTGGTTTCAGCAGTTTTAGCAATTTCAGGCAGTTTTGTACGCTTTGCACTAGGAGTAGAAACATTGCCAACACCAATTATTTTACCATTGATAGTAGGAGGTGCAGCAACATGTGAAGAATTAACATTACTAGTGGTGGTAATAGTCCAAACTTTAGCTACATTATTCTCTTTAGCTAGTTTTTCATTTTCTTCTCTATCCCACCTAGCACGCAATTCAGCCATTAATCTTATATTCTCATTAATTCTAACTTGATGGCATTTGCTGTAGTAGTAATCTTTTTATCAATATCCTCATTAGGCATAACTTTCAATTTTAATAAGATTAACATCAGAGGCAAGTCTATCAACTCTAGAAGCAATAATATCAATTTTATCAAGCTTTTCCTCAACAGATTTGTTAAAAGCAGTTTGTGTACTAATAAATTCTTTAAGCATGGCTTCAAGACCAGAGGGTACACTCCTATTATTGTTGTAAGAATTCCCATAAGAATTACCATAACCATTACCATTAGCAGAAGGATATGGCCTATAATTATTACCAGAATTGTTCCTATAAGCATTGTTGTTGAAATTATTATTTTTAATGAAATTCACATCAACATTTTCTTCTTGAGCAACCAATGAAGCTAAAGGAACATTATTTGGATCTACATTAGATCTACCATTCACAAGCATAGACATAATCACATCAATCTTATCACTCAA
Source organism: Lolium multiflorum (assembly GCA_030979885.1). Lineage (NCBI taxonomy): Eukaryota > Viridiplantae > Streptophyta > Magnoliopsida > Poales > Poaceae > Lolium > Lolium multiflorum. The sequence goes on from CM061752.1 coordinate 221,266,375, forward strand.
GGAAGAGGTTTCTTCAACAGAATTTACCTTCTTACCTTGTGGAGCTCTTTCCGTGTGCCATTCAGAGTAATTTATCATCATATCATCAAGAAGTTTTGTAGCCGCCCCAAAGTGATGGACATAAAGGTACCTCCAGCAGCTGAATCCAATAAATTCCGCGAAGAAAAATTTAGTCCTGCATAGAAGGTTTGGATGATCATCCAAGTAGTCAGTCCATGGGTTGGGCAATTCTTTACCAAAGTTTTCATTCTCTCCCATGCTTGAGCAACATGTTCAGTATCTAATTGCTTAAAATTCATTATGCTACTTCTCAAAGATATAATTTTAGCGGGAGGATAATATCTACCAATAAAAGCATCTTTACATTTAGTCCATGAATCAATACTATTCTTAGGCAAAGATAGCAACCAATCTTTAGCTCTTCCTCTTAATGAGAAAGGAAACAATTTCAATTTAATAATATCACCATCTACATCCTTATACTTTTGCATTTCACATAGTTCAACAAAATTATTAAGATGGGCAGCAGCATCATCAGAACTAACACCAGAAAATTGATCTCTCATAACAAGGTTCAGTAAAGCAGGTTTAATTTCAAAGAATTCTGCTGTAGTAGCAGGTGGAGCAATAGGTGTGCATAAGAAATCATTATTATTAGTGCTTGTGAAGTCACACAACTTAGTATTTTCAGGGGTATTCATTTTAGCAACAGTAAATAAAGCAAACTAGATAAAGTAAATGCAAGTAACTAATTTTTTGTGTTTTTGATATAGAGAGCAAGACGGTAAATAAAGTAAAACTAGCAACTAATTTTTTGTGTGTTTTGTTTAGGTGCAGCAAACAAAGTATTAAATTAAATAAAGCAAGACAAAAACAAAGTAAAGAGATTGAGAAGTGGAGACTCCCCTTGCAGCGTGTCTTGATCTCCCCGGCAACGGCGCCAGAAAACAGCTTGATGCGCGTAGATGTACACGTCCGTTGGGAACCCCAAGAGGAAGGTATGATGCGCACAGCAAGTTTTCCTCAGAAAGAAACCAAGGTTTATCGAACCAGGAGGAGCCAAGAAGCACGTTGAAGGTTGATGGTGGCGAAATGTGATGCGGCGCAACACCAGGGATTCCGGCGCCAACGTGGAACCTGCACAACACAACCAAAGTACTTTGCCCCAACGAACAGTGAGGTTGTCAATCTCACCGGCTTGCTGTAACAAAGGATTAACCGTATTGTGTGGAAGATGTTTGCAAACAAAACAGTAAAACAAGTATTGCAGTAGATTGTATGCGATGTAAAGAATAGGACCGGGGTCCACAGTTCACTAGAGGTGTCTCTCCCATAAGATAAAAGCATGTTGGGTGAACAAATTACAGTCGGGCAATTGACAAATAGAAAAGGGCATAACAATGCATATACATGATATGATAAATATAGTGAGATTTAATCAGGGCATTACGACAAAGTACATAGACCGCCATCCAACTGCATCTATGCCTAAAAAGTCCACCTTCAGGTTATCATCCGAACCCCTTTCAGTATTAAGTTGCAAAGCAACAGACAATTGCATTAAGTATGGTGCGTAATGTAATCGACAACTACATCCTTAGACATAGAATCAATGTTTTATCCCTAGTGGCAACAGCACAACACAACCTTAGAACTTTCTGTCACTGTCCCAGGTATCAATGAAGGCATGAACCCACTATCGAGCATAAATACTCCCTCTTGGAGTTAAGAGTAAAAACTTGGCCAGAGCCTCTACTAATAACGGAGAGCATGCAAGATCATAAACAACACATAAACAATAGATTGATAATCACCATAACATAGTATTCTCTATTCATCGGATCCCGACAAACACAACATATAGTATTACAGATAGATGATCTTGATCATGTTAGGCAGCTCACAAGATCCAACAATGAAGCACAATTAGGAGAAGACGACCATCTAGCTACTGCTATGGACCCATAGTCCAGGGGTGAACTACTCACTCATCACTCCGGAGGCGATCATGGCGATGAAGAGTCCTCCGGGAGATGAATCCCTCTCCGGCAGGGTGCCGGAGGCGATCTCCCGAATCCCCCGAGATGGGATTCGCGGCGGCGGCGTCTCAGCAAGGTTTTCCGTATCGTGGCTCTCGGTACTGGGGGTTTCGCGACGAAGGCTTTAAGTAGGCGGAAGGGCAAGTCAGGGGGCCACACGAGGGCCCCACACAACAGGGCGGCGCGGGCCTAGCCCTGGCCGCGGCCCTCGCTGTGGCGGCGCCTCGTCGCCCCACTTCGTTATCCTTTCGGTCTTCTAGAAGCTTCGTGCAAAAATAGGACCCTGCGTTGATTTCGTCCAATTCCGAGAATATTTCGTTACTAGGATTTCTGAAACCAAAAAGCAGAAAACAGCAACTGGCTCTTCGGCATCTTGTTAATAGGTTAGTTCCGAAAATGCGTAAATACGACATATAATGTGCATAAAACATGTAGATATCATCAATAATGTAGCATGGAACATAAGAAATTATCGATACGTTGGAGACGTATCAATGCGCGCACAACATAGAAGAAACCAGGTTATCGAACCAGTAGGAGCCAAGAAGCACGTGAAGGTTGTTGGTGGAGGAGTGTAGTGCGGCGCAACACCAGTGAAACCGGCGCCAACGTGGAACCTGCACAACACAATCAAGATACTTTGCCCCAACGTAACAGTGAGGTTGTCAATCTCACCGGCTTGCTGAAAACAAAGGATTAAGCGTATCGAGTGGAAGATGGTGTTTGTTTGCAAAGAACAGTAAAGAACAATGATTGCAGTAGAATGTATTCAGATGTAAAAGAATGGACCGGGGTCCACAGTTCACTAGTGGTGTCTCTCCAATAAGATAACTAACATGCTGGGTGAACAAATTACAGGTGGGCAATTGACAAATAAAGATTCAATACATATCAATGATGATTACTATGAGATTTAATCAGGGCATTACGACAAAGTACATAGACCGCTATCCAAGCATGCATCTATGCCTAAATAATCCACCTTCGGGTTAGCATCCGCACCCCTTCCAGTATTAAGTTGTAAACAACAGATAATTGCATTAAGTATGGTGCGTAATGTAATCAACACAAATATCCTTAGACAAAGCATCGATGTTTTATCCCTAGTAGCAACAACACATCCACAACCTTAGAACTTTCTGTCACTGTCCCAGATTAAATGGAGGCATGAACCCACTATCGAGCATAAATACTCCCTCTTGGAGTTACAAGTATCAACTTGGCTAGAGCCTCTACTAGCAACGGAGAGCATGCAAGAACATAAACAACACATATATGATAGATTGATAATCAACTTGACATAATATTCTAGATTCATCGGATCCCACCAAACACAACATGTAGCATTACAAATAGATGATCTTGATCATGTTAGGCAGCTCACAAGATCTAAACATGATAGCACAAGCGGAGAAGACAACCATCTAGCTACTTCTATGGACCCATAGTCCAAGGATGAACTACTCACGCATCAATCCGGAGGCGGGCATGATGATGTAGAGCCCTCCGGTGATGATTCCCCTCTCCGGCAGGGTGCCGGAGGCGATCTCCTGAATCCCCCGAGATGGGATTGGCGGCGGTCTCTGGAAGGTTTTCCGTATCGCCGCTCTCGGTACAGGGGTTTTCACGACGGAGGCTTTAAGTAGGCGAAAGGGTAGGTCAGGAGGGGTGATACGTCTCCGACGTATCGATAATTTCTTATGTTCCATGCTACTTTATTGATGATACCTACATGTTTTATGCACACTTTATGTCATATTCGTGCATTTTCTGGAACTAACCTATTAACAAGATGCCGAAGTGCCAGTTCCTGTTTTGCTGTTTTTGGTTTCAGAAATCCTAGTAACGAAATATTTCGGAATTGGACGAAATCAACGCCCTGTGTTCCTATTTTGCCCGGAAGCATCCAGAACACCCGAGAGCCACCAGAGGGCCCTGTGGGCCCCAGACGATAGGGTGGCGCGGCCAGGGCTGGGCCCGCGCCCCCCTAGTGTGTCGTCGCCTCGTCGACCCTCCGACTCCGCCTCTTCGCCTATATAAAGGTCCCTGACCTAAAACACGAGAAGAATAAGCCACGGTACGCGAAACCTTCCAGAGCCGCCGCCATCGCGAAGCCAAGATCTGGGGGACAGGAGTCTGTTCCGGCACGCCGCCGGACGGGGAAGTGCCCCGGAAGGCTTCTCCATCGACACCGCTGCCATCTCCACCGCCATCTTCATCACCGCTGCTGCCCCATGAGGAGGGAGTAGTTCTCCATCGAGGCTCGGGGCTGTACCGGTAGCTATGTGGTTCATCTCTCTCCTATGTACTTCAATACAATAATCTCATGAGCTGCCTTACATGATTGAGATTCATATGATGATGCTTGTAATCTAGATGTCATTATGCTAGTCAAGTGGGTTTTACTTATGTGATCTCCGGAGACTCCTTGTCCCACGTGTGTAAAGGTGACAGTGTGTGCACCGTGTGGGTCTCTTAGGCTATATTTCACAGAATACTTATTCACTATTATGAATGGCGTAGTGAAGTGCTTATTTATATCCCTTTATGATTGCAATGTGTTTTGTATCACAATTTATCTATGTGCTACTCTAGTGATATTATTAAAGTAGTTTATTCCTCCTGCACGATGTAATGGTGACAGTGTGTGCATCCGTGTTAGTACTTGGCGTAGGCTATGATTATGATCTCTTGTAGATTATGAAGTTAACTATCGCTATGATGGTATTGATGTGATCTATTCCTCCTACCTGGCGTGAAGGTGACAGTGTGCATGCTATGTTAGTACTTGGTTTAGTCGTGTCGATCTTTCATGCACTCTAAGGTTATTTAAATATGAACATTGAATTGTGGAGCTTGTTAACTCCGGCATTGAGGGTTCGTGTAATCCTACGCAATGTGTTCATCATCCAACAAGAGAGTGTAGAGTATGCATTTATCTATTCTGTTATGTGATCAATGTTGAGAGTGTCCACTAGTGAAAGTCTAATCCCTAGGCCTTGTTCCTAAATACTGCTATCGCTGCTTGTTTACTGTTTTACTGCGCGTTACTACTGCTTGTTTACTTCCTACAATATTACTACCATCAACGCACGCCAGCAAGCTATTTTCTGGCGCCGTACTACTACTCATATTCATTCATACCACTTGTATTTCACTATCTCTTCGCCGAACTAGTGCACCTATTAGGTGTGTTGGGGACACAAGAGACTTCTTGCTTTGTGGTTGCAGGGTTGCATGAGAGGGATATCTTTGACCTCTTCCTCCCTGAGTTCGATAAACCTTGGGTGATCCACTTAAGGGAAAACTTGCTGCTGTTCTACAAACCTCTGCTCTTGGAGGCCCAACACTGTCTACAAGAATAGAAGCACCCGTAGACATCAAGCACTTTTCTGGCCGTTGCCGGGGAGGAAAGGTAAAAGGTACTCACACTCCGGATCTCGGCTACTAAGCTATTTTCCGGCGCCGTTGTAAGTACTCGAAGCTATTTCCTTTAGATCCTGCAATTGCATCTTTTGGTTTCTTGTTTACACTAGTTAGGCATAATGGAAAACAACAAAAATATGAGAGATCTTTATGAACTTTATCTTGAATTAGGACATGATGTGTTTGAAGAAAGAATTAAGAAACCCATGGAACTTTATATGCATGCTAATGGGAATGTTATTACTATGAATGCTTTGAACACCATTGTTGCTAATGCTATGGAAAATTCTAAGCTTGGGGAAGCTGGTTTTGATGAGCATGATATTTTTAGTCCCCCAAGCATTGAGGAGAAAATTTTCTTTGATGATATTTTGCCTCCTATTTATGATGATTATAATGATAGTAGTCTTTTGTTACCACCTGTTATGGAGGATAAATTTGATTATGATTACAATATACCTCCTATATTTGATAGCTACTTTGTTGAATTTGCTCCCACTACAACTAATAAAATTGATTATGCTTATGTGGAGAGTAATAATTTTATGCATGTGGCTCATGACAAGAATTTTTTATGTGATAGTTATATTGTTGAGTTTGTTCATGATGCTACTGAAAGTTATTATGATAGAGGGAAACATGGTTATATGCATCTTAATAATATTAAGTTTCCCCTCTTTATGTTGAGAATCTTGAAATTGCGCTTGTGTTGCCTTCCTATGCTTGTCACTTTGTTCTTCATGAATTTATTTGTTTACAAGATTCCTATGCATAGGAAGCATGTTAGACTTAAATGTGTTTTGAATTTGCCTCTTGATGCTCTCTTTTGCTTCAACTTCTATTTCTTGCGAGTGCATCATTAAAACTGCTGAGCCCATCTTAATGGCTATAAAGAAAGAACTTCTTGGGAGATAACCCATGTGTTTTTTTTACTACAGTACTTTGTTTTATATTTGTGTCTTGGAAGTTGTTACTACTGTAGCAACCTCTCCTTATCTTAGTTTTGTTGCATTGTTGTGCCAAGTAAAGTCTCTATAGTAAGGTTCATACTAGATTTGGATTACTGCGCAGAGACAGATTTCTTTGCTGTCACGAATCTGGGCCTATTTCTCTGTAGGAAACTCAGAAAATTATGCCAATTTACGTGAGTGATCCTCAGATATGTACGCAACTTTCATTAGTTTTGAGTTTTTCCATTTGAGCAAGTCTGGTGCCATTTTAAAATTCGTCTTTACGGACTGTTCTGTTTTTGACAGATTCTGCCTTTTATTTCGCATTGCCGCTTTTGTTAAGTTGAATGAGTTTCTTTGTTCCATTAACTTTCAGAAGTTTTGTGCAATGTCCAGAAGTGTTAAGAATGATTGTGTCACCTCTGAACATGTAAATTTTTATTGTGCACTAACCCTCTAATGAGTTTGCTTGAAGTTTGGTGTGAAGGAAGTTTTCAAGGGTCAAGAGAGGAGTATGATATACTATGATCAAGAGGAGTGAAAGCTCTAAGCTTGGGGATGCCCCGTGGTTCACCCCTGCATATTTTAAGAAGACTCAAGCGTCTAAGCTTGGGGATGCCCAAGGCATCCCCTTCTTCATCAACAACATCATCAGGTTCCTCCCCTGAAACTATATTTTTATTCAGCCACATCTTGTGTTCTTTACTTGGAGCGTCGTTTTTTTGTTTTTTTTTGTTTGAATAAAATGGATCCTAGCATTCACTTTGTGGGAGAGAGACACGCTCCGCTGTTGCATATGGACAAATATGTCCTTAGGCTTTACTCATAATGTTCAAGGCGAAGGTTGAAACTTCTTCATTAAATTGTTATATGGTTGGAATTGGGAAATGCTACATGTAGTAATTCTAAAATGTCTTGGATAATGTGATACTTTGCAATTGTTGTGCTCATGTTTAAGCTCTTGCATCATATACTTTGCACCCATTAATGAAGAAATAATTAGAGCTTGCTAAAATTTGGTTTGCATAATTGGTCTCTCTAAGGTCTAGATAATTTCTAGTATTGAGTTTTGAACAACAAGGAAGACGGTGTAAAGTCTTATAATGTTTACAATATGTCTTTTATGTGAGTTTTGCTGCACCGGTTCATCCTTGAGTTTGCTTCAAATAACCTTGCTAGCCTAAGCCTTGTATCGAGAGGGAATACTTCTCATGCATCCAAAATCCTTGAGCCAACCACTATGCCATTTGTGTCCACCATACCTACCTACTACATGGTATTTCTCCGCCATTCCAAAGTAAATTGCTTGAGTGCTACCTTTAAACAATTCAAAAGTTATTACCTCTTATTTGTGTCAATGTTTTATAGCTCATGAGGAAGTATGTGGTGTTTATCTTTCAATCTTGTTGGGCAACTTTCACCAATGGACTAGTGGCTTCATCCGCTTATCCAATAATTTTGCAAAAAGAGCTGGCAATGGGATTCCCAGTCCCAAATTAATTAACAAAAATAGACACTCCTCCATGGTATGTGATTGTTGGACGGCACCCGAAGGATTCGGTTAGCCATGGCTTGAGAAAGCAAAGGTGGGGAGGAGTGTCATCATAATAAAACTAAAATAAAAAGGCACTCCTTCATGGTATGAGATAGTTGGCAGGCACCCGAGGATTCGGTTAGCCATGGTTTGTGAAAGAAAGGTTGGAAGGAGTGCCACCCAAAAATAAAATAAAATGGGAGCCGCTCTTTGAAGGTTTGTCTGGCAAGGGGGTTAGAGTACCCGCTAACATTCGTTGACAACAACAAACATCTCTCAAAACTTTACTTTTATACTCTCTTGATGTTTTCAAAATCAAAGCTCTAGCACAAATATAGCAATCAATGCTTCCCTCTGCGAAACCATTCTTTTACTTTTATTGTTGAGTCAGTTCACCTATTTCTCTCCATCTCAAGAAGCAAACACTTGTGTGAACTGTGCATTGATTCCTACATACTTGCATATTGCACTTATTATATTACTTTGCATTGACAACTATCCATGAGATATACATGTTACAAGTTGAAAGCAACCGCTGAAACTTAATCTTCCATTGTGTTGCTTCAATACCTTTACTTTGATTTATTGCTTTATGAGTTAACTCTTATGCAAGACTTATTGATGCTTGTCTTGAAGTACTATTCATGAAAAGTCATTGCTTTATGATTCAGTTGTTTACTCATGTCATTACCATTGTTTTGATCGCTACATTCATTACATATGTTTACAATATGATCAAGTTTATGATGGCATGTCACTTCAGAAATTATCTTTGTTATCGTTTTACCTGCTCGGGACGAGCAGAACTAAGCTTGGGGATGCTGATACGTCTCCGACGTATCGATAATTTCTTATGTTCCATGCTACTTTATTGATGATACCTACATGTTTTATGCACACTTTATGTCATATTCGTGCATTTTCTGAACTAACCTATTAACAAGATGCCGTGCGCTGTTTTCTGCTGTTTTTGGTTTCAGAAATCCTAGTAACGAAATATTCTCGAATTGGACGAAATCAATGCCTGTGTTCCTATTTTGCCGGAAGCATCCAACACCCGAGAGCCACCAGAGGAGGGCCCTGTGGGCCCAGACGATAGGGTGGCGCGGCCAGGGCTGGGCCCGCGCCCCCCTAGTGTGTCGTCGCCTCGTCAGCCCTCCGACTCCGCCTCTTCGCCTATATAAAGGTCCCTGACCTAAAACACGAGAAGAATAAGCCACGGTACGCGAAACCTTCCGCAGCCGCCGCCATCGCGAAGCCAAGATCCGGGGGACAGAGTCTCCGTTCCCGCACGCCGCCGGACGGGGAAGTGCCCCCGGAAGGCTTCTCCATCGACACCGCTGCCATCTCCACCGCCATCTTCATCACCGCTGCTGCTCCCATGAGGAGGGAGTAGTTCTCCATCGAGGCTCGGGGCTGTACCGGTAGCTATGTGGTTCATCTCTCTCCTATGTACTTCAATACAATAATCTCATGAGCTGCCTTACATGATTGAGATTCATATGATGATGCTTGTAATCTAGATGTCATTATGCTAGTCAAGTGGGTTTTACTTATGTGATCTCCGGAGACTCCTTGTCCCACGTGTGTAAAGGTGACAGTGTGTGCACCGTGTGGGTCTCTTAGGCTATATTTCACAGAATACTTATTCACTATTATGAATGGCGTAGTGAAGTGCTTATTTATATCTCTTTATGATTGCAATGTGTTTTGTATCACAATTTATCTATGTGCTACTCTAGTGATATTATTAAAGTAGTTTATTCCTCCTGCACGATGTAATGGTGACAGTGTGTGCATCCGTGTTAGTACTTGGCGTAGGCTATGATTATGATCTCTTGTAGATTATGAAGTTAACTATCGCTATGATGGTATTGATGTGATCTATTCCTCCTACCTGGTATGAAGGTGACAGTGTGCATGCTATGTTAGTACTTGGTTTAGTCGTGTCGATCTTTCATGCACTCTAAGGTTATTTAAATATGAACATTGAATTGTGGAGCTTGTTAACTCCGGCATTGAGGGTTCGTGTAATCCTACGCAATGTGTTCATCATCCTACAAGAGAGTGTAGAGTATGCATTTATCTATTCTGTTATGTGATCAATGTCGAGAGTGTCCACTAGTGAAAGTCTAATCCCTAGGCCTTGTTCCTAAATACTGCTATCGCTGCTTGTTTATGTTTTACTGCACACTCTGCGTTACTACTGCTTGTTTACTTCCTACAATATTACTACCATCAACTGCACGCCAGCAAGCTATTTTCTGGCGCCGTACTACTGCTCATATTCATTCATACCACTTGTATTTCACTATCTCTTCGCCGAACTAGTGCACCTATTAGGTGTGTTGGGGACACAAGAGACTTCTTGCTTTGTGGTTGCAGGGTTGCATGAGAGGGATATCTTTGACCTCTTCCTCCCCGAGTTCGATAAACCTTGGGTGATCCACTTAAGGGAAAACTTGCTGCTGTTCTACAAACCTCTGCTCTTGGAGGCCCAACACTGTCTACAAGAATAGAAGCACCCATAGACATCAGGCGGCGCGAGGTGCTCACACCATAGGGCGGCGGGGGCCCCCCTCTGGCCGCGCCGGCCTATGGTGCCGGGCCCTCGTGGCCCACTTCGTTATCCCTTCGGTCTTCCGGAAGCTTCGTGGAAAAATAGGACCCTGGGCGTTGATTTCCTCCAATTCCGAGAATATTTTCTTTGTAGGATTTCTGAAACCAAAAACAGCAGAAAACAACAACTGGCGCTTCGGCATCTTGTTAATAGGTTAGTGCCGGAAAATGTATAATAATGATATAAAGTATGTATAAAACATTCAAGTATTGTCATAAAAGTAGCATGGAACATAAGAAATTATAGATACGTTTGAGACGTATCAACACGCAGGCCTATAGCAATACGAAAGTTACACGTACTTAAACCAGAGCAGCAGTTACTGTCTTGACTATGACAAACCAGATAGATACAATAGTTGTATCAAGTGCAGCAAAAGCAGACCAACATGTTCAGTTACTTCCAAATTGACATGAACTACTACATAATAGAAGACACTTACTTTTATAACAATGAATGAACCAGATAGTAGTTATAATGTCAACAACTATAGAGCAGGTAATGCAAACCAACATGCTCAATTAACTAAATTGGTCATGAAATAAATAATAGCAGCATTTTACTCTCATGGCTAGTAATTAACGGTAAAGGAATTATAATCCGAATTTTGTTACGTAGGAAATACTAATCAAAGCGTTCAGGGATTTATAATACGTAACAATTAATTTAGTAGCTCACGACGAACCATATAAAAATAATAATGGTATTATTTGTACAGGGAATGCAGAGTAACATGTTCAGTGACTTCAATTTGGCACGAACTACGTAATAGGAGGCTGTTACTTTTGTAACAAACAATGAGCCAAATAGAAGGTAAGATGGCAAAAGCTATAAAGCAGGAAATGTGAACCAACATGTGCAATTACTTAAAATTGGTCATGAACTAAATAATTGCAGGATGTTACCGTAAAAGATAGAATTGTACTAGATAGGAATTATAACAGCATCATTCCTGAACGTGTAGTGAAGGGAATGAAAATCAATATATTTCGGGACATAAATTTGTAATAAGCAACACACAGAGGATAGTTAATGTTGGAGCTAAGGATGGAACAGATACAAAATATTGTGGGATCACCTGTGAACTTGTAGAAGAGCTGAAGAGAGAATGCAAACCAATATGTTCATCATTCCATGTGTGAGTGCCATGCAAAGTAAGAGAAGCGAGTTAATGTAAAGGAAAGGACCGGGATCCACAGTCCACTAGAGGTGTCTCTTCATCAAGATAAATAACATGCTAGGTGAACAAATTACAGCTGAGCAATTGACAGAATATCGACCATACATGACAAGATGATTACTATGAGATTCTTTTGGGCATTACAACATAATACATAGACCGCAATCTAACTGCGTCTATGACTAATAATCCACCGTTTGGTTATCGTCCGAACCCCTTCCAGTATTAAGAGCATCTCCAGCCGTCTCCCCAGGAAGGCCCTCAGGACCCCTTTTTTTCATCCGGATGGACAAAAACGGCCCAGTCGTGCCCCCGGATCATCGTTTTCGCCTGGATTTGGGCTTTCATCCATCCGGCGAGGCCAGGTCATCCCCGACCCTTTGGGGAGCGCTCGGGGAGTCCGGAGGAAACAAAAGCGCGGGAAACGTTGAGAAAACTTCCCGCGCGGCTGGTGGCCCCGACTTGTCGCCGAGAAAGGCCAAACCTCTTCCGCGCGCTGCAAAAGCCTTCCGCCGGTCAGTCTTCGCCGGACGCGTAGCTTCCACGCGACGAGTTAATGCCGTCGCCTAGAATTCACGCGCGGCTCCCTCTATTTATCGCGGAACTACCACGTCTGGCCGCATTCACCACCGCCGTCTCCCTTCTCTCCCCAGCCCAGTCTTCTCTCCCCAATCCTCCTCCAGCGAGCTATGGCGGGTGATACGTCTCAAACGTATCCATAATTTCTTATGTTCCATGCTACTTTTATGACAATACTTGAATGTTTTGTACATACTTTACATTATTATTATACATTTTCCGGCACTAACCTATTAACAAGATGCCGAAGCGCCATTTGTTGTTTTCTGCTGTTTTTGGTTTCAGTAATTCTAGTAAGGAAATATTCTCGGAATTGGACGAAATCAACGCCCAGGGTCCTATTTTTCCACCAAGCTTCCAGAAGACCGAAGGGAGAAGTGGGGCGACGAGGCGCCGCCACCATAGGGCCGCGCGGCCAGAGGGGGGCCCGCGCCGCCCTATGGTGTGGGGCCCTCACGCCGCCTCCTGACCTGACCTTCCGTCTACTTAAAGCCTTCGTCGCGAATACCCCTGTACCGAGAGCCATGATACGGAAAACCTTCCAGAGACGCCGCCGCCGCCAATCCCATCTCGGGGATTCAGAGATCGCCTCCGGCACCCTGCCGGATAGGGGAATCATCACCGGAGGGGCTCTACATCATCATGCCCGCCTCCGGATTGATGCGTGAGTAGTTCATCCTTGGACTATGGGTCCATAGCAGTAGCTAGATGGTTGTCTTCTCCGCTTGTGCTATCATTGTTTAGATCTTGTGAGCTGCCTAACATGATCAAGATCATCTATTTGTAATGCTACATGTTGTGTTTGGTGGGATCCGATGAATCTAGAATACTATGTCAAGTTGATTATCAATCTATCATATATGTGTTGCTTATGTTCTTTCATGCTCTCCGTTGCTAGTAGAGGCTCTAGCCAAGTTGATACTTGTAACTCCAAGAGGGAGTATTTATGCTCGATAGTGGGTTCATGCCTCCATTTAATCTGGGATCGTGACAGAAGGTTCTAAGGTTGTGGATGTGTTGCTACTAGGGATAAAACATCAATGCTTTGTCTAAGGATATTTGTGTTGATTACATTACGCACCATACTTAATGCAATTATCTGTTGTTTACAACTTAATACTCGGAGGGGGTGCGGATGCTAACCCGAAGGTGGATTATTTAGGCATAGATGCATGCTGGATAGCGGTCTATGTACTTTGTCGTAATGCCCTGATTAAATCTCATAGTAATCATCACTGATATGTATTGAATCTTTGTTTGTCAATTGCCCACCTGTAATTTGTTCACCCAAGATGTTAGTTATCTTATTGGAGAGACACCACTAGTGAACTGTGGACCCCGGTCCATTCTTTTACATCTGAATACAATCTACTGCAATCATTGTTCTTTACTGTTCTTTGCAAACAAACACCATCTTCCACTCGATACGCTTAATCCTTTGTTTTCAGCAAGCCGGTGAGATTGACAACCTCACTGTTACGTTGGGGCAAATATCTTGATTGTGTTGTGCAGGTTCCACGTTGGCGCCGGTTTCACTGGTGTTGCGCCGCACTACACTCCTCCACCAACAACCTTCACGTGCTTCTTGGCTCCTACTGGTTCGATAACCTTGGTTTCTTTCTGAGGGAAAACTTGCCGTTGTGCGCATCATACATTCCTCTTGGGGTTCCCAACGGACGTGTACATCTACGCGCATCAAACAAGCTTTTTCTGGCGCCGTTGCCGGGGAGATCAAGACACGCTGCAAGGGGAGTCTCCACATCCAATCTCTTTACTTTGTTTTTGTCTTGCTTTACTTTATTTTATTTACTGTCTTGTTTGCTTCATATCTAAAAACACAAAAAAATTAGTTACTTTACTTTCTGTCTTGTTTACTTGCTCTATATCGAAAACACAAAAAATTAGTTACTTGTCTTTATTCTATTTGCCTAGTTTACTTTTATTACTGTTATAATGGGTACTCCTGAAAATACTAAGTTGTGTGATTTCACTAGCACAAATAATAATGATTTTATAAGTACTCATATTGCTCCACCTGCTACTACAGCAGAATTCTATGAAATTAAACCGCTTTACTGAATCTTGTTATGAGAGAGCAATTTTCTGGTGTTAGTAATGATGATGCTGCTGCCCATCTTAATAATTTTGTTGAACTTTGTGAAATGCAAAAGTATAAGGATATAGATGGTGATATTATAAAACTGAAATTGTTTCCTTTCTCATTAAGAGGAAGAGCTAAAGATTGGTTGCTTTCTTTGCCTAAGAATAGTATTGATTCATGGACTAAATGTAAAGATGCTTTTATTAGTAAATATTATCCTCCTGCTAAGATTATATCTTTGAGAAGTAGCATTATGAATTTTAAACAATTTGATAATGAACATGTTGCTCAAGCATGGGAGAGAATGAAATCTTTGGTAAAGAATTGCCCAACCCATGGACTCGACTACTTGGATGATCATCCAAACCTTTTATGCAGGATTGAATTTTTCCTCGAGGAACCTATTGGATTCAGCTGCTGGAGGTACTTTTATGTCCATCACCCTGGGCGCCGCAACTAAACTACTTGATGATATGATGATCAATTACTCTGAATGGCACACTGAAAGAACTCCTCAAGGTAAGAAGGTAAATTCTGTTGAAGAAACCTCTTCTTTGGGTGATAAGATTGATGCTATTATGTCTATGCTTGCAAATGGTAGATCTCATATTGATCCTAATAATGTTCCTTTATCTTCATTTGTTGCTCAAGAAGAAAATGTTGATGTGAATTTCATTAAGAGTAATAATTTCAACAACAATGCTTATAGGAATAATTATGGTGACAACAACTATAGGCCATATCCTTCTAATAATGGTAGTGGTTATGGTAATTCTTATGGTAATTCTTACAACAATAATAAGAGTGTACCCTCTGGTCTTGAAGTGATGCTTAAAGAATTTATTAGTACACAAACTGCTTTTAATAAAACTGTTGAAGAAAAGCTTGGTAAAATTGATGTTCTTGCTTCTAAGGTTGATAGTCTTGCTCTTGATGTTGATCTTTTAAAACTGAAAGTTATGCCTGAGGAAGTTAAAGATGCTAGGTTTGCTAAAACAAATGCCATCCAAGTTCGAATTAATGATAACATTAGAATGTTGGCTGAATTGCATGCTAGGTGGGATAGAGAAGAAAAAGAAAAACTTGCTAAAGAAAATAATGTAGCTAAAGTATGGACTATTACCACCACTACTAATGTTGATTCTACATATGTTGCTACACCTCCTACTATCAATGGTAAAATAATTGGTGTTGGCAATGTTTCTACTCCTAGTATAAAGCGTGCAAAATTGCCTGAAGTGTTAAGCAGCGGGCCACGATGACGGCGGGGCGAACAACGGCTTCGGCCGGCGTTCCCTACACCAGTGGGAGGCGGGACTTCTGCACATGGCGGCTACTCGGCGTTGCTGGACTTCCGCGTGCCGGAGGATGGCGCCTGAGCGCGCGGGGGGGCGATCCCGATCTTTGGGCGGGAGGCGATCGACGCGTGTCCCCTCACGGCTGCAAGCGCGGAGGAGGAACTCCCCGACAACTACGACGTCGGAAAGCGGGCGGAACGAAGAAGAACTCGGACCACGACCTCCTCCTCCTCTAGCGCAACAACGCCGCGGCCGTCGCCGGTGGAGCCGGTCGCACGCGAGAATGTGCTCGCGCACATTGAGGGCGGCAACTCCCCCATCCCGGGGATGTCGCCGCTGATACGTCTCCAACGTATCTATAATTTCTTATGTTCCATGCTAGTTTTATGACAATATCTACATGTTTTGTTCACACTTTACGATGTTTTGATGCATTTTCCGGCACTAACCTATTAACAAGATGCCGAAGCGCGTTGCTTTTCTGCTGTTTTTGGTTTCAAATCCAACAAAGGAAATATTCTCGGAATTGGACGAAATCAACGCCCATCTTATTTTTCCACGGAGCTTCCAAGACCGAAGAGCATACGAGGTGGGCGACGAGGCGCCCACACCACAGGCCGCGCGGCCGTG